>CM042164.1:25685655-25778155 GCA_023376005.1 Doryteuthis pealeii
TCTCTGGGAAGGAGCATTTTACGTATTGCTGTGAAAAAAATACTTTACTACGAGGTAAACCTTTTGGCTTGCTCTGGTAGCTTTATAGAAAGGTCGATACACACGTGGATTTATTATTGTCTCTCAGTATATTTGATACAAGAATAAATCACCGTTAAAAAATTAAAAAGAAAGGCAAAAAGATAACATGGTTATTTTTCAGCTTGAATGTTGTAGTTACCAAATGACCTTGATTCTATGGTTATTATTAATAACATCAACGAATAATACTATATTCAGATGAAAAATTGCTCATTGCCAAGTATTAAATAACTGACCTATTCATCACCCTTGTATTATCTGGATCTTGTATTTCGATCTCCTGAAATGTTCAAAATGGTAACCGAGATTCACAGTTTTACAAATCAAGTGTTATCGATTTTCCGAGGACCAAAGTGTATTTTTAATTATTATTTTAATGATTTTAACTCTTTATTGCTCAAACTGACCCAAATTATTTGCAAATTGCATCAATCAATCCAAAATTAAAGATATCTGTTTAACACTGAAACATTCACCTTTCAATGTGGTCTATTTATTTAAGCTCCGGTGATTTAAATTCCTATACATGTTTAGTAACTTTATCTAGCAGTACTTCTCCAAGCATAATACACAGAATGATAATCAAAATAAATACCTCAGTGGATATAAACGAGACTGCTTAGTGAAATACTCAAATGGTATTCGCTAATAATAAATCCTTATCCTATATGATATCAAAGTATTCCTATCTAAAAAATAACTTGCACACAGTTGTATGATAACTACTCTATTAATACGAACTATTTATACACAATTATATTGGTTTCAATAGATTTTCTATTCAATAATAAGTTTTGTTGCAAAAACGTTATATTAGTTACTATGTAACCAATAAAAATACTTAGTACACTATTATAGCTTCAGTAACTTAAAACGAATAATGCACATACAGTTATATGGTATGAAGTATTACTATAAAGAAAAAAAACACAAATAATTTCCAAATAATATTCTACCCATATCTGGGGGCGTAACAGGTACTTGCCACTCTGGGTCAAGTGACTTGGAGTAATGGCAAAAAGAAAGTACAACAGTCATCAGGGCTCTTAACTGCATCGTCACCATCAGAATTAATTTAAAGTCATAATGCCGATTTCGTTTCTTTTTCTCTCGCAATTTTATCTTTCAGAAACATTACACATAATTTGCACACATATGATTTCAAGTAATCCTATCTAGATGCTATAATTTTCCAACTGTACTATCCGACCCGGAAATATGGAATCTAACGGACTACTACCACTCCAGGCCAGGGTGAATCTCAGAGTAATAGGCTACAAATGTTGTGTTCCTCGCTCTCTCGAGAGAGTTCCAGGATCATAATCGGATGCGATTTAGTGTATGCTCCAGACACTGTAATTCCGTGTAATGTTAAATCGGACTGCATTATATATATTTATATTAATTTCAAATTACGTCTGTTCGTTCCCCCACCCGCGTCTAAAGCCTAAATCACTTACTTATCCTATGGAGATGGGGGAATCCTGCTGTTTTATAAATTTGCTGATTTATTTTTGTATTTTTTCTTTCATTTATCATTTATTTATTTTTGGTAAGGAGCGAGAATTTATCCACACAAAATATAAAAAGAAAATTCGGGAAAATTAATAAGATTTCAAACGTTACGTATAAAAACGGTGAAGGTATCTTATGCCGGTTATACACGCGCTTCACACGAGCCCTCAGACAAAGTCGTAATGCTGATAAAAAAAAGGAAAAAGAAGAAAAGCTGATAGTCAGGGTCGCCTTAGCATACAAAAAAAGCCATACTGTACTAACAGGTCATTGAAAAGAAACTTCAGTAAAACATCCTCTTACACGTCGAAAGTCTGGTAATGACATGAATAATAAAAAAAGGTTTGAGAGCTGAAAAGCGGACCGCTATTTCACGTGTAAGCAATCAAGGACGTTGGCAAGGAGCAAAAACAGCTGCTATCTCCATCCCACCTCACAAAACACGCCCCATTTCTAACCGTTTCTTTTTGTTTGCAAGAAATAACGTTATAGTTGTTGAGGGCGGAGTGAGAAGAATGAGTTGTATATATATATATATATATAGTATATATATATATATATATGTTAATTGCGTCTTGTTTACACCTCTTCAGTTTTGTAAAGGTGTTGTTACTATTTCTTTAAGAGAGGGGCGAAAAACCCGACAAAAAGCACCTCTATTGATGTATGATAACAGGTCTAACTCAGAGGAAAATTGATTTAGAATGTGTTCATCTTTTTTAATTTAAGGAATTAGGCAGTAATTGTTCTCATTTGGATTCAATTGGTTTTCTGTTAATAGTTGTTGCTGTTGGCGATAAATATGTCAACCAACACAAAAAACTGATATAGGTATTCGTTTTTTTTTAATTACTATTATCGGCATCTGCGTCATCCAATATTTTTCTTTGCTACTAAAACACTCTGACAAACATCATCAATCATTATTTCTTCTTGTATTTACACAAATGCACCAACCACAGCCAGGATACAAGGTCAATGTTAAGCGGTGCAAGCAGTTTGAAATTTAAGATTTTCCCTCCTCAGATTACTTGCCAAAGATAAAGGGCAAATCTGCCATACTATTTACCGTAGCTGGGGGGTGTGATAAACAGTTGATAAATTGGCATTGGTTAGCGAGTTTCAAATCCTGGATGAGATTGAACGTATTTCACTTCGCGTCAGTGCATGAATCCAACTGTTTATCACACCCCCTAGCTACGGGTAAATAGTATGGCAGATTGTGCCCTTTAATCTTTGGCAAGGTAATCTTGAGGAGGGAAAAATCTAATTTCAAACCTGCCTTGCACCGCTTAAAATTGACCTTGTATCCTGGCGTGGTTGGTGCATTTGTGTAAATACAAGAGAAATAATGATGATGATGTTTTGTCAGAGTGTTTACGGTAAGCAAAGAAAATATTTGATGACGCAGATGCCGATAATAGTAATAAAAAAAAAACGAATACCTATATCAGTTTTTTGTGTTGGTTGACATATTTATCGCCAACAGCAACAAATATAACAGAAAACAATTGAATCAATGAGAACAATTACTGCACTAATTCTTAAATTTAAAAAATAACACATTCTAAATCATTTTCCTCTGAGTTAAGACCTGTTATCATACATCAATAGAGGGTGCTTTTTGTCGGGTTTTCTCGCCCCCTCTCTTAAAAAATAGTAAACACCTTTACAAAAACTGAAGAGGTGTAAACAAGACGCATATATATATATATATATATATATATATATATATATATATATATATATATATAATCATTCCTTCTTTCACTCGCCTCAACAACTATAACGTTATTTCTTGCAAACAAAAGAAAACGGTTAGAAATGGGGCGTGTTTGTGAGGTGGGATGGAGATAGCAGCTGTTTTGCTCCCTTGCCAACGTCTTGATTGCTACAGGTGAAATAGCGGTCCGCTTTCAGCTCTCAAACCTTTTTTTTTATTATTCATGTCATTACTCAGAACTTATCGACGTGTAAGAGGATGTTTACTGAGTTTCTTTATCAATGACCTGTTAGTACAGTATGGCTTTTTTGTATGCTAAGGCGACCCTGACTATCAGCTATTTTTCTTTTCTTTTTTTTTATCAGCATTACACTTCTGTCTGAGGGCTCGTGTGAGCGCGTGTATAACCGCATAGATACCTTCACCGTTTTTATACGTAACGTTTGAAATCTTATTAATTTTTTCCCGAATTTCTCTATTTATATTTTGTGTGATAAATTCTCGCTCACTACCCAATAAATAAATAAATGAATAAATGAAAGAAAAAAATACAAAAATAATCACAATATTTATAAAAACCAGCAGGATTTCCCATCTCCATAGGATAAGTAAGTGATTTAGGCTTTAGACGCGGGTGGGGGGAACGAACAGACGTAATTTGAAATTATATAAATATATATATGCAGTCGATTTAACATTTACACAGGATAATTACAGTGTCCTGGAGCATGACACTAAATCGCATCCGATTATGAATCCTGGAACTCTCTCGAGAGCGAGGACACAACTTTGATAGCTATTACTCTGAGATTCACCCTGGCCTGGAGTGGTAGTAGTAGTTAAGATTCCATATTCGGGTCGGATAGTACAGTTGGAAAATTACTAGCATTAGATAGGATTACTTGAAATCATATGTGTGCAAATTAATTGTGTTAATGTTTACTTGAAAGCATAAAATTGCGAGAGAAAAAGAAAACGAAATCGGCATTATGACTTTAAACTTAATCTGATGGTGGAGATGCAGTTTAAGAGCCCTGATGACTGTTGAGTACTTCTTTATTGCCATTACTCCCAAGTCCACTATGATCCAGAGTGGCAGTACCTGTTACGCCCCCAGATATGGGTAGAAATATCTATTTGGAAATTATTTGTGCTTTATAGTAATACTTCATACCATATAACTGTATGTGCATTATTCGTTTTAAGTTACTTGAAGCTATAATAGTGTACTAAGTATTTTTATTGGTTACTAGTAACTATATAACTGTTTGCAAACAAATACTTATTATTGAATAGAAATACTTACTTGAAACCATATAATTGTGTATAAATAGTTCGTATTAAATAGAAGTACTTTAAATCATACAACTGTGTGCAAGTTATTTGTGTTAGATAGGAATACTTGATATCATATAGGGATAGGGATTTATTATTAGCGAAATACCCATTTGAGTATTTCACTAAGCCAGTCTCGTTTATTATCACTGAGTATTTATTTTGATTATCATTCTGTGTATTATGCTTGGAGAGTACTGCTAGAATAAAGTTACTAAACATGTATAGGAATTTAAATCACCGGAGCTTAAATAAATAGACTCACATTGAAAGGTGAATGTTTCAGTGTTTTAAACAGATATCTTTAATTTTGGATTGATTCGATCAATTTGCAAAATAATTTGGTCAGTTTGAGATAAAGAGTTAAAATCTCTAAAATAATAATTAAAATACACTTTGGTCTCGGAAAATCGATAACACTTGATTGTAAAATGTGAATCTCGGTTACATTTTGAACATTTCAGAGATCGAAATACCAAGATCCAGATATATACAAGGGTGAATGAATAGGTCAGTTATTTAATACTTGGCAATTAGAGCAATTTTCATCTGAATATAGTATTATTCGGTTGATGTTATTAATAATAACCATAGAATCAAGGTCATTGGTAACTAACAACATTCAAGCTGAAAAATAACCATGTTATCTTTTTTGCCTTTCATTTTAATTTTTAACGGTGATTTATTCTTGTATCAAATATATGAGAGACAATAATAAATCCACGTTGTATCGACCTTTCTATAAATGCTACCAGAGCACAGCAAAAGGTTTTACCTCGTAGTAAGTATTTTTTCAGAGCAATACAGTTAAAATGCTCCTTACCTTTGATAATAAAGAAACGCCCATTTTAATTTTGAAATTAATAAAACAATATTGGGGTATGCATCCGAGTTTACACGATCATTATAGTGTCTGAACTATTAAATTCTAATTATAGAATATCTATTTCTCATAAAAATATTAAATATGCATTTATTATCTATTTGCAATTAATCATAATGTATGTAAAATGCGTTTTGGTCTCACACACACAGACACACACACATACACACTCGTACGCACACACGCGACACACACACCACACCCACACACAACATACACATATATATATATATATATATATATATATATATATATATATATTGCAAACAAAAATACCCGGCGTTGTCCGAGAAAAAAAAGCACATTTTGAAAAACAAAAATCTCTTCTATTTGTTTTATTTACGATTAGTCTTTTCATTAATTATCTTACAAAGAAAGTTATAATACCCCCAGATAGCAATTTTCTTTGGCTTTCTGAGCGGTCTTGACAAATGTAATCAATTTTGTGCGGTGTCGGGTACATTGCATCATTCCTCCTGCTTTCCTCCTCTCTTTAGATGTCTATAAATTATTTGTTAGATGTCAATTTTCACAAGATTTGTCGATTAGCCAATGCGACGTAGGTAGAATGAACTCTTTTGAGGAATTTTCATACAAAATTACGAGGGAGGACACTCTTGTGGATACCAATTTTATTTGCTTTCCAGACAAATTAGACCTTAGTCTCTGTACTTCAATATTATTCATTCTCTGCACTACTTTGTACTTGTTTTCTTTCAAATCCTCTTTTATTTCATTTTGCCACATTTTTATTCATTCATTAATTATATAATTAATATCTTTATTCATGTATTGCTTTTTTATTTATCTATTTTTACTTGGGTGATTTTAAAGGATATCTAACGACTAATTCTCCTGTGTTTGAAGAAGAATAAGAGTAATCATCTTGAAACTATATAGACACATTGAAATACCAATCCATAGCTAAATGATCCCTTGAATTATTATGTGAACTATACTATGAATTTTATGAAAAGGACTTGATTCTCCACTGATCTATGTAGCTGCCAATGCTCGCTTTTAAGCTAGTTCCCTATTACAAGCTTAATTCAATACCTACTTTTAAAATATCTTAGAGCGAAAGCCGCAGGATTCACATCTGGCTTTACAATTCTGGCTAATATATATTAATGTTGAAATCATATCCCAAAACTGTACAAATTCTGAATACCACCCACAGAAAGAAAAACAGCCTCTCTCCTCCCCGCAAAAAGAAATAAAACAGTATAGGTATTAACTATGCCGATATCACTTTCTATCCTTCAGAATTCAATAATTAACATGTATATTTTATTATCAGTGCGTCGATATCAAATAATATTATCGGCATTAAATTAAACATTAGGAACACCCGAAAATCATATAACTATCAGGCAATCTATGCACACACACACACACACACACACACACACACACACACACCACACACACATATATATATATATATATATATATATATATATATATATAACGTGTGCGTATAATTTTTATAAGCGTTTTGCAATTAGTAACGTCTTGCAACATCCTGCTGCTTGTTTAGAGAACATCTAGCAATAAAAGTTCCCTTTTTCACACGAGGAACATATTTTCGTTTGTTTAAAACCGTCACCTGGTTTCAACAATGAAGCTTGCCAAATTTAGTCGCTCAAAATTATTATTATTATTATTATTATTATTATTATTATTATTATTATTATTATTATTATTTTCACACCTTTTGAGTTTTTCATATCAGTATTTTACTGTAGTCTGAGTAACAACAACTCTTCTCACGTCTCCAAGACTCTTCTGAGTATTCTAGCTGATTGCAGCAATGTAGCAGTCTGTATGGTCTCAATTCTTCCCCTCATTTCTACACCCTCCAGTCTTTTTTCCAAGTTTTTGGGACCGTTCCAAGTGCATCAACTACAAGTGGTATCACTTTGACTCTCAAATTCCACCGCTTTTTCAATTCTCTGGCAGGTCCAATCTTTTCGTTTTCTTTCAACTTCACCTTGTGATCTGCTGGAACCGCAAAGTCCACCAGTTGACTCGTCCTCTTTTTTTTGTTAATCAACACTAGGCCTGGTCTCCTGGTTGGGATGGGGTGATCCCTCTTTATCTCCAAGTCCCACAGATTTTTTTTGCGTTTCATTCTCAAGAACAGATTCTGGTTTCTGCATATATCATTTTTACGTAATTCTCAGGGAATCACCTTCCCAACCTAGTCGTGCCTAGCTTTGTATTCCCGTTATACTAGTTTGCTACATTTGCTTGTGGTTAACAATCTCATCTCTGTCACCGCAGAGTCTACATTTACTTTTTTGTTGTGTCTTATCAAATTTTGCTTTGATATAATTTGTTCTTATGGCATTATTTTGTGCAGCAATTATTAGTGATTCAGTTTATCTCTTGAAGTTTCCTCTTCTTAACCACGTCCAGGTCTTTTCATTTGCAACCCCTCCGATTTGTCGTTTGAAGTGTCCATATAATTGTTTTTGCTCCCATTTTTGTTTTCTGGTTTACGTTGTTTTTTTGTTTGTCCATATATTACATCTGTTGCTGTTGACTGCCATAAGTAATCTTTCTTTGCTCTTTTTTGTGTATTCTTCGAGTCCTTGGATTGTGGCTTCTATTATTATTATTATTATTATTATTATTATTATTATTATTATTATTATTATTATTATTATTATTATTATTTGTCTCCATGAGATTTCTTCACACTCACCTTAGATGGCGGTTCACTGAAGACTGAGTGACAGCAAATCTTCTAAGGAATCTTCTGAGTATTCTAGCTGATTTTAACAATGCCGTAATTTGGATGGTCTCGATTCTTCCTCTAACCTCCCATTCACTCAGACTCTTTTTCAGGCCCTTGGGGACCATTCTAAGGGCACCATCTATGATTGGTACGACTTTTACCGTCATGTTTCACAGTTTTGTCAGCAAGGTCCAAGCATTTGTGTATCTTTTCGTTTTCTTTTACTTTCAACGGTGATCCGCCAGGACGGCAAGTTTTCTTCTTGTTAATTAACACTGGGTCTTGTCTGTTGGTCAGGATTTGGGGATCCGGCTGTATCTCAAAGTCCCAGAGAATCTTATGCGAGTCATTCTCCTGGACAGATTCAGGTTTGTGCATATACTATTTAGTTGCATGGTGAAAATTTAATTTCTTGCACAATTCCAAGTGGATCACCTTTCCTACCCAGTCGTGCTTAGTCTTGTAATCCCATTGTGCTAGTTTACTGCATTTGCTTATATGATTAACCGTTTCGTATTTTTCACCAAATTTTACGCGTACTATTCTGTTGCGTCTTATCTATTTTTGCTTCAGTATAATTTGTTCTTTTGACATTGTCTTGTGCAACGATTATAAGAGTTTATGTCTATCCGTTGAGGTTCCCCCTTTGTATTCATGTCCATGTCATCTAATGGTCGATCTCTACACTTTGTCGCTTGGAGTACCCATATAGTTTTTTTCCTCCGATCTCTGTTTTCTTGCTTTTGCTACATTTGTGCGCGTCCACATGTAATCGCTCCTTCTGGCTGCTGGAGTTATTTTTTTCTTAGCTCTTTTTAGTGAATTCAAAAAGAATGCTCGAATTGTCACACCTACAGAGTCTTCAATGCTGGCAAGACCTGTCCCCCTCCTTTTCTTACTACATATAGTCTGTCTATGTCGTCCCTGTTCCTTGTTCTTTAGTCGATCCTCTCTTGTCCATTTTAAGAATGTATCTTACAAGGGGAAAAGCCCAGGTGTTTATTCCCTTAACGAGATTTTGACTGCGCATTTTAGTGGCTAGTAGTTTTCTTATCCTTCTGAGGTACTCTTTCTCACTTTTTCTTTCATCTCTGTTTGTTTGATGGTGTCCGCTTTCAGTATTATTAATATTGTTTTACTCTTTGTAAATTTTTCACACCAGTTTTTCTTTAGCATTGAAGCCTGAGAATAGAAAGTTTACACAGCTCTCTAGGGTTCTTCTATCTGATTTTTACAGTGCTGTGGTCTGTATAATTTTGAATATTCCTTTGATCACCAGTTATCTTCGTCACAATTTCTACGCCTATGGAGATGAACTACAGTTAGTATGACTTTAACCTTTATGGTTCACCGCCTTTTCAACTCTCTGTCAAGAGCCAGGTTTCTTCTCCCCCCTCTATCTGTCTGTCTGTCTGTCTGTATCTCTCTCTCTCTCTATATATATATATATATATATATATATATCTTATTATAATGGAGATTGTGTGTTTGTCTGTCTGTAACCGAAACTAAATCACTATTCAATTCATAATTCCCTTAGTTATTGACGTCACATTTACCATGAATTTATTTTTATTTAAACCTCAATTATTGATAAAATTGTTATACCTTATTAATACTGTTGACCATATCTACCTACTAATAGCATGTAATTGTATTTATATATACAACAAAATAGCGGTTTACAGTGTGAACGAGAAGGCTAATTTGCATATTAATAGTTAAAATTTGATATTAATAAATATATGCTTAGTATTATTGATTTCTAATTGTTTGGTCTTCTCTTAACGAATCTGAGCAGATATTTCGGGGATACATCTTAAAAGAAAAAGACGAAATAACTGTAATTTTATTAAATACTTCATAATCTAACTAAATAGATAAATTAGGAAAAATGAAAGACGGGAGTGAAAGAAAATAATAGAAGAGTTAAATCTAAAGCTGTTCTATTTTTCGATTATACCCCCTCAGTTTATCATTTTCTAAACAGTTTATAATTTGATACAATATTTTATAACATCAAAACCTAAATACTTGCACCCGAAGGGTGTATATATTTGCTAGTATATATAAAGAGGTTTGTTTACTAAGTATCGATGGTGGAGTGGTATTTAGTAAAGCACAAAGAAACAATGAATGAAACTTTTTTGTTCAAAATTGTCCTCTTGGCATTCGGCAGGCTTATTGAACCAGTTTACCATTGGTCGAAGCACATCTGAAACTCATCTTTTGAGAAGCTGTGTGTATTTCTCCGAATGTTCTCCATATCCTTCAATCTTAAATCCTTAAATATTTACTTAGATGAATGTTCACTTCAGGAAAACAGAAAAAATAGTAGGTAGCTAGGTAAATTATATAATGTGCTGCACTCACAAAAATTCCGTGACTTTGTAGCTATTCAGACAGTGTCAAGACTGGATTCGCTCCTTTTTTTATAGATCTTTAGACATCATCACTTTATTCCATACATTTCCCAGTTATGTATACGTTTTCAATTGAATTTTATATTGGATATGCATAGAAGCCAAAAACATTTCACTTCATTTTCTATCTTAAGCTATATCAAAGGTTAGGTCCACTTATCCGGTTAAAATCAATGTTTGTTTTATTGAACTTAGATCAGAAATGTTGTTCAATGAATAATGTCAGTGAACAGTTGACATTTGTTTGTTATAATTATTTCTTTGCCAGGAGCCCAAAGTTGTGTTTCATTGAGGTAATGCTGTCGATTGCGCACTATCACAGAAAAGAATACAAACATCTTTTTATGATTTTCATCCCAAGTTTATTGTTTTCAAGCCAGCTTTGAAATTATATTACTGCTGTTTTATGAAAGAAAAGAACTAAGTTGATGAAAAATACACTCTGATTATAATGCATATTTCAGTGCAAAAGATCTACAGATCGTACATCGGCTTCTCGAAACTACCACTGACTCATTCCTGGTGTTTTTATTTTTTGCTGTCTGTTTTCTTCCTGTCACGTCTCCATAAATCAGGGTCACAAAAAGTCCGCTATAGATGTTTTGTGCAGGTGTGTGACCTTTCATCTTTATATCACTAATTCGCCGACTTCTGTTTCACCAAGTTTACGAAAAAATGTTAATTATTAGTGAATTATTATCATAATTAATAATTTTAATATTTAGTTATTTTTTCTTTTATCATCATTCATTCGGGTCATTATTTCTACGAGAGATAAGAACGTCGTGATTCTGAGACAGTAAACAATTATAACTATATTTCTATTTTTCTCGTTACTTAAGGAAACGAACAAGACAAAAAGAGGAAATGAAAATTGATAAACAGTAGTGAATATGTAAACATGTGCACCATTTTATTTATGCAAAGCGCGATTACCGTACGAGTTATCCGCGTAGGAATTGGCATTAGCGATATGAGCCAAATCCTGTGCAAATACCTTGTTATGTTCTAAGTTCTGGGTTCTTTAGCCCGCTTCATTTAGCCTGAGTAAGTTAACAATTCTAGGAGAAGGTAACATCGGAATTCAAACCAGCATTACTTCTTTGAGAAATGACCATGCATCGCATCCTGCTCGTGGCGTTGGAGTTGGGTAAACGCATAACCCTTTTATCTGTTATCAAGCAAAATGCATTTCTCCTCTCGAAACTCTAGGCAAAGCGCACTTCAGACAACTTCCGTATAAACCGCCTTCCATTTCATCATATATTATATATATATATATATATATATATATATATATATATATATATATAATATTGAGAAATATCGGTAACGTATCATGAGAGTATGAATTAGCTTACATGTATAGATACGCACAATTTCTCTGCGTGGGCGATTAATGTTTCTAATTTTACACACACACTCACACACGCGCACACAAACACATACACACACACAAACACGCACACATATAAATATATATATATATACATATATATATACAACATATATATATATACACACACACGCATATATATATATTCACACACATATATATACACACATATATATATATATACTCACACACACACACACACACATATATATAATGATTTATATATATATATATATATATATATATATATATATAATCATTGAAGAAAAGGAAAAGAGGAAAATATGTGTAAACTTGACATCGAATAACATTTAGGCGGAGGCAAGGATGAGTAAAGGGTTGGCAAGATAGCTTTTAAAGTTACTTCATGGACAGGAGACATGGGCAGTTCACTACTCCCACATAGAAGATTACCACCATGGTCGTCACCGTGTCTGCTATTGTTCTTATTGTTGAAAGTGTTGGGTGTGACTTTTGTATATTTTGTTTCTCTCTGTTGTCTACCTTTTATCTTCTATTTTTCTTTACTTTCGACCGTCTGAGACTATTAATTGTGATATCACCAACAGCTTATTTGTTTTCTTCCTTTTTTCCTTTTTTTTCTTCCTTTTTCTAGGTGGATCGTTTATTTCTTTTTTCTTTATATCTCGGTATTTCGTCATCTTCGTTGGCAAATAGTGAGATGTCTGTGTTCTCGCTCTGTCGAACCAACACACTCCCCCGATCCTACAACTGGGATGAAAACTTACTATCATCACCTGTTCTGACAGGTGCTTGCTTTGAGATGTGAGAAGTGAGTGGGTTTGGGAAGGGAGATGGGAGATGGGAGAAGTGGAAAAATAGAAGAGGACAGGTGAATTAAAAGGAGATCAGAAACAAGGGTGGGGTGGTATTGCTTGGATAATAATAATAATAATAATAATAATAATAATAATAATAATAATAATAATAATAATCGGTTAAACGGAAAGGAAGTTAAAAGAAAAACAACATCATTATGAGAGAGAGAGAGAGAGAGAGAGAGAGAGAGAGAGAGAGAGAGAGAGAGAGAGAGAGAGAGAGAGAGAGTTGATTAACGAGAACGGCAAAAGGAACAAAAGTGTTTGAAGTAATAAAATGCGGCAGAATTGAATTAAAAAGATAAATAAAAAAATGAATATGAGTTATAAATAAGAGAATCATAAAAGCACAAAAAAGAAAATATGAAAAGAAAAATGAAACCGAAAGAATAAATAAAGGTAACATCACTTAATAAAAAAAGTTTGAAAAAGCAGGTAAAAATAAATAAAATATAGATATGAACAGAATCGTCGACAACTAAGTAAGCCATAATAATAAAAACAAAAAACAAAATATTTTCTTCTGAACCAAAGATACCAGGATTTCTTTTTATTTCTAGCAGGACAATATGTTGGCAAAATGTATTTTATTAACTATTATCTATTACCAAACTTTATTTCCTTGAAAAGGTGTAGCCAAAAATATGCATATATTGCTGTCAAAAATTACCTAAACTCCGTATATATCTTATTATAATGGGGAAACTATGTCTCTGCTTACGTCACAATACCCACAGGAACTGCGTAAAGATTATTTACTTTATAGTCAAAATCATTAATACATAGAATAACCCCGTATTATATATACTCGGAAATTATGTATGAACAATAAACGGTCCACATTGTTTGTTAAATACATGCGCGGTATTATTGATTTATGTATAGTTTGTTTTATTTTAATATATATTTAAAGTTATCTAACGTATAGAGTTTTATGAGAAAATTATTTACAAACAAGAGATAGTAAGCTAAACTTCTACATTAATTTTGAAGATGTTTGTGTATTTAACTGTATCTGGTTTAGATTTACGCATGTCCGCCTTCCATCACGAGTTTAAATCTAACGACAGTTTTCAATCATGCTTACCCATTCTGCTTCTTTTTTCAGATTGAATGACACAGGGTTTAAGAAAAATAAAATGGATGTTCTGTAGTTAAATTTAATATCTTTTCAATAAAATTATTAATTAATATTAATAAGATTATTATATAATCTCGTTAATATTAACTAATGATTTATATCTTATTATACGGGGTAAAAAATCGTCAGTTTTGATTATTTTCTGTGGTAAAATTTTATTTTACGACAGACGATAATCAAAACAGAACAGTTTAGATGCCCCCAAGAAAAAAACCATAAATATTTTAATAATGTGAATCAAACTGTTTGAAACTTTGTTTTATTAGAAATAAAACATATTCATTTGAATATTGACTGTAAAACTATTTTTATGTCTGTTAGAAAAAATATTATACTTAAAAGAATGTAAATAGATCTTATTTACATTCTTTTAAGAAAGAGCGTGGCAAAAAGTAATTTTTACGTCGCCTGGATGTTTGCTGTATATATATATATATATATATATATACTAGAAAAGATGTCGGTTACATTCTTGAAAAAAATAACAATAATGTAATTTATTTTTAATATATTTTAAACTATTTTTTCAGTCAATTTTGCTCAAATTTATCGTCAACATTGCCGTCAACTTTGCCAGCGCCTAATATTTTTCATTTAAAAAATTTTTTGTATATTTATCCTTTACAAAATATAAATATAAACGAATACTAGACAAAACGTGACCGTTGGGTCACCCATTAAGCTCTCCCTAGATGATTAGGGAAAAGAGTAGGATCTGCCAAAATATGATCTGCTTTTCATTTTAAAAACGAACTAAAATTTATTAAATTGATTATTCACGGTCAAATTGTTGTCCAAGTCGAAAAGTAGTAACATAATGAGCATCAGTAAAAATAGCAAAATAATATTACACATAATTTATTTTTGATATATATAAAATGTTTTTTTCGTCAATTTCGATCAAGATGCCTGCCAAGAGGCTACTTAAAATCCGTTTTTACAAAATAATTTGTAACTTTTGTAATTGAAAAAATTCACACTGGATTGTCCAATTGAAACACATATCCTAGTAGATAAAGGAGTTAGGTTAAGTCAGTTCTAAATGACAGTTATCTCTAGACTGTAGGTTCAATCTTGGTCAGGGGCAGAAGTAACATAGAATAATAATTAACACAGCCTAACACCTGTACCCCAGGTATGGTTAGTGGAATGAGAACAGGAAATCCCCGCGGACTGAATAAAGGGTTGGGTTAAAATTCCGTGATGGTTCCCAATTACAAGAAGGTTCCCGAGTCCGACAAGAAATACAAGAAAGCCGGGGGAAAATAGGCCGAAACGTTGTACAGATAACAATGAAGACGAGGACAATAGTCTGAATAATACAAATAATGGTAATCTTTGCAGAGTTTCATCCTAGCCTCCTGCCTCAAAAACTGCTCTCGCTGACTGCTGAACAAACAACACCAGCTATGATTGAAGTTTGTATCCGAAGCGGTATCACTTGAAAAAAAAAAAAGAACTAACTTAGGGAATTTCCACTAAAATCCCAACCCTAACCCTAAACCCGCCTAGTTAAAATTAACTGATTTATTACAGTTTGTGGGTTCTTTTTTTTTCTGGGTCACCCTGTATACAGGGTGACTCAGAAAAAACAGAACCCAAATTACTTATTTATTTTCAATTAAACAAAACGTAAATCCCAACCCCAATCCAAAACCCTAGTTGTTTTTGCTTTTTACGCCGCTTCCGCTACGGACTTCAATTGTAGCTGGTGTTTTTTTTCAGCAGACACCGGCAAGCCGTTTTTGAGGCAAGAGGTCAAGACGGAACTCCGCAAAGATTACAATTATTTGTATTATTCAGACTGTAATATCGGTGTGGTATATATTTGATTGATACTATTTTCTGCATAAATAAAAAGACTAAAGACAGAGTTTATTTTTTTAAAGCCATACGTAATTAAAAACAACTGTAATCCCCTAAAACCGTAACCCAATTCGCAAAATGTTAATTTATAGACTGTAGTTAAACTGTCATTGGGTACCAGCAACAAACTTTCCGTTTTAATTTTCCAATCTAAATCAGAAGTCAGCCCTACATTCTATGAATTAACATTTTGCGAATTGTGTTACAGTTTTAGGGGATTAAGGTTGTTTTTAATTACGTATTGCTTAAAAAAAACCAAATTACTATACATTTAATTAACCATTGAAATTAATTATTGAATCTATTATTGAGACAGTTGTTTGTGTTAGTATTGCAAAGTATAATTTCAATTAAACTCAGTTTAAAAAAAAATTTTTCAACATTAGATGTATAGTAATTTGTGTTTTTTGTTGTTTATTATTTTAAGCAATACGTAATTTAAAACAACCTTAATCCCCTAAACCCGTAACCAAATTCGCAAAATGTTCATTCATAGACTGTAGTTAAACTGTCATTTGGTACCAGCAAAAATCTTTCCCTTTTAATTTTCCGACCTAAATCAGAACTCAGTCTAGTTTGTTTTAGTTAAAAGCCGGAAGAAAACTTTCACTTAAACGGGGGGTAGTCAATTTTTGCTCATTTGAATTCCATAATATTTAAATATGTAACCATTTTTTTTACTCAACATGAAATATTTTTAAAGTAAGTTTAATAATCGTGTTAAATCAGACATGTATTCCGAATTTGACTCTATAAATTAATAATTAAAGTAATTTAAAAAATCTATTTTAAAGTATGATTTCAATTTTAGTTGAGCGGAAAAATAACTTTTGTTTTATTAAAACAAAACAAAAGTTATTCTCTGTGGTCTGGAGAAAGGGAAGGGACGAATCTACCGAGAGTTAGGGGTTATTGGGAGGGGGTGTCTAACTGCTGATTTTTTTTAGTAATAAAACTATTACATGCTGTGAGCTCTTCCACTCCCCTTAACTGACATATAGAGGGGAATAAGAGAGTTATGTATAATGTTAGACAGGGATTGTTCTGTTGTTGACTTAATTGCTAATTACAACTAATTAAAACCAATTAAACTGAATTTTATTTCAAACAGTCCTAAAATCAAGGAATATCTAATTACAAATATTGTGGCCATAACATAAATAGAAAAATCCTTTAGGAAATGAAAGTTGATAATCTCAGCTTTAGTATAAAAATAGATAAATAAACTTTTGTGTTAAATCTGTTGTTATTTTAACATTACTTGCATTCATAATAAAAATATTTACAGGGCCGGCAAAATAAGCATAAAGTAGGTATAACCAAAAATTCGGCTGATACGAATTTTAAAAACGAATTAAAGTTAATTAAATTGATCATTTAAGGTCAAATTTTTGTCTAAATCGAAAATTAGTAACATAATGAGCATCAGTAAAAAAAAGCAAAATAATATTACACATTTAATTTATTTTGATTAAATCTAAAACGATTTTTCGGTTAATTTCGATCTAGATGGCCGCCTTTTTTTGCTTAAAATCCGTGTTTAGAAAATAAATTGTAACATTCGCGATTGCAAAAATAATTTAAAAATTACCAAAATCAGGGAATTATCCGATTTTAATGAAATTTTGAGTATTTATTTTCAATTAATGAATTTTACAATGCATCCGTTATTTTATTTCAAAACTTTAAGTATTTCTGCTATGATAAATTAATATAAAAATTCATTTAAAATATGAGCAGCAAAATTTTAAGTTTAAATATTTAGATTCTAAAAAATATTTCTTTAATATCTACTTAACAATCACCCAAATTATTGGTTGAAAACTTAGCGCCCTCCCCTTTTAAACGGAACAAATATTGATGTATATTTTTTTATTTATAGAATAATTAAATAATTATAGAAATGAGTAAAAAAAATCTCTTAAAAATTTTATTTTAGTTTTTATTTTCATTTTATTTTCCGATTTATCGGTACTTATTTACTACCCGAGCAGATTCTTTAATTTTTTTTCTTCAATTCACACCTTCTTTTGTCTTTTTATTCATGCAGAAAATAGTATTAATCACATATATACCACACCAATATTTATCGACCCCAAAACAAGGGGGTCAAAGTTAAATGACCTGAAAAAAAATCAGAAAGTTTTGAAATAAAATAACTGATACATTATAAAATTCATTCATTAGTAAAAAAAAAAAAAAAAAAAGAAAGAAAGAAAGAAAAAAAAGTCTTTTGAATATAAATAAGCGGGGGGGGGACATAAGAAATTCTTCAAAGCTTGTCAAATAATCATCCAATGTTAATAAAATGTTCTGTATATTGAGTTATAGATAAAAAGGCTGACTATGTTTAGATAATTATGATCTGGAAGAAAGTGAGTTTGTAAAGCGAAGGAAATTTAAAAAATAAATACAACCGTAGGATTAAAAAAGACATTAGCCTTCTCTTTGGGTGGAGAGAGAGAGAGAGAGAGAGAGAGAGAGAGAGAGAGAGAGAGAGAGAGAGAGAGAGAGAGAGTTGACTAACGAGAAAGTCAGTCAGTCAGTTCTCCCTTTATTTGAATCATCAGTATGACTGCTGGAAAGGGGACTTGATTTTCTCTCTCTCTCTCACTTGCGCGAATAGATAAAGTAACACATATAATGAGTAGGTATTCTAAATATATTGAGAGTGTGTGTGGGGGAAGAAACAGGAGGAGGTAAAGATAGGAAATGGTGGATTTTTTTACTTAATTGCAAATTACGACTAATTAGAACCAAATGAAATGGAATTTTTTCCAACATAATTTAATCCTAAATGTAATTGATATTTTGGGATTTGTTTTGTGTCATTAAAAGACAGAGAAAATCCTTTAGGTGCCAAAAGTTGATTCACTCAGCTTTACTATTAGCTCAGTCGGTAGAGTGTTCGGCTAGAAACCACAAGGTTCCTAGTTCGATATCGGTCCCCGCCAACTCAGCGTATGAGTAGCATAGGGATATATGCGGTAAAATAGGGAGCTGATGGTAGGTGTGGCGCTCCACCCCAGATGCAAAAATAATCTCCTTGGTCTAGAGTTTGTGAAAAGGGGATAGACTCCCTAGCTGTCTGGCTGATACCGACATTAGTCCGTCCGGAAGACTTTACTTACTTATATATATTTCGGCTGCAATATAAGCATATTTGATTGAAGACCACGGAACACTTCATTTTAATTATCTTATTTGTTTTCGCACCAGTCTTCGTGCCAGTTTCCTTCTGTAGGGATCCAATGGTAGAGGAGGTGACCTATATATTTTCTCATGTGCTTTTGATCATATCCATGACCGTCTTTGTGTGGATTACTTGTTATAGTTATTGCTTTTTCTGATTGCAAGGTTTATTACGTCGGGAAAGTTTAGTGTTCGTGGATCTGCTATAATAAGTGCGTTAGGTAATTAAAAAAACCGTGTTAAATGGTATTTTATCTATGCTAGATTTTTTGTTTGATAGTTATTGCTTAATATTTTTTATATTTATTTCTTATTAAAGATGTTTGATATATTAGTGCCAGTGTTAAATGCTATTTTATTTAAATTAGATTTTTTTAATACTTATTGCTTATAGGATTTGTAAGGTTTTTATTGTAATATTTATAGAGGATTTTGGTGTTATTGGTGAGGATTTTCAGTATATTGGCTGATGTGAATTTTCCAATGCTATTGTTAAATGTTGTTATGTTTTTTATGGCGCTAGTATATGAAGGTGATATATATATATATATATATATATATATATATATATATATATATATATATATATATATATATTACCTGATACGAAATACGTATGACTATCCAACGGATCAGTAAAACATCTGAACCACTAGACTGCAGAGGATTTGTTTTGTAGAGGTGAATACTAGTGTAAAGAGAGCCACATTTTTGAATGAGCTGATAACAGAAGAATGATGCACCAGTGTGTCATAGATTCTCTCGCCCAAGATTTCTTAGGTTGTGAACTGAGTTTTTTTCCTCCTCCTTCTATACCAGTCTAGAGAGTTTAGTCTACCCTATATATAATCAACTGATATTTCGAATCTAGAATAATAAGGAAATACAGACAAAAGTGAAAGGAATATATAACAAAAACAATAGGGAACATCGATCTAACGAAATTCCGCTTTAACGAACCGATAAATGCAGCGAATTCGGTAACAAACTTTCTGTTTATTTCTCGACCGTTCATGCGTGTCATTGGTTACAGTTGCAGAAGCACTGAGGTCAATAGAATTAGTTTGCCATTAATAAACAAAAATGAATTGTCCAAGATGTCATTTATATTAAGTTTGGACCGTGAAATACCATTAGTTATGTATTTTAATATATGTCTATGAGGGAAATTCGAAATAATGTCAGATAAACATAGCAAAATTTTATGACTAGAAAACGAAGGTGAAAAAGATAAAAGAGAAGAAAGTTCCTCGTTATGTTGTATAGATTTAACCTATCCCTCCGCTACAGACAGGATATGACACTAGGTCAATTTTTAAGTGGAGTACAACTGGCTTGAATTCAGAGTTTTCCTTCTCCAGTGTTACATAATCTACGCATAGATTATTGTCAACCCCCTGTATTTCTGAAAGGATGGCCCCTTTTCATATCACGGGCGGGACTTTCCATGGAATATTACAGAAAGCCCGCGAAAGAAAGAAAGTCACGTGGGACCGAGTTAACGCTCAGTTCCAGTTTGGACGTCAGGCAGAAAATATGTCTGCCGTAGCTGGGCTGAAATGCACACGCGTGTTGTGCTAGTTAGAAAAAGATGTTTAAGCAATAAAAGTTTAAAGAAATAATATGGTGCTCTTGCTTGATGAATATATTGGCAAAAAGACTGACCAAGAAGAAGAAATGCATCAAAGACGAAAAGCCAACAAGAATCTAGAAATAGAATTCAACATGGAGAGAAAGAATAGAAACAACTAGAGATCACCAAATGGCCAAAATGCATATGCATCTCTCTGTCTACCTGACTATCTCTCTACCCAGTAAAAGAACACTTGTGTATGTACCTAACATGGTATATGTGTATGAGTATGTAACACTAGACCCATTTCCAAATCAAGGCTAAATAACCAAGTCTGTCCTATTATTCACTCATGGTTAGGGGCGAGTAAACGGATTCATGCCTTTCCAAAGGGATTTAGAGTAAAGTGAAACGCAAACATCCACGTCCAGGATTTGAACTCGGGTCACCGATTCCATTTCCTATGACGCTAAGCATGACTTGATGTTGTAAGAGAATTCTTAGGGAATAATTCTACTTGAATTTTAGAGATGCAGAGAACTACCGACTTTATTTCTTACTTGCGGAATAATGTGCAACCATTCGGTGTAACGACTATGGACCGTCTCTTCCTCTGAATTAGTTTCTACAGCACGTGATTAATATACATACATATATATATATATATATATATATATATATATATATACACCCTCATATATATATATACACATCCTCATATATATATATATATATATATATATATATATATATATATATATACACACGAGACAAAAAGTTACCTGTTGGGTCACCCATTAAGCTTATGCTAGATGATTGGCATTAGGAAAAATAGTAGGATCTGCCAAAATATCGTCTGCTTTTCATTTTAAAAACGAATTAAAATTTATTAAACCGATTATTTAAGGTCAAATTTTTGTCTAAGTCGAAAAAGTAACATAATGAGCATCAGTTCAATAGCAAAATAGTATTACACATGTAATTTATTTTTGATACATTTAAAACGATGTTTTCGGTCAAATTCGATCAAGATGCCTGCCAAGACGCTACTTAAAACCCCTTTTTACAAAATAAATTGTAACTTTTGCGATTAAAAAAAAATTCATACTGGATTGTCCAATTAGACACATAACCTAGTTGATAAAGGAGTTAGGTTAAGACAGTTCTAAATGACAGTTATCTCTAGACTGCAGGTTCAATCCTGGCCAGGAGCAGCAGTAACATAGCATAATAATTAACACAGCTTAACCGCACCTATGGTTAGTGGAATGAGAACAGGATACCCCGTGGGCTGAATAAAGGGTTAGGTTCAAAGTTCCGTGATTTATTACAAGAAGGTTCCGGAGTCCGACAAGAAATACATGAAGAAGGCCGGGGAGGGCACATTGGCCGAAACGTTGTACAGATAACAATGAAGATGAGGACAATAATCTGAATAATACAAATAATGGTAATTTTTGCGGAGTTCCGTCCTGGCCTCCTGCCTCAAAAACTGCTAGTTCTCCGCGAAGAATACCAAAAAAACTTCTTTCTTCTATTCGCACCTTCTGACTTTAGTCTTTTTATTGATGCAGAAAATAGTATCAATCACATATATACACACCGATATTTTGCACCCCAAAAACAGAGAGGTCAAAGTTAAGTGACCTGAAAAAAATCAGGAAGTTTTCAAATAAAATAAAACTAATTCATTGCTAAATCAACACTGAAAATTTAATTAAAATCGGATATTTCCCTGAGTTTTGGTAAATTTTTTTCAAACGTGGGGTTCAGAATTGTATTAAAATACAAACACGGATTTTTCAACGAATTGATCTACTTTAAATTGAAATAGACATTATAATTTTATTGCAGGCGGGTGTTAAGAGTGTCTCTGTTAATCACGCTCATCTACCCTTCAGTCGCATATAGAGAGTTATGTATAATGTAAATACAGGGATGGGTCAGTTTTTGACTAATTGCAAATTACGACTAATTAGAACCAATTAAAGTGGAAATTTTTTCAAACATCTAGTTATACTAAAACTAATATAGTATAAATTTCGTGTCAGTAAGGTCACCAGCAAAAAAGCCTTTAGGGATCAAAAGTTAAGAATCTCAGCTTTAGTATAATAATAGATATATACGCCCACACACACACACACACACACATATATATATATATATATATATATATATATATATATATATATATATACACACCCTCATATATATATATATACACCCATATATATGTATATATACATATACACACTCATATATATATATATATATATATATATATATATATATATATATATATATATATATATATATATATATACACTCTCATATATATATATATATATATATATATATATATATATATATATATGAAAACGAAATACTGATCGAATTAAAAAGTTGTAGGCGGGAAAAGACTAAACAAGGAAAAAGGAAATGAAAGAAGATGAGATAATGATTTATAGAGAACTAACTGTAAATGTTGGAAAAATGGCGTTTGGGAGCTGTTGCCTTCCGACATCATCTTTTATCGTTATCTATCAAAGTGTTAACCTAGCAAAGGCGGGACTGACGATGCTATTTCCTGGACCAGTGCCTTGTGTTCATTTGTCTGAGAAAATTTAGAGAGAAACAAATTTGGAAAGTGCCAAAGAATTTTAAGCACCAAGAAGAAATAACATCCGCCCACGTCAACCAGAACTTACTCTTGGTATCCGTATGTATAAACATTGCTACTCTATATATCTATTGTGAAACTGACGACGTAATAACGCAATAATGTATAAGAAGACTTATTTTATCAACTACAAATTCAATCCAGAAATCAAGACTTCGGATTTTGATTGATTGATAGATTTTAACGACCTGTCAAACCGTCATGTGTCATTTGATGCCTATTGGTTTGGAAATCACGTTCATTGTATGTTCATATTTATTCTTTTGTGTAGGAGTTTCTTAAGATTCTTTTGTACATGGCCCTATCGAATAAGGATAATTTTTAAACATCTATTTAACCCATAGATACGATCCCAACAGTACTACCTCTCTTGGTCAGTCGGGACCTGGAAGAGTTTCATAGCCTTAACTTTTTATACTAATCTTCTTTATATCTGCTTATACTGGCCGGATAATCTTACAAATTACCAGTTAAATTCTGAATTCTCCACTTCCTTTACATAGTTAATAGACCACATATGTAACAGGAGTAATGGCAATGGAGGGATATTGTACACTCCCCAGGTATTAATAGATGTCAAAGTTGTCAAAGTAAATTATTCTTGGGAATAAAAGATCTTGTAATATTCATCTGTATTCCTGAAAATTGTGAATCTAATTCTTTAAGAAGTGCAAGAAAATAAACAAGTTTAGTTGGGATACTGAGGGTTATCTTAAGGAATAATAAACAATTACGTCTTCTTAAAGTCTTTAAGAAGGGCATCATGTCACATTGCACAGTAATTACCGTATATTGGCAGGTGTTCCTTTCACTTGTTCCCAACAAAGATCCCAAATTTGTGAATCGCCGGGATTTTAGTTTGCTTTATTTATTTAATGACCTATCATCTCGTTGAGGATTATCTAATACCGAAGTTTGATTCATTTGTAAGTGTTTGAGTATAATCATAAACATTTATCTATAATAATAGTATGTTCTCAGAGTTACATAGTATCAAGTATGCCAATGTAATACAAATAATTTGCACACAGTTATATGGGTGCATGTATTTTATCCAATACAAATAATTTTCAAATAGATATGCAGCTATAACAAGTACTAAAATGCAGAGAGGAGCTGGGAATAATTGCAATTAAATGGTATTTGACACGCTAGAGCTTCGGAAATAGAGCCTCATCACCAGATGCATTTTACTGTCCATTTTACACAATGGTGGAAAAGATGGACACAAAATTCTGTTGATATCAAAGGCATTATCCTGTTTTATTTCTTCTCTCAAAGCCGGCTCTGAAAATAAAGATAGAAGGAGAAAATATCCTAGCCAATATTAACTTCTAATTTTGACTAGAATTAATATTTTCCTTTTCGAATTAACTTTGGACTAAACGTATGTTTCCAGAGTAAATTCCGAAAACAAATCAGGAGCCAAGGTCCCTACATTGGTGTGATGCTGAAATCCAGTGCTACCCATCAACTCGTGCGACACTACCGCTGCCAAACTGCATTGGTTCCTTACCTTTCCTTTGAATCACAGCGGCAGTGTGGAGAGGGGGGTTTGCTATTTGGGCAACAGTTCATCCTCCCTATGAATCTGCCCTGGCTACGTAGTTCCGAAAAGATTTGGACACTACTCCATCGTCTCTCGTAGACAGAAGGATACAAACAACATGTTTCCATTCATCTGTCGAGACCAGGGTGTCTTTCTAAATTCTCTTCAACCTCTTTTTTGTGATTAATACCTATGATATGATCTCTGGCAGTGGAAAAGATCTGTTTATCTCTCTCTATTCTCCCTTTCTCCCGAGTTCACATCACTCAATTCATGGCTGTCAGTTTGCCAATAAGGACCTCCTGTTTACTTTTATAATTCTCTGCAGGCGCAACATTTTCCTTCCCCTCTCAGTGTCATTCTCAGGTCCTCTGCACGTAAGGATACGACAAACTGTCATCCTGCTATATGAAAACCGTTCAATACAGGTATAGAAATATCAACAGTATACTGCCCATTCTCGTGTTCATATATTACATAAGTTATTAAGCTATTTGACATTGGTGTCAGATTTTCCTGTCATCCCTGACCGGGATTTAAAAAGTATGTCCCAGCTTTAAGGAGCCGCATTTAGAGAGATTAGGTCACGCGACTATTAGCCAAAAATTATTTTTTTAGAAAATATCTTTAGGCATGTACTTGATTAAAAAAATTGTTTTACATAAAACGTTAATTTTTCCTCTAAATCAAAGAAACTAGCACTTTACTTTTGGGGAAACATTATACAATTCAAAGGGGAATTATGTAATTGCCAAACCCCTCCATCACAGACAGAATGCAAAACAAAAATCAATTTTTTAAAGCAAAGTAAAGCTGGTTTGAATTCAGAATAATCCTTTTCTTAGATTGTTTGCTTAACTAAGGCTAAAGAACTTTGTCTATCCTATTATTTTCACATTGCTTGAAGAAGATCAAATAGATTCATGCGTTTTTCAAGGGCATTTGTACGAAATGAAAAGTAAATAGCCTCATCTAGGATTTGGACTTGGGTCATCAATTCTATTGTCTAATCACGCATCAAAAGGGGGCATTATTAGGTATTATTGATCACCAAATTCTACAGCTAATGTAACGAATGTCTGATTAGGTTGCTATCCAAAAATAGATATTCCCATTATATATATGCAAATTATTTATGTTTACAGTGGGGTTGTCACTTTATTCTTTTTTCTCAAGGATATTGAATTTGGTAATTAATAATTTCTTATAATATCCGTTTTGAGAGCGTAAAGTTATAATGGAAATAATAACACACCTCTATTTTTGCTTTAGGAGAACATAATTCGTTTATGAAGAAATATTGTTAGGTGTGTACTTATGAGCAATAATATATATATATACAGTCTATTAAAAATCACCGAAATACACTAAAGGAGGTAATCCTTACAGATTTCAGGTTTTGTAACATATCTCTTCAACCAATAACCTCGATCTGCTATTAGGCCGCCTCCTTTCATGATTCATTCTATGTATTTTTAAGAATAGTTCAGGAAGTCATACAATGGTCCTGGGATACGTAACAGCCAATCATAAACATTCTCGGTACATGTATAAAATAGCAGATTCTATTCGCGTGCATTTTCGTATTCGCTACGAAAAGAAAAAAAGGTAAATAAATAATTAAGTTAAAACTAAATATACGCTCCTTAATACATATGGGACACCAGAGAGTGTCGTCAGTGACATAATATTCTCGAGTCACTGGAGAGTTTCGTGTCTTTCAATATCATACTCCCCTTGCTGTATATATATATATATATATATATATATATATACAACCCATTAAAAACCGTATTTCCTTGTGAGAATTTCAGTAGAGTAACACATTTAGAATACTCTTTTTTAGTGAAAAAAAATCATGCTTATGGAAAAGTGACACTAAAAACTCCGGCTTCTGCCAGATCCTCGAAGTTAAACAGAAAAAGCAGCTAACGTGCGAACCTGTGGGCAGTACTAACAGAGGTTTAGTAATTTCTAACTCAGATGATGATAAATGAATTAATTTTAATGACATGTCAACCATTCAAGTAGTAGTATTTTATACCTAGAGGTTAGTGAATCACGTTCATATTTACAATTTTTGTGTAGTTGTTTCTTTTACTTTTCTGTGTGACGTTGCGGCGTTTTACACGTTACTAAATCGTATAAGTAACGTTGCGGGCTTTTTACACGACGCTGAATCGTATCGTATATGTGACGTTATGTTGTGGGGCCCACCGCGTCTTCAAAACACACGGTACTATTAAGAGTTATTCACTGGTCGCTGGACGCTCACAAGGCATGTAAACTTCTGCGGTTGTTTACAACTCCACACAGAATCTCTAGCAGTCCTTTAAGTCCACGAAGGAACCCTTCTTCTTTACTGAATGAATTTTATGGGTCAGGGAAAGATATCACCTTACGCACACCGCCGGCTCCTAGTCACGGTTAATTAATTACCTCCACGGGGTATCTTTGGGCAGGGGAATCTCATTCATAAAAGAACTCGTAGTATTTCTTTGACTTAGTAAAATAAAGATGAGGACAGTACTTCTTGCTTTTCATCAATTTATTTTCTTAATGCAAGTTATTGAGAGAGAGAGAGAGAGAGAGAGAGAGAGAGAGAGAGAGAGAGAGAGAGAGAGAGAGAGATTCGGTTTCATTAACACATGTTTTTTTAGTAATCCTTAACTTCGTTCCAACGGTCAGTACCAATTATCAGGCTTCATTAATAGGTATGTTTTTAACTTCGTCCAGCGTAAAATATTAAATCTCAGGTTTCACACATCAGCGACACCAGGACCTCAGTCACTCGCCTATGACTAACTTCAGCAAAACTCTAACACTGTCAAGCCAACTCCACGGTCCCAGACCAACTCAACTGATCTTACTCCCTCTGTCTCCAGAACTCAACTGACAAAATCTTAAGTTCCCTCATTATATAGAAATGGCTAATGAACTTTCTAGAATGTCCTCGAATATATCGAAGGTTCTAATTGTTCTACCAAATTGCGCGTGTCAATTAAGAGGTCAACGGGTCAACCATCTTTCTTCTGACAAACCGATTAAACTAAATTTTAATAGCAAAATCCCAGACTCACTGGCTACGAATAGACTCACAGGTGATAACGAGTTTTACATTGCTTGCCCACTCCCGTAAGGTCTGAGAATCGTGCTACATCCTATTAAGGTTTCTCTGTGTCTGGCACAAGGCAACAAATATGGTGTTCCCGGGTAGGGTGCGCCATTATGCTACATCTGCACACGGTTCTATCGAATTGGAATAAAAGATTTAGACGGACCTGTTTAACGCGTAGATAGGACCCTGGGTCTTGGAGTCATGACAATGAAGGGCATACTCCACACTCCCTAGGTATTCCCAACTGGAGCCTCACCCCCTTTTATGGTTTTTACCCTTCTGTAAGGGATACATTCAATGTAATCTTAGCCAACCCATGATATGGCAATCTAACTTGGAAAATAAAGAAATGTCCAATTATTTTTTAAATTGGCTCTGTGTATCGCGGAATATCTTTTTTAATCATCACAATTCTCGACATTATGAATATAACTATGAAATAGTAATTAGAATTATTCACTCCCTTGTAAATGAAAGCATCAGAATAATCATGGACAACTATGACAACAAAAACATGATTTGTTTATGACTCATCTTGTTTAACATGATTTATATATAATTGATATAACAGATAATGAAATAAGAAGAATCCTTCACTCATTTGTGAACAGAAGCACCGGCATCATCAAGGAGCGGTGGCACAAAGGTTAACCAACGGCTTTATTGACCGTGTAGTTTTATGTAAAAGTACATCCGGTTCGTGTTGATAGGAATTTTTTAAACCTTAGTCATTGAGTTCCATGCAAGTAACTGTCATTACTTTCTATGTATTTCACAACTCCTCCAAACAATCAATATGAGATACAAAGTCAATTTTTAAGCCAGGTTTAACGGGTTTGAATTCAGTTTTCCTTCTCCTAGAACTGTTGTCATACCAACGTAAAAGAGTAGAGTCTGTTTTATTATCTTACTATAGCTAGAAGGAGAATAGTTAGATTCCTATCTTTCCCTATTGGAAATGCAAACAGCCTCATTCAGGAAATTGAACTCGGATCACTGTGTCATTTTCCTACAACCATAACCATTACATACGAGTGTCTGTCACTGCACAATCTGTCATTGCAATATTATATCTGTTTTTGTATTCCTTTGGCAGCACAGTTTACTGCCTTCACTCGTACGGTTTGTTGCATCCATTTCTTTAAATCTGCCACGTTGGCTATTTTCTGTGTTTTATCAATCTTCACCTTGATGTAATTACTTCTGATGCAGTTTTGGGAGGTTTGCCATTCCTAATAATTCTCTTTTACTTTCTTTACTTCGTTTTCTTCCTACAACCACGGCACATCTCCGAATCTGAATTTATTCCTTCTCTTATGTGACGTAGATGTTTCTAAAAGATGGATTAGTTTAGTTCTATTATTGTATCCAGTAGACACCAAACATTTTAAAAGTTTGTATTTATTCAACCACTTCACCACAGGGAGGGTGTGGCACAAGGTCGAATAATGGACAAAGTTTTCATTTGGTTTGATTTGGTTTGGCTAATCGGTTCATTTTACGGCATTCAAACCTCTATCGAGTTATTTAATGTCGTAGACAACCTTTTTCATGCAATTATATGGTTTCAAGTAGCTGATGATAAAATTCATTTGTAAACATTTATAGATCCAAGGATGTATTAAACCAACTCATCCACCAAAGAAGGATGAACCACAAGGTCAGTTTTTCAGCGGAGTACTGAATTCAGTTTTTCTTCTCGTAGGTTGGTTGTCTTACCAAGGCTAAAGAATACATACGTCCTATTAGTTATCCATGTCATTATGATGATAATGATAACCGCTACACTAAGCGCACACTATTCTTATGTTGTTCTTTTACATATAGTAGCTTAAAGGACACCTTCGGTGGTCAATTATCTTGTTGGCAAGCCGCATCATATTGTAACATCTCAGAGAAATATCGTATTGGTGATGGGAGAGGACCTAAAAGGTGCCGATCGTTATCCCCGTCCATCTGACATAGTTTGGCTCTCAAGTTTTATTTCGTGATGTTTAAACAGACTGATCTGTTTAATGGATTTCCAACTTTTGTTTATCGAATGGAGAAAGCTCTTTGCCTCTTCTTCCGATTGAGATGAAAGATCCTCAAAGGGAATTCTTCTAAAATATTAAAACTCTAAAAAAGAAAATACGTCTGACTCAGTGATCTTCAGAAACCCCAAGTGACTAAACTAAAAACTCAGACTTTTTCCTCTTTCTAGTCATATAACATCACTCAGCAATGAACAAATGTCCACGCAATTCTCATACTTTCTGAGGCTTGCTTCAGCAGAGATAAACTTTCATTCGTCACCTATAAAATACATCCCCGCAAATGTCCGACATCCGCAGTTCAACGTACCCCGGCTGGTTGGGGAATTACGTCACACTATCAAAATATTTGATATTATATGTAGGCAACGCTGCTATTCGTAGATTTCTCCAAGGCATTTGATTCACACAGAGGAAAATGGAATAAATACTACTAGCATACGGTCTCCCCAAAGAAATGGTTGCCGCTATAATGATGCTCTACAAAGACACTAAAGCAATGGTACGCTCACCTGATGGCGACACAGATTTCTTTGACATCGCCGCTGGAGTCCTACACGGAGATACATTAGCACCATATATATTTATAATATGCCTAGACTATGTACTCCGAACATCATTAGATACCATAAAAGAAAAAGGTTTCACACTAAAAAAGGCAAAAAGCAGGTGATATCCCACACAGACTGTCACAGATGCAGACTACGCTGATGATCTTGCACTTCTGGCAGATACACTGATACAGGCCGAGTCACTACTGCATCAAAGAAGTCAGCAAAGAATATCGGCCTCTACGCGAACTCTGATAAAACTGAGTTCATGAGTTTCAAAAAGAAAGGAGACATCTCCACACTCGATGGTAAGCCTCTTAAGCCAGGAGAACAATTCACATACCTAGGTAGTAATATCTCATCCACAGAAGGCGATGTTAATACGCGAATAGGAAAGGTATGGTCGGCTACAAACAAATTATCAGTCATATGGAAATCCGACTCACCGACAAGTTAAAGCGACAATTCTTCCAGGTTGTGGTTATATCAGTGCTGCTGTATGGCTGCACTACCTGGACCCTAACGAAGCACCTTGAAAATAAGCTAGATAGGAGCTGCACAAGAATGCTGCGTGTGGTCTTTAACAAGTCGTGGAAACAGCACCCCATAAGGAAGCAGCTCTATGACCACCTGCTCCCATCTCACAAACCATCCGAGTGAGACGGGCAAACATGCTGGACACTGCTGGAGAAGCAAGGATGCGCTCATAAGTGACGTTTTTCTGTGGAAGCCAACACATAGACATGCTAATGTGGGCCGGCCACCAAGGACCTACATTGACCAACTATGTGAGGATACATGATGCTGTGCAGAGGACCTCTGGCATAATGAATGATAGGGAGGGTTGGCAAGAAATTGTCATGGATATCCGTACTAATTGCGTGACATGATAATGATAATACTATAGTTAACATTTAATAGATATCTCTATTGAGAAATTATAATGATCTGGATGAGTGCAAACGTAAACAATACTAATATTATTGATTTACAAATTGGACTTAAAATTTATTCATCCTTTAAGTCAGAGCAGTTATCTCTAATGCCGTTACTATGTATCTTTTTTGCTGTTATGATAACGTCTATATATTTCATATAAATAAAAAGAAATGCTGTAATTTTAGCACTTAATTATTATATTTCTTTATGAATTATAATGACCGGGAAAAGTGCGAATTCCGTCAACAGATTATTATTTTTAAGTTGTATATTAGATTAGAAATTACATGCATTAAATAATTTAAATAAATCAATAATTTCAGAAAATGTGTTGTGCTTTGATTTGCTGATGTTTGGACACAGGAATAAAGATATTTAACATGTACAGGAATTCAGAGATTCTGGGAATACAGCTTGAGTTTAATTCTGGAATGAAATGAGGAAATTAATGAAATATAGCGGTGTAGACTTTCACAATAGCAGACATACAATTTCAGAGGTGCTTGGACTAAAAGAACATTCGAATGAAAAAGTTTGTTCAATGTCAAGAGAATAATTTGAAAAAATGACTTTTCATTGATTTTTCTATACAGCTTCAGTATCGATACTTTTTGAAAACAACTAGTATATAAATCAATAATCAGTATATTAGTAATATATAGATATATATATATATGCTAGTTAATACTTATCAGAAACTGGCTAAACACAGCGTTTGACAGTGGTTTCCCTCGCCAGTATAAATGAAAGAAAGAAAAAGAAAGGACAACTTTAACAAATGAGCAAGAACTGTATTTCATCTTAGAAAAGTAGAGAGCACTTTGCCGTCTTCTTGTTCATTTCTCTTTTATTTACACTGCACCTTGTATTTCATATTCATGGTTGTCAGTTTAAGTCCTCAGAATTTATAATTTAATTACATTGAGTGCAATGAATAATACCGGTAATAGTTGCCTGAAACATTCCACTTGTTATATCAACTCTATACAAACAGACTTATATATGTTTGTGCATATATATATATATATATATATATATATATATATATATATATATATATATATATATCTAGACGCTCACATACTAGTAACTTGGTATTTCATATGTAAAATACAATCACACACATATATGTATATTCGTATGTATATATATGTAAATGTATATAAACAAACTCGTTCACATTTACACACACACACACACACACACACACACACACACACACACACATATATATATATGTGTGTGTGTATATGCACTGCATATATTTAGTTTCATACACACACACACAGATATATGTATCCGCGTGCGTATATGATTGCATTAATTTTTATATGTAAAATATATGTGTTTATGACCCGGATTATCGGTTGTTACCGGGTATAAAGTTCATAATTCAGAATCATTGTAAAGTTTGAAGCGAAAGAGCTGAATTTAAAATTGATAAATTTTCAAGTTTTCTGATGTAGACTAATCGAATAAAGTCATCTTTTACTACATAGCAGACATACGAACCAAATATATGCCTATATATATATATATATATATATATATATATATATATATATATATATATATATATATATATATATATATATATATATATTCTTTACTGGCTTCTGATCTGTCCATTACAAGATTTAGACATTTGCATTTGCAAATTTGTCTATCATGTTGACATTTCTCATCACCTTAAACATCTCCGCCGATAAACAGAATTCAAAATAATGTATATGACAATATTAATAAATAAAAATACCACTGGCTGTGCTAAATGTCTGGTTACATTGACATTAAAATATAGCCAGCAAATCCATCAGATCACAATTCTAAAATTTATCCAAACGTGAGGACAAGTGATGTGCAGTGAATTTTGATGAAGCCCGTGTGTTCTTAGAAAACGTATATTAAGAATTGAAAAAAAATTAAATGTATCTATTAAATTTAAACTCTTTCTTTAAAAGTTGTGAAGGCATATCGGTAGAGTTTAGAACACGCTGATTACATCCGCTGCAGTACAAAGTGAAATTTAAAAAACTTTAATAAACATTGAAAATATAAAGTTATAAAAATAAAACATTGATAAATGAATCAGATTTTGGCATTAGATGAAGAGTTGATATGCCGTTAGAAAAATTGACTAAACTTGATATTAAAAGTATTCCTAAAATAAACTCTCTTAAAATTCTAATTCAATAAAAAAAGTATTAATTTAATGAATACTAATTTGAAAGTTAGTTTTTGCGAAAGAAATATATATAATCGATTTCTTTACATTAGTTGTAATTACCGGTCACACATGTCAAATAAACAAGAATTAAATAAAAGTTAGGATTGACCGACTAAAAAATATCTCCTCAAATTTCTCTTTTCTTAAAAAAAGTACCATTCTTAAGCAAATGAGACATTTTTATAGATATCTGATAAATCAATGACTTAGATTTAAAAAATCAACGTATTTTCAATATTGAATTCCTTCTATCTTATTTTTACATCTCTCACTTATTGATCTAAATAAACTTTCTTATACAAAGGCTGCCCTATCAGTTGGGCTTATTATACACTGACCGTGTCCCCTGACGACGGATAAGACACCCTAAAAATAGTGTCCTGGGTTTGAAACTGCATCCGGTGGAGAGGTTTCAGTTTTAGAGCTGTGAGGAATGTGGAGTTACTCCATTATTGTTACTTTGTCCGTTCAGACCCGAAGTGATAATACCTGGTTCAAATAAGTCTTTTGAAAATTATTAGTATTAGATAGGAATACTAGAAACAACATGAGTGCAAATAATTTTTATTGGGAATAGTTAATTGTAATTATAATTGTTTAATAATGATAATCATCATTTACTTGAAATTATGTTATTGCTTACCAAAATATTAATTTCGGCATTAAATAATCCAAAATGGGTTGACACTCCTTAAAACCAACCAACTGCCAATACAAAAATATCAGTTTTGTAAAAATGTGGTACAAATATTGTACAAATTTGGCACAAAATATTTTGTATAAATAAATTTGGTATAAATTTGAAAACATTTGATACAAATTTTGTCAATATTTAGTAATAGCTTTTTCTAATCATTCTTTGTATGAATAATACAATTTTTAATACATCATCATTATCATCATCATCAACAGATCGCACTGACAGCTCTGATACCCTAGATCATCTCTCTCCATCCGTCCTTAGCGGTCATAGCTTTTCCTCTAAGCGCTTCGTTATAGTCTAAGTTGTGCAACCGTGTGGCACCGAAACGTTTACAGCATGGAAGAATTTTTGCTTTATTTTCTCAGGAAATCAGATTTCTATATGATCGATAATCTGTTTATAACAGTCTATGCCTTTCCAATGTGTATATTGACAGGACCTTCTGTAGATGAGAAATTGGTAACTAGGTATGAGAACTGATCTACTTATTTCAGAGATTTACCATTATCTAAAATCATTTTTTTTCAGTTTTATCTGAGTTCACAAAGAGGCCAATGTCTCTTGCTACTTCCTCTAGGCTATGCAGATGTGTAGATGTACTTAAGAGAAGTGCTAGTTCATCTGCATCGTCTTTGTCGGTAATACCCTCGGTGGGTTATCGCCGGTTTGCTTTTTTTACGATGAAGCCCTTTTCTTTTATTAGATTATTGATGTTCTAAGTACGTAATTACAGATTGTAGATATATATGGTGCTAATGTATCTCCTTGTAGGACTCCAGCGATGTCAAAGAAATCTGTCAACATCAGATGAACGAACTATTGCTTTTGTTTCTGTAGAGCATCATTATAGTGGTAAGTTTCTTTGTGGAGTCCCTATGCAAGTAGTATTCGTTTCCTCTGATTATGAAGTCAGATTCCTTGGAGAAATCTAAAAAACTAGTGTTGCCTCGGGATTCTTTAGTCGAACTCCTATTCCGATTCGATGAATATTCAGTATCTGAGAAGTTGTGGATCGATTTCTACGGAACCCGTTTTGTTTTTTCCTAAGGGTTTTCTCTACTTCAGGTCTGATGCGATTAAGAAGGTAATGATAAAACTTAGTAGCAGTGACATTAGGTATTATGCCTCTGTAGTTCTTAGTGATTCCGTGGTCGGCTTTTTGGGTAATAGGAAGATAGTCTTTTATCCATTTCTCTATTGTATTTTTTAATACACTGTATTGCATAATCGAAAAAGTGTGTCACCGAATTTCGTTGCCTTCCATACTTCGGGGTGGAGATATTTCGTCGAAGCTTTCAGCGTTTTTAAAAACGTTATTGTTTTTTGGACTTCATTGAGTTCGTCAATCGTAAAGTTTCCTAGCTTGGTATCTAGTTAGCTATCATCGATTTTTAATTACTTTCTGTGATTTTAGGGGGGTTTCCCAGCAGTTTCTGGAAGTGTTATTTTCAGTTCAGAAGTCTGTCTTCTTGGTTACCGGCTTTTAACTTTGATGTCAAGGTGCTTTTCTTACCATCAAATTCATTTAGTATTTGTAATGCTAATTGCGATTCTATAGAATATAGGATTTTCTTTATTTGCCTTTGGATGTATTCTATTTGTTTCATTTTATTTTTTAACACACACACACACACACACATACACACACACACACATATATATATATATATATATATATATATATATATAGCATGCGTCCAATTCCGCTACCGCATATGCTCATATTCAGATTCTAATATTGTGCAGTTTGTGATGACAAACCTCATAGATGTGCTCAAAATTATGTACGTATTCTCACAGATATGTTGTGCCCATATTCATTCTTTTATAAGTTTTATATATATATATGGGATTTCATTATAATTTCATACAACTTCACCACAGAAAAAAGGACAGCAGTGTTGCTAAAAAGTCTTCATTAAGTAACAACTCTTAAATAAAATTTGTCTTCAGTTATCATTAATCCTGAGCGTGGCAGCAATATCTTGAGAATCTACCGACTCATGTTGGTTTTGCGTCTCATTGTATAACTACTAGATAAAATAGTTTTGTCCTGTTATATTCACAACTTTCTAGTCAAGGATTCTACCTATTTCAAGGTGAAAGTAATATTTTTGAAGTGGTACGTAAGGAATCCTGTGTGTTGTGGTCAAACTCTGACATTAGTTCCCTTACATCGATTTAAAATCTTATTGCAAGATTTCTTTCGTGATCGATGGCTCTGTACTGTTTTATGGCGTGATGCTGTTATTCTAACCCACTCGCCAATACAAGCACACATATCGTGCAAGCTTATACTTTTATTCCTTTTGACATAGTAACGATGATTTGATGTCACAGTCTTTTGAGAAGTCACATTATGATATAGCTTATTGGACCATACCACATTTATGGTGGTCTTTCCCAAAAGTCACTTATGATTCTTTTGGGGCTTTTGTAGCAGATATAATAACATGCATATGCTGTTGCTGCTAGTATTTAAAATAATAATCAGCGTAACCACCAACAAAGCCTTCATTAGAGGATGATTGTTGGGTTAGATATGGTTAAATGGCCAAAACATCATTACCTCTAAAGTAGAAAACCTCTGGAGTAATTTAGCATACCACGAGAGTTTTTTTCCCTCGCATTGTAGGAATGCCAGATATATATGTGCGGGTGTCATATATATATATATATATATATATATATATATATATATATATATATATAATATATAATGTGTGTGGTATCAAACACTATCCCCTCTCTCTCACCATTGATGCTTTCTAAGGGAAGATCAAAGGCTGACACGTTATATATATATATTTTCGACTTCTTTAGCACAAGCGCACAGAAACATTCTAGGAGAGGGATATCTTATGCACACCCTGTATATATATATATATATAATATATATATATATATATATATATATATATACAGGGTGTGCATAAGATAAAGAAGTCGTAAATCAAAGAAAGATACGGTACATCACTGGCCTAAAGCAAAAGTTCAATGATACCATTGCTACTATTGTTGAGTATATTATACAGCAAATATCGCAGGAAATCGAGTACTGTATTAATGTGCTTCGTGCAGCTAATATTGCCCATCTACGGGTATGTTAAACCAAGGAAATATACTTCAATATCTAAACTTATGATAATTTCCACATATTTGTCTGTTCAGTTGCTTTTGTAATAATTTCTTAAAGTCGAAAAGATACGTTATGGACACCCTATATATTTATGAGTTTGCATATTGTCATGTTTCTACATACAGATAAAATACGGAACATAAGGCAAGACCAGGTTGTTGGAAAATTAAAAGGGTTTTATTTAAAACTGTGTAGAGAATGTTTCTACCCTAAAAGTGACGTAACTAGCTCACAAGTGTTGTAAGCTGCGTCCACTCAGTGCGAACCCGAATCCAAAAGTCACATAGCAGAAACACCACTTCCGGGTTCCCAACAGTCCCTGTGGATCAAGGGGAGCAACTCTATTTTCGTTAAGTCTGTACCTAATATATATATATATATATATATATATATATATATAGAGAGAGAGAGAGAGAGAGACAGAGAGACAGAGAGAGAGGGAGAGAGAGAGAGAGAGAGAGAGACAGACAGACAGACAGACAGATGTGTGTGTGAGAGGGAGAGAAAACACACAATATCGTCCATAAATAAGTGCATTAATCTTTTAATATAGAAATTTAATTTTCTTCTAAATAAAAAATGAATAGGATGTCTCGTGGGACATTATACAACCAATACAAATATTATTACATAATATTTATTAGCAAAAATACGAATAAATATTAGTGCAAAATAAGTAGATCTATACCCAAAAGGATATATAGTAACAATAATTTTAAAAACAACTTTTCTCTTGATTATAAAGTTTCAATGATGTAACATTTGATAAGAATAGTAAATAACATACCTTTTGATTTCCACCAGAAATTATTCAACCCTGGTATATTTATATTGGAGGGAAATAACTGATTTAAAAAATATTATCTATCTATCTATCTATCTATCTATCTATCTCTGTCTGTGTCTGTGTCTGTAGTTGCGTCTATCTGTCTATGTGTATTCATGTGTCTGTGTCATTGTCTGTGTTTATATTTGAGGGTGTGTGTGGATACATATTTTTTTTTGTATGTATGTTTTTGTTATTTGCCAATTTAAAATTGCTCACAATCTAAATGATATTCCATATAGTCTAACGGATACGAAACAGTTCAAACGTAATCAACATCTATAAAAGAAATAAGGTTTCAAATATATATTTCATATTTATCAAATTTACCTTAAAAATAAGAACTGTCTTTTAAATGTACACATATTTTCATATCATATCGTCTACTTATATTTGCTTTAGGAATGCAAATTATAAAATCATTTTCCCTGGGATGGATTGGACAGAATTATATCATTTATTCATGTAATTTAATCAAATTTGCTTAAACAATTTTTTATGAAACCAGAATAAAGATCATATTGTACTAACGCGTGAAACACTGAGAAATTAATTATATATAACATTGAGATGTTGCGTAATTATCTCCCCTTTTCTCTCTGTTTGTCTGTCTGTCTGTCTCTCTCTCTCTCTCTATATATATTTTTGGATGTTTGTTTTTTAGAAGCATTGTTGAATACAGTATATATTATTATTTATATTTTTGCTTGAAGGCAATTACAATGCGTATATCGCCTAAAATTCGATTTCTGTCGAAGGAATCGTTAGTATACATGGCTGATAAGACTTAATAAAGTCGAAACAGTCTGTACGATGTTCTACACACCGGGAAATCCTTTGCCGAGATTCACTTGTCATGATTATTTTCTATAATTATCGAATTTTATGCGATATATGCATTGTAATCACCCTCAAGCAAAAATATAAATAATATATATATATATATATATATATATATATATATATATATATATATATATATACTAGAAGAATGACTTTATTGATGTCATATAAGCCAGCCCTTAGCTGATGAAAAGTAACATACAAATAAAGTGGGATGTTCAATCACCCTCTCCCTCTCTCCAATCACTTAGCTCACAGTCACAGAGAAACTAACATATATATGGAGTAGTTAATCAAGATATATAGAGAGAGGGGAAAGGGAAAGGCAGCATATGAGTTAGAGACGGATAGGTTTTTGACTTAATTGCAAATTACGACTAATTAGAATCAATCAATATGAAATTATTTTCAAATATAACTCAATTCCAGAACTAAAGAATATTTTGGCATGTATCTTGTGTCATTCAACTAAATAGAAAAATTATTTAAGAAACAATCCTTTATTCACCCTGCTATAGTATAATAATAATAATAATAATAAAAATAATATATATATATATATATATATATATATATATATATATATATATATATATATATATATCCTCATATGTGGGTGTGCATATATATTTCAAGTTAAATAACAGCGATTATGTTTGTTTCATATTCCGATTAATATTCCTAAGACACGTTGTAATATTCTAATTTACATAAACTTACAATACATATGTCTATTTCTTTTTTTGACTGCTGAAATGAACACAATATATAACTTTCTGATGACTTATGTGTCAATAAACGTCATCGAAAAGTTAACGTTCTTGTTACTCGCTAGTGTATTTCCGCTGATTAGAAAAATCATAGGAAAAATGTTAAGGAAAAAAGCCATAACTTTGGTTTCTCTGTAGGAACATTTTAGCTCAATGTAAAATGTATACGATTAAATCTGAGTGTAAAGGTCAGTTTAGATAACCTAACGACTTTTCGTGTTTAATTTTATATCTATACTTCAAACTGAAATTCTTTGTAAACACTTTAAAAATTTTAAAATTTTCAAAAGTTGATATGCCAAAACATTTCCCATGATCCCATATATAAACACAGAAAATGAAGTGGCTATAATTTCTATTGCTTTTAGGTTATGCAATGACTGATTGATGAGTAAGAAAAAAACAAAAAAAAACAAATGAAAATGCCATTTGTTGGTAAGATAGATATGAACTGAGATATTTACTTTCCCTGAAAACACTTATGTTTTTTTTTGGTGGTGGGGGGAAACGAATCGTCGCGGCTCAGCTATGACAGAAAGATAATAAACTGCAGAGGAAATAATAAAAGAAGATTTCCATTTGCTTCACGAAGAAATGTTTGGGAACTAAGTGCAAAGACAGGAAACAACCAAAAGACAAAAAAACAAAAGATAAAAAAAAAAACTATCGGGTCGTCTTAAAATAAAGCATGTTGTCGATACCAATCGATAGCGAATTATAGAGACAGTAGAATGCGGAGATGGTGGCTAATACCCTCTCCATGATCTTGATTATTTTTATCGTTTGATTTTTTGTGAATGTAAACGGCCACACATCGCTTGCCTCGTCTATCCTAGTCTATTTTTTTAAATATCTTTTTCCTTTGTCTTTCCATTTTTGCGAAATCGATTTTGCCATGTTTGATCGGTTACTCAAGGTCAACTACCAAGAGATTCAAATAGAATAACAATGGCACGTGACAAGATTTACCGCATTACTGTATTCGAAACACCGTATTACCTATTGATTACAGAGTTAAGACATTCTTTAGCAAGCTTATTTCAAATAAGTGACGCGTTAGGAAATACCATTCAATTTATTTTGGCTTACAGAGTCTGATATATTGTTAATATAGAGTCTAAGAAAGTTTGTAACATGATTTTCAAAGATTTCGATTATGATCTTACTTTTACCGTTTAGTTGGTAGATGGATTGGTTGGTTGGTTTTTGGACATGTCAAGCCAGGTATGCTTATTTTATTTTGTCTACAATTATATACGTATCATTACACTCATTTAAACAGATAAATATTCAGCTCCAATATCAATGTTTTAAGAGCGAATGTATGAATAAAACTCAAAATCATTTGAAACATGATTTCAAACAGATATATTTGATGCAATGGTGGGACATTAAGAGGCAGCACAACTCTAGGTCTGAGTGTATCTGGTAGTAATAGCGATGAAGGAGTGACTCCATATTCGAGAGAGCTACAAAATTGGAACCTCACCACCAGTTCTAGTTTATTGTCTTAGTTTTATTACTAAGTAAGCGTATACAATATAGCCTATAAGTGAGTAGTCAATTATTAAGCTTGGCTTAGTTCAGCAGAAATCTAACTCTTGGTTTAACTCTTTAACAATTGTCTGCTAGCCCGGCTTACTATACATTACATCAGATAAGGTGGGCTGGGGGGCACCTAGTTTTGAAGCTTTGTTTATTCTAGCCCAGATGCCAAAGGTTAATTACATTACCTATTGTTTATAAGTGATCGCCCATCTTTGATCACATTATGCTAGGCACCTCTGCAAAGAGGTAAGAACCCTAATGGGAACACCTGTTGACCGTGAGTGGAGACTCGTAATGCTTGAAGACAGGATTGCAGTAGCTAAGCAGTCTGTAATCTGGACACTATGTGGTCCCAAGACAGGCAACACTCCACCTCGGTCCTTAATTTGGGATAGACGGGTGGTCGGTGCTGTTCTTCCAATCAATCAACTGTTATGACAAGATCTAACATAGGATTATCCCGACCCAATTCTTCAAATCGCTCTTAAAGCAAACAACATTGATTTTTATCATATAGGTATGCAATGGCCGAGGACCAAGCTCTAATTCAGGAAAAATCTAACATAAAATGATTTTTACAAATTTAGTGTTCTGTGCATGAGGCTAAACTGTATGAAGTGGTGAGTTTTCCATTTTGGTGCTCTGGGGAGTGTGGAGTACCACTTCATTGTCTCACTACTCCCAGGTACACTTTGAACCTAAATGGTAATACCCGTTATAGTCCCATCTATAGGTAAAATATATTTGTTTGCAGTTAATGAAAATTATTTCCACAAATTCCTTATTATTTATAAAGATAATTAAAAACATAATACTTTTCTACCAGTTTATTAATGTATATGAAGTTAATGAACATTATTTCTACCAGTTTATAAAACCAACCCAAACAAAAATATTTGTCAACACAAATGGAGGCGCGTGGTGCAATCGTTAGAGTCGTAGGAAATAGACTCGTCGACCCGAGTTCAATTCCTGGACGAAGCTGTTTGCATTTCATATGGCGCTAATACCCTTGGGAAAGGTATGAATCCAATCCTCCCTCCAGCTATGTATAAATAGCAGGGCAGATGGGGCTCTTTAACCATGGTTAGGTAACCAGTCTAGGAGAAGGAAAACTCTTAATTCAAACCTGTTAAACTCCGCTTAATAATTGACCTTGTGTCGCATCCTGCTCGTGCGGAGGGTTGTGTAAATATATATATATATAAAAGACAAGATATGACATTAGGTAACACACGAGTCTTGATATGCCAAATAAAATAACCAACCAACTAATATCAGCATACTGAACAGATTACTCTTTGCTTTAGCTTGAGTTCTCTGATAAATAAGTGCATAGAAATTCGCTGGTTCCGTGTGTGAACGCACGTGTGTATGCGTTTTTGTATGTGTGCGTGTGCGCGCATGAGCAAAGTAACATGTTGTCAATGAAATGTGTTCTGTTCTTTCTTAAGTGGTATAAATGAATCGACCAAAGTATTTTCGATCACAATGCAGTGATAAGTAAATTTCATGCATTTTATACTAAATAAATAACATTAAAATATACATGGATAAGAATAATGTATATATAAAAATATTATATATATATATACATATATATATATTATATGTGTGTGTATGTGTGTGTGTGTGTGTGTGTGTGTGTGTGTGTGTGTGTGTGTGAGTCTTATATGAAACCAGTTGCTGACCCAATATATGTTAACCCCGGGTCTAACCACCCACCCTCGATAATTAACAAAATCACAGATTTAGTAGTACAACATCAGTAAAAATTCTTCTAACCAGCAAATTCTCCATAGTGTTTGCGATATTTATAATAATATATATATATGATAGCGGGTATACTAGAAATAAAGTTAGATTTTTAAAAAAGCAAAAAAAAAAAAAACTAAATAGAAAAAACAGAAATAGAAAGATTTTGTGGAATCACCCACCATTCAACCTACAGGTGATAACGACAATAGGAAATATATTTCTAAATTTAATAAATAAACATTTCCCAGTTGACCATACTCTACACAAAATCTTTAACAAGAACAACGTAAAGATAAGTTTCTTCTGTATGCACAATATAGAAAGGATAATTAAGAAACATAACATGCAAATGATAGAAATAAGGGAAAAGACAGACAGAAAAACTGCAATTGCCGAAACCCAGACATGTGCCCGGTAAAAGGAAAGTGTTGATCAAAGGTGTAATTTACAACGCATCGATAACGTCTACACAGAAACCGGAGCTTATTAAATTTTACGTGGGTTGTACAAAATCAGAATTTAAAACTAGGTTTACAAACCAGAAACACTCATTTTCTAATATTAAACTAAAAAATGTAACAACCATAGCTAGCTATATTTGGAATTTAAAGCATCAAAATATAACATTTATTATTAAATGGGAAATATTAAAGAGATCAAATATCTGCCGAAGTTTAATTGATTATATATATATATATATATATATATAATGACAATAATAATTAATAAAATGAATAAAAACAAATTACACATATTAGCAATGATCAATTATTCTGAGAGTGTTTGAAAAGTGATCATTGCCATTATTGCAGTACGAGTTTAAAATCTAAATATATAGAAGAATAAGCGTAATTCTTAATATCTTCTTGACAGATGCTTGAGGAAAAACAGGAGATTCAGAGTAACTGACTGTGAATCGGGGGAACGCAGTTGTTCCATAGTAAACATAAAAAAATGGCCAGACAATTGGAATAGATCGAAAAGAAAATCGTTAGACAGAAAATGTGTGTCCCGTTCAACCAAAATATAATATATATATATATATATATATATATATATATATATATATATATATATATATATATATATATAAGAACATAGTTGGATAACAAACTTGAATAAAAAAAGAGTGTTCGAATGCCAGCATGCAGAGCAGTATAAAAACTGATGTATTATTACATAACTATATTCTATACTCGAGACAAAATATAAATTAAAAAAATTGATTATGGATGTTTTTTTTAAATAGCGAAAGCAGAACTTAATGAAATAAATTTAAAGACATTGCATGGTCATTATTTTTTAATACTTATGAGCAGTATATTCTACATCAGCGTTTCCGTGATATTTACAGATATTTTTACTCCCAAATTTCATAGGGGATTTACCTAGAAATCTGGATATTATAAGTAAAATTTTATTTGAATATTGATGAAAATAAATCATTTCTGTCAAAATAAATCAGAACATATCTGGAAACATCAGAGTATTTTGTCTCGAATATACCTGAGATTGAAAGCCATTTTCAAGATCGCATCACAAACTTGACGATAAATGTGCACGCACATATTTCACCATTAATTTTTCGATAAAACTGAAAAATTCAAAACGTTTCAGCAAACACAAAAATGATATAAGCAGTTGTTGTTTTTTTTTATTACCAGAATTTAAGTTTAATTATATCTATACATTTCTTGTTACGTTAACAATTAAAAAAACAATAAAAAGCAATTAAAAAAATAAAAAAACAATGTCTTTTCCTTGTTCAATGCGTCATCTGAAATCAAGTTGTAACTGACAATGATTTCTAAAAATACAAGATATAGAGAAAACGCGCGATTGAACCTGATTTCTATGTCTAACACTACCCGATGTGTAAAGCAAAACTATATGAAAAGTGTATCCACAATCTAGGTGATTATTTAGAAGGCAATTAAGTTGTCGATAAAAGGATAAATTTGTTTTTGAAAGAATGCAGTTTGCTTTTGGGTACTGCTTGTATGATATAATTTCCATTGTTGTTGAAATAAAGCTTTAATACTCTACTGTTTACTTAGAATGTTCAATTGAAATCTTACAACTATCATGTATAATGTATGAATTTATGAGGTAGTTTGATTAAAGGTCACAACTATACTATCAATCTCGAAAAGCAAACGTTTTTGTTCAAATAACAATATCCAGGTCTTCAAGTGCGAATTACAAGTCCTTCTGAGCACTAAATATTTCAAGTTGAGGAGTAACATCTATTCTTGCTGGAAAGAGGTCTTTAAGCTTCCTTGAAATTATCTCTTTGAATGTCACACTTCTTCCTCGAAGGCATTTCTGTTCTAAGAATGTCATCTGCAAGCCATATTGTCATTCAGTCCATTAACACCAGAGGATCAAAAGTTTAAGGAATGTATCTCAGATTGTATTAGAATATGCAATTGAAATAATAAGTTATGAAAATGCATTACGATATTATTTATGTTTAGGGTTTAAAGAAAATTTAAAAATTGAATTGATGATTCAAGTTTAATATCTATTTACAAAAGCATTTTTATTTTTTCTTATCGAGTCGAATTATTTCCACGTAGATACGCAAAAATGAGTTATAGTACAAGAGAATTCATGAATATTATTCAATGTATTTGTTAGTGAATCACTAAAATGAGAATCGACATCATGTATTAAAACTTTATTATTATCAATAGATCCTTATTAGTTAACAAGTAAAAAATAAATCAGGAATTTTTTGTATAATCGAACATCGTTTTTGTATACGTTTATTTTTGGAATATTTGTAATTACAAATTTTATTTTTCATTTATCCACATCAGGAATACTACACCTGCTAGAACATATAGAATTAGAACATTTAGAGGATATTCCCTTGTGTTTTAGCTGCAAATAAACTAGTAAAATATATGATGCACCACATTTTTATTTAACAGCTAAATATTGTGGCTTCATACAATATCCCTTAAACGAACTTGATCGAATTATACAAATTAATTATATATTCTTTCTTAGCTATGTGTAGAAAATATTATTCAATAACAATATTGAGGTGTAAGTGATGGGATGATCTTGTAATTTGCATTCATATGACAAATATTAATGGAAGCCTCGATATTGAAATCGGTCTACAATTAAAAGACAGTACTAGCATTTCTCAATAATAAGCGATTAGGATACCTAATTAAAAGACAAAATGGCACCAACAAAAGGACTGTCCTTTTTGAAAAACATTGAAACAATGGAAAGCATCGTAAAAATCCTTCAAGCAGACAATCCACAGTGGAGTGTGACGAAAGCCTTTGGTTGTTTCCAGTCAGCTGTCTAAACTCTTTTGCACGGGGATTGTTAAAAAAATCATACTGGTAGTTTACGAAACTGATCAGTGTGTCATGATAGAACGTTTAAAGCAATATGGACAGCAAAACAAATGAAAAACCTAATGGGTCGAATAAGAAGTTAATAGGTGTAAAATAACTGTAAGAAATCGGCTGAATTAAATAGGAGAAAAGCCAAAAGCCAGTACTAATAGATAAACAGAAGAAAATTGATTAAAGAGAAACAACCATGACGTGTGGATAATTGTATGACACTGATATTCAGTGATAAATCGAGAATCTGTTTTAGTCAAGATAATGATAATGGAACTTTTGTCTGATGCCGTTCATATTCCACATATAATAACATGTAAATTTGCCTGAAATAACATGTAAATTTTCCAAGTCATTCATGATTTGAGTGATGTTATTTAAAGGACTAGGTGAAATGGCAATTATTATTACGCTAACAATCAATCACTTATGTATATTGATATCCTGGTTAATTGTCTAATTCTATCGATAGGAAACATTTTAGGTGACAATGAATTAATTTTTCGGATGATAATGCATATTGTCACAGAGTAAAGGGGGTTAAAGCTTTTCTTCGGAAAAAGCATAGAGAATCCATGACATGGCCAGAAAAGAGTCAGAATCTAAATCCAATTGAAAATTTACTATGTAATTTTAAAAAATTGTCCATGAGAAGGCTCCATCCAGCAAAGAAGATCTGCCATTTTGTAAAGTTAGGATCACTTCGGATATTACTTACAATTTAGTGAAAGTCATGCATAAAAAATTAAGGCTGTCATAAAAGCGCGTGGAGGGGCAAATATGTATTAATTCTAACTTTTTTATCAATGGTTTTTCCTCAATATTCGGCAAATCCTTAATATTTTCCTCTGCAGGGTTGGACAAATTATAGAATTATTTTAGATAATTTAATATTGTTTGTTTATGAAATCTATAATGAAGCCAGAATAGTCGGCTATTAAATAAAAAAGGCTTTGTGCCTTATGTGTTATTAAGTTATTTACTGCTAAATAAAAAAAGTCAAAACTGATTATCCTCTGCGTGCTAATTTCATAATTGTTTCCCGAGATAGTAGAAGTATGGTGTAAAATATAACATCTTGAGATAAAAGTAAACACAAATTGAATATTTTTATATATATGAAAATTAAAAGAAGAAATAAAAAAGTCAATAATAACCCAGGATAAGTAGGTTTTGAAGATCAGTAATTGTACATATTGTGTGAGTGATTAAATATATCTAAAACACCGTTGTCTATAGAAATGATAATAATCAGAAGAAAAGAAGAAGAGACATAGATGTTTGGCTGGTTCTTATGGCATATCAACCTTGTTGGGTTATTTTATACCGAAGGCGTTTTGTTTTCTTCATTCTTGATGGATATTCAATTTTTTTAACCCAATCTTTTTTTTTAACTCAAAATTTTTTAAACCCATTTATTAAAACTCATTTTTTCTGTTCAACCCATAGATGGGACCCTAACAGGTATTACCGCATTGAGTAAGATTAGACCTGGGAGTAATGTCGATGAAGGGATACTCTCCCAAAGGTCAAAAATTGAAACTTCCCCATCCAGTTTACTTTCATACCCAGGACACTAAGACCCTCAGTCACCAACTTCTAGCACATATATGATAAAAAGGGTTGAGGGTATGCCCTTGTAGACAAAGGGACGGATATATATATATATATATATATATATATATATATATATAGAGAGAGAGAGAGAGAGAGAGAGAGAGAGATCTAAATACAATAAATACAGTATAATTTTAATTCAAAAAAATAAAAGGTTATCTTCTTCTTAGCAAAATTTCATTATTGTGGCACATTATTAGGTATTACTTATTACTCTACTCTAAAACATTGAAACTATATAATTAAAAATAAACGGATAACACATTAAATGAAAGACAGTAGGTAGCATTTGATATGACGGAATTGATTTAATTTTCTCACACGGGGCAATATATCTAAGTAATTCTTTGATAGAATTAATCTCTCTTGAACCTTTCCATACTTTGATAATTTGAAGATATCAATCTCTTCTGAAAGTAATGTTTCCTATTTTACAATGCAGTCCTACAACATCATAGGCGGATGTTCCAAGCATTGCCGATTTTTCTTATACACATAGCAGCCAGACTGGTAAAATGACGTCTAACATGAAAGCAGAGGTCTGTTATTGAATGCATTCATGTGAAGAAAATTATAGCTATTGATATACATTGCTGAAAATCGTGTTTCTTGGCAGAAAACACATTCAACGTGAAATTATTATTGGAGAACAGCTCGTCTTTTTGAATTGTAAATAATATTTCTCTGAAAGTTTTTAAAATGAAATGGAGGGAAACTATGATTTTGTGTCTTGGTCGTGTTACATGATGTTTTCTTCTTAATGGTAATAGAATTCTAAAGGGGTTACAAACACGACCAATATGCAGTATCGCCAAATAAGGTGATAGGACGGGGAATTGCAAGGCGTTTTAGTTATTTGTTATTTAACTGGGAAAGAAGTGCGATATTTGCTATATATTTCGGTCGGCTTTATGAGAGCTGTTACCAGAGCAGAGAGAGAAATATGGCCGGTAATATTGAAATAAAAGAGGACAGAACAAAACGATGTATACGATTCACTGAGAAGTAGTGATCATTGATTTAACCTCAAAGACCATTAACACTGAAAAGATGGTTGTTTGCTTTTACTGCATGTCTTGTTGAGTTATTTTATCCTGAAGTTTCTTTGGCAGCGATTTTCTCCACAGTAAAAGATACAGTAAAAGATTCTACCTCAGGAAAAATGATGGAATTTCCTCACTTAGAGAGAGTATTCAACATGTTTTTTTTTATTTAGTAGTAAGACAATACACAAGTTTGTAAATGGATAAACATTCTGGCTTCATAAAAAATATAACATAGATAAAACAATACCCAAATCCTTTGAGACACTCGAGTAAGGGTAATGATTAGGTTTGGGTTAGGATTATGTTACTTTGGAAGTTTCCGTAATCTAATGTTATTCATTTGTAAAAATTCTATTAAAAATATTTCAATTTTTTTTCAATTTAGTTTTCTTTTCTTTTCGTAATTGTTTCAAGTCAGTGCACTTTTTGATTTAAAAGATAATATACTATAATTATTTGATATTCGATCGGCTACTCTTATAATTAATAATGTTATTTTCTAAGATTGCTTATTGAATTTTATTGCAAAAAAAAAAAATTAAAGAATTGTTTTAAATTCAAATAAAATCGTTTTACTTTAATTTGATTACCTTATTTAATTTTTTTTGGATTTGAAATATTAATATGTAAATGGCGCAATTTGTTAAATTTTTAATTATTTAAGAAATATGATTACTCATTGAATTAAAATCTCTTACTATATCCTTGTGTGGTGTCATTTCCTCTACCCTAACGAAAAAAACACCCTGACCTCTCACCAGGCCAGATTAACAGATCTCTTTTACGTGGTGATTTTTATGAGTATCCTGTGAGGATCGAACTCACTATTTAGTAGAAATGGATCTGCAAGACTAGCTTGCTAACCATTACACCATGTTGTTTTTTCTCCTCTACCCAGTCTCCGCCGGGTAGCCGCTTCTAGTATCATATAAATAAATCGTATATTATTTTAAAATTCAAACGACGATAAGAAATAACTGAATAAATATGAAATGTGTCGAAGCATCTATCGAGAGTGAATCCACAAATTTTATGATAAAGTAATGTATGCACGTATAGACGAGTCGGTATCAGTTTAGAAAAATATTAAGCCAGTCTCGATATTTTGCACAAACGGTTTTTGACGAAACACTGGATTATGCCAGTACATCATCCTCCGTACTAAACACATACAGCTTCGTGAGTTTTTGTCTTGTTTTCTAAACAGAAAATTCATGTCAAGGTAAGATGTGAGAAGGAAATCCAAAGTTAATATGATGGTAGAGTTTCCCTGTAAATGACAAATAGAATGCTCGCTGGAATAAGTGTGTTGAATTCCAAGGGGACTATTTTGAAGAAAATTAACGATACCCTAAGAACACGCATCGTATCGTATGGAACATTTTCGATTAGAAATCTTTGTACTTCACTTTTTGGACATACCTTGTATATATATATATATATATATATATATATATATATATATATATATATATATATGGGAAAGAGAGAAAGAAGAGAAGAATTGAAAATGCCTCAACAAAATAAATACAAACACATTATTAAAAAGAGAAGAAAATAAGAATTTTTAGAAGGAGACGTAAAGCTGATTTGTTTTTCATCTTGAAAAATCTTTGCGCATATTGAACAAACTTCATAAGGTTTTTAAGTGTATGTTTTTCTTTCTCTCCTAATGATTTCCAGATTCGTGTGAAAAGCGCTCACAAAAATTGACCGACGACGAAAGAAAAAGAAAAAGAAAAGAGAAAACGTTCTGTATTCGTATAACAAGAAGAGGTGCATTTTTTATTGCTTTTTTTTAGGTTCAGTAACCTTCTCAGAATATCACTCTGACCGACAATAGAATTCGATGAAAAAATCTATTGAAAACTCGATCTCTTCATATAAAAAGACATTTATATCCTATCTTTTTTTTCGGTTGGTTTAATTAAACATTTATAAACTTAATGTCATCTTTTATTTTTACGTCTCCTTCTCACATCATCATACACGGTGAAGTATCTATGCCGGGTAGATTGAGTGAGTGAGTGATTGATTTTAACGGCATGACAACCCCTAAGCGTACATTATACATTTATATTTACTTCATTTATAGTCAAAATCATTAATACATAGTTTTACAATATCCATTGAAAAAAGATAATAATAATAATAATAATAATAATAATAATAATAATAATAATAATAATAATAATAATAATATGTATATATATATATGTGTATATTATTGCTTTTTGTTGGTGGGGTTAAGAACTGTAGGACTAAAAAGGAGTAAGGAATAAAATAATCCTGATTGTGCTGCAGCATATAAGCCCTCAATGGTCCCTATTTTGGTATCCTCAACGAACGAGTAACCTAGTTGTACTCGAGGCTCTCCTCATCAATAAATTGCTTCCTGCTCTTTGTATACAAAAGAAATGTTATTCTTTTAAGTCCTACCGTTCTTAATCCCACCAACATAAAGAAATAATATATATATATATATATATATATATATATATATATATATATATATATATATATTAGAAAAGAAGGAAAACTCAACACCGTAATTCCATAATAAATTGATTTCGACCCAAATTCCATAATAAATTCATTTCGACCAAAATTTTACATCTCAAAAAATAAATATATAAATAAATAAATAAAATTACATTGTAAGACTGTCACCATTTGACTTCCTGTCACCATGATGACAGTCTTACAATGTAAACAACATTTTCTTTTTTAAATTTATTTTTTAATTTTTTTTGAGAAGTAAAAATTTTCAGTTATGCAATTCAAATTACCTTGATCTTCCATCTGATGAGACTGAATTTTGGGGAGCTATATTAAATCAACTTAGATTCATATAGGCCCAATTTTGGTCAAAATAAATTTATTATGAAATTACGGTGTTGAGTTTTTCCTTCCTTTCTAAGATGAATATTGCTCTGTATATAATCTAAAAAGTTTATTATTCATTGAGTTCTCTTTAGTGATTTAAAGATTCACTGTATTTATACATACTGGATTATACAATAATAATACAGTGTATCTTAGAAATCACATATAGAAACATCCCTTACTACCAAGTTTTGGATACCTCTCTCTCTCTCTATATATATATATATATATATATATATATGTATATATCGTTTTTTAAAGAATTATTATAAAACTGTGATTTTGACTATAAATTAAATAAATAAAAGTTAAAATATATATTTACATGTTTTTTGCAGTTTCCTAGGAGTTTTCCTATCTAATACAAAGAAAATACAAACTGATTTCTTTGACCCACAGATTGGACCCTAACAGTTACTACTACTACAACTCCGAGTCAGAGTGAACATGAAGGTATTAGAAATCAAGGGATGCAGATCTCCAAAACTGGAGCCTCACTACCATTCTTGGACTATTCTTGAATTCTATAAATACCAACTGAAAGGGAAAATTTTTAGTAGGATAAAGCCATAGAGCGAAAGAGGTATTTTGGTGCAAGTAGGCTGTGCAAGGAGAGAATGCCAGGTTTATTTTTGAATGGATCGGTCGGTGAGTGAACCTAGCTAAATAGATCCATGTAGTGGTGTGACCAGCTTTGTTATCCCCCCTCCCAAACTAAACATTCCGGCTATATGCCAAGTCGTGATGTCACACTCATGTATTCACTTCTTATTTTTTGAATAAAGAATTTGGAGTGAGTACATGAGTGTGCTCACTTCAAATATAAGTTGTACTTAGACTGACTGATCTCAATAATATCAAAATGATTTTATTCAGCATTAAATTACCTGAAAAAGGATAATATGCCATAAAACAAAACAATTAATCAAGGATGGTTTTGGCATTAAATAACCTATGAAGGTTGATATGCCATTTACTGATACCAAGAACACTCCTTTTTAGGAGTGTCTTATTCCTTGCATGGGACACCGCCAGTCGTTACTGTTAAGAGTTACTGTTATGTTTTCCACGGAGTGAATATTGTTTTGAAAACACCTTATTGAAAATGCAGTGTGTCCAAGTGATCCATTGACAGCTGACGCTTATTAAATAAAAAATGTTTATATTTATTTAACTTTCAAAATGTAGGGGCATTGACCTCCACGCTGATGCACCGTTGTCACAGAAAGGCTGCTGTGGATATACGTATATATCCGCTTGCAGGTTTGGTCCTGAGCCGAATTGCAGGACATAAAACAAGAAGGACAAAAAATCAGTCATGAATTCAGAGGCCCGAAGGAATGTACAAAGCTGTGCAAAATCGAGAACAAACTGGAGAGTTGATTTATCAAAGACGTTGGTTTGGGAAAATTTGGGTAGTTAAAACTGCGATCAAGTTCAAAAGGCCATCAATGTGACACGTAACTTTTAAAAAACTTTTCAAGGGATCAAACCAAAGGTACCGCGTAAAAAACAAAAAACAAACAAAAACAAACAAAAAACTAAAAGAAAACAACAAAAAAAAAACAACAATAAATAAGTTTTTGTTGGAATTGTTGATTTGCTTTTCACGATACCAGATAATCAACCGTCGTAGACGTTATTAGTTTCACTATTTGGAGCGTTACTGTTGATAATAAAAGTAATGAAATTATTGTTTCAAATTACTTCGAGAGTATTTCGGCATTCGATACAGCGACACAAAACATTGATTGAGAGAAAACAGTTGAAGTACACGTCTACGCAGGGTAGAAGATCTAAGATAAATTTTCATGACACAAAGATTTACCAACTACATTTTATTTCCTCTTACTGAGTTATTGTTTTGTGACTATTTAGAGATTTATCGATTTAAGCTTTTTTTTGTTCTGTTTGTTAGCCCAAATTAAATACGAGTATGTAATTGATTTATTTCTCTAGATTTAGGAAATACTTATAAATATAATTAAGAACTTTTAATTAAATATGAATAATCATCAGAGAAATATGAAGAATAAATTTTCTTTTTATTTCTTTTGAAGTCTGGAAATTGAAATTCTGAACGGTTAGTTAAGTCTGACTAATTTTTTTTATTGATCTATATCTTCCCTCGAAGAATTCCCTCATCCCTCCGTTCACCATCGAAACAATGTTTAATGTTATAAAACTTATGTATTTAAAATTATTATGTATACCATAGAACTGTCCATAGAGGGCAGACAAACTGACTCTTCCTAATTATTCATATAGATTTAAATAATATCCATTAGATCACGGAAATCAACATTTATAGAGATTTGATGATATTAGTATAATATACGAACCATTTATTGAGTGATTGTATCTCTAAAGAATCCTGTCTTTTTAGTCCATCAACGAAAAAAAGGAGCAAATTTTCCTAGCTCATAAAAAGTTTTAGAATCAATGAGTCCTTATGTAGTTTATTTGATGTAACATTGAATTTGTTTTAACTTCTTTATACAGATTCGCCAAGTCTGATTGATTGGCTATTTTCTTTTAATCGAAATCATCTAGTTTACTTTTAATACTATTATTTTTATCACTTCCAATATCATCACTTATGTATTTTGATCAGATATTTAAAAGTTTGCTTCCTTGGTGGTAATAAAACAACCTTCTATCGAATAAAGAGTCAGGTATAGCACTGTCTCTATGTTTTTGCTCATGGAGTTGCATTTTAGGTCCTAATATTTCAATATATCTTATTACGAAAGCTAGATTTTGCACTTGCCACCTGATACTTTGAAAACATACAATTATATATCTAATATGTGGTCTCCCAAGGTGTTCAATTTTTAGGTCTATTTTACCATTCATGACACTAATAAAGTAATGTCTTGTATTTTTGTGACCATAAAGAGCAACAATAATCTACTCTATCTATCCCATTTGTTTACAGTGTCATTAAATGAATGGTCTTAAACGTTATCAATATCCAAAATGTAATTTTTTGTTCTTTGTTGGTTATTGTCTCAATATTTTCATATCTCTTTAGATAAAATGTAGAAATCTATTCTTTTAAAGAAGGGTTCCATAGTAACAATCTTTTCTTTAAAAATGTCTACAAAATCTGCTAACAGCTTCGGGTAAATACTTTCGTATTTGCATCTATAGTACGTTAATTTATTTCGTCATTTTTATCCCATACTAAGAATGTTACATCTTTATATAACTCCGGAAGTAATTCCTCTATTTTGGTACACATCTTGTACTATGCAGATCGTGCATGCTTGTGCACGCGTGTGATAATATTTACTGCGTTTAATCTCTTTAAAAATTAGAGTTGGATGAAGTAAAGTAAGGATCGCATTAGACACAGAGTAGGAGGGGAGTAGATAGACAGACAGACAGACAACAGACAGAGCGAGACCGAGAAAGAGGTAGATGGACAGACAGAGGAACAGAGAGGGGATTGATTGATAGATGTCATTTATACTATACTGATCACATCCTATCTTAAAAATTCATTTTTTCTAATCCAAAAATACCAGTTTTTACTCTTTTTAGTGGAACATATAGAACTCATATTTATTATTAGGTACCATTTATTAACAAACTCTTCAGTTTTGATACTAAGCAAGCAGATATGTCTATGCAATTTTATGTTTGATTACAGAAACGTTAGAATTTTACTTTGGTTACAAAAATGAAACCGTAAGAGATTCCATGACGTGAAATACTTAGTATGACATTTAGACGAGCTAACAGAGTATGAGAAAAGTCATTCCATTAATTATGTGTATCTGTGGGAAACCCAAGAAATATATGCATAGAAATTAAAATATAAATTATATTCTGAGATAAATCGTGGTCGATATCTATTAGAAAATTTGCTGAATTAATTGCAACACACATAAATAACAAAAATAAATGAATTACAAACCAATTGAAAAAAGATTTGATTTCGTAAAATAAGATATTCCCTTTTGCAGGTAAACATAATCATCTTATTTTTGATGAAATTGAAATAACCTTTTTTAGATTCAACTGCATCTTATAATTTCTAGTGGTTACATAATTTGCATATTCTACCTTAAAATCAAAAGTAAAAATTCTATTAAAAACTATGATTAAAATTATTTCTATGTCGCATCATTAATTTTAGATCATACATCTTTTTAAATCTTTTTTTTTTTCGTTTTTTGATGAACAACTGTTTTTTATAGCTTTATATAATAGTTCCCGGTTTTTTTCTGCATTTAGTTAAAACAATGGTCATCAGCAATATTCACTAAGTCCTCGAAATGTTAATAATAATTCCAACCTTAGAAAACAAGACAAAGTGCAAATTTGGAAAATAAAAATGTATTTTTTGAAATAGATTAGACCGTGTTCCATTTTGTGTCGTGTTGCGTGTGCCCGAAGAAAATTGTCAACATATAAACAAAGATGAGATGACTAGAAGGTGAGCTTTTCCTTTCAAGAAAGAAAGAATCAGACACTTGGTCACAGAAAAATCCCACTCACTTTATTACCGATTTTACGGATCTATCTCCCGAATAGGAAGACGTGAAGTGTTATATTCAAGCCAAACAACGAAAGATTTATTCTCTGGTATCCTACCGAGGGTGCTTTTGCCTACTCCTGGAATTTAGGTAGTGTTTTGTCGCTCTCACAGTATCTTACTGGCACTTTACAAAAAGCCCCAAGTCTCGTTTAAGACTGTCTCTCGCACCTTCAACGAGAGTTCTTGTTTGACATTTTGTTTTCAGTCACACAGTCGGGTACTACGATCACTGGTGTGACAGCCATTACATTGCAATGGGTCAAAGCAGCAACATGAAGTGTTTTGAGATAACATTGTCTTTTTTTTTTGCATTTCAGTAGCTGATACTTATAGAAGTTACTTACTGCACCTGTGGATTTTGTTTTTTTCTATAATTTAAGCATTTTCTCCTTTTATATGCATTGGCTTCACTTGATGAATCAGAAGAAACGGTGATCTAAGGCACCAGGCGTTCGAAGCTTGTAACTATTATCTACTAAAATAGGAGCTTGCAAATGTTTCTACTATCAAGGAGGATTTTGAATACTGGCCTTTGCAACAAACTATATTCTCGCGAGAATATTCATGATAGTCAGTTTTCTTTAAGATATTACACCTTCTTACCAGAAAAATGGCGCGAAAAATTAATGATCACTTATTCCTTTGCAAGTCATTATAATTGAGAAAGCCGAGTCAGTGACATCGTTAATTTGATTATGAAATAAATTTATGGAAAACTTATCCCCTTCTAAAAGAAATATATATTCAGCACATCTCAATTTAAAATATCGATACAACGCTAACCTATCGATCTGCTGATCTGATTATCTTCCATTTGTAAACAGATGGTAGTTAATTAACAAGGTAAATTAAGCAGCAGATTTAATTTATTTGGAATTATTACGTACGCCGAATGATAATCAATAAAACCTTGTTTACATTTACCTATGCGATAAAATATATAGACTCCTTCTGAAAGACTGGCGAAATAAAACTGTTTCAACGGCTTGCTTTCTAATCTTCCAGTTGATTTAAAATCATCAATTTTACATGGTATAGTCGATTGATTTGCTGGTATAGACTGTCGGAAAAATGACCACTCGGATTTAGAACGGTCGCCGTGAGCAGATCACAGGAATGTTTTTGAGGAACATTGATGCGATTTTAGTTGCCATCATGGCCTGTAATGGTGAACATCGTGCCATTAGCATTGGAATTTATTTAAAAAAAGGTGACTGCCACACTTCATGGTGACATTCTGTGGCCAACTTACTCACCAGATCTATCCCCTTGTAATTACTTTCTCTGGCGATACCTAAAGATCAAGTCTTTAAAGAAGGTGCAAACAACTGAAAGGTTTTAATCTTTAAAACAAAGTAAGGACTATAACAAAACCAAATATCAAACATTGTTCCTTCTTATAGTAGCATTACATTTTGAATAGGATCTATATCACCTTTTTTATCTGTTTGAAATACGAGGTAACATTCTGTCTTGACTTAGACAAAAATACTGGAAAACTAATAGGAAAGAGGCTCCGAATGTGAAGCCTGGCATTTGTTTCGTAGAAACTACAACCTGAATGCATATGTAAAACTTGAATGCCTCCTTTTTCACAAAAATCCAACCAACGCTCAACCAGGGCGCGCGAGTGCGGTCCCCAAAAACCTTGTCGCACGGAATAAATTTCTTAAACATGTAAGTCTTCAATTATAACTTTTATTTTCCCTTATACATGCGTATATTAAGGATTTACAGTTTATATTGAAGAAGTCTCCTAAGGGGGATAGGACAATATTTTATCTATTTTGTTAAAAAAGAAAAATGGCATCAAGAACGACTAATAAGAACTATTGTTGACACCTTGTCTATGCGTAGACGGACTAACAACTGAAAAATACCTTATAAACTGTAAATGTTGGGACAGATGGTGGCATACAAAATGTGTCGGTCTGCAAGGACATACAAAAGCAATGTATGAAAAGATAATTGATTGGAAATGAAAATAAAATGAAAATTGAAAATTACTGACGGGAAAATAAATTGCAATGAAAAGATCAAAAGTGAAGTGAAGGAAAAAAAAAGAATAACTTTAAACCGGAAACAATTGAAAGAAAATAAAAAGTCATAAACATTTTCTTAAATACACCGGAGAAATAATAAAAAATAATGGGAAAAGGAAATGGTAAATGAAATTGTGAAACACGTCCGAAATTAATCTGAAAGAAAAAAGTATGAACATGTAGAAAAAAAAATATCAGAGAACAGAAAATTGGTCGAACAATATAATAATTTCTAATATGGACGAAGAAAAAGAAAACCGAAATGAAAGAGTTCTTTATTTAATTAATAAAGACAAAGAAATATAGATACGATATTATAAGAGTGGTATGTCTGAGGAAAAAAAAGAAAAGAAGACACGAAAACATTGAGGAGATGCCAAATTTCTTCGTAATTCTAAATTTGGAAGAAAAATAGAAAATAAGAACAATATTTATGGATAAATACAGAAGGGAAGAAGTAGAATTTGAAAAAAGAAAGGAGATAAAAAAGAAAAAGAAAAATAACTATTAAAATATATACAACTGGAAATCAAACAAAGGAAACGCTATTAACGTAAATGAAAATTTAAACGCGCAAAGAAAAACGGAGAAAATTCAAAATCGCTAAATCGTTTCAAACAAAATAAGAGAATAAAATTGTTTGTTAACAAATATAAATAATTTATAATACAGAAACATATTTATCTGCTGAAAATGTAAAATAAATGGAATTAGAAATACAAAATTGTTGATTAATACAGATAATATTAATATAGATAATACATATTTTGGAGGCAGAACATGTACATAAAACTTTTAAAATAGCAAAAGAATGAATATTTGGCTTTAAGAATAAGCAGATTCGAAAGTTTTGATATAATATACATATACACATCACGAGATTTGAGTAAAGAGACGATTATGAACTGGTAGAATTAAGTGAGGTACCTTTTATATAGGATCAATCTGAAAATATTTTATGGTCGGATTTCAATTTACCTGACATAGACTGTGTGAAGAGATATGTTGTATAATGTTATGTTTAACAGAGGCGTATAAGATAGAAATATATATATTTATTTATGCTGCAAATGTACAGTGATATGTATTATGTGAGTCTAGGCCTTTGAAAGTAGTTCTATCCCCAAGCGTCTGCTATCAGTGCATGATCTTCCTACGCTGGCGTGTTGTACTGTGTCATGTGAGGAAGTAGTTCGTAATACTATTACAGACTGGACGAAGGATTCGTAAAGTGTCATGTAAATTGAATTGGCAATATTTTAGATTACAAAACGAATATTCTTAACAACAAGCAACTGTATTGGTTTATAGAAGAATATATCACATGCAACCTCGTGGGAAATAGATCAGAGAAAGCTATATTGGAACAGGTTTAAAAAAATAAATGCTTAATAGAATATGTAACTTTTATCCCCTTTTGGGTAAGTCGAACCATGCATGTATTAAAATAGAATTCAATGTGGAACGGATTTCGAATATTTTACAAAAAAAAAAAAAAAAAAAGCAAAAAAACTGGCCTAATTTCTATAGATAGTATCGGAACGATAAATGATATTAATTAGAATTATAGTTATAATACTCTAAATCTTAATGAGGAGCGGAAATAAGATAGGATAAGATCAATTGTGAAAAGGTTGGTTGAATTTTACGGCATGTCAACCCTGATAATTTTTTAAAACTCAGTTTTTAAACATATTCTAAAACTCTTTTTCTATTAACCCATAGACAGGGACCAACACTTCAGACCAGGGTGAACCTGGAGACATGGCGATAAAGTGGTACTCCACATTCCCCAGAGTTCCAGGATCGGAACTTCACCACTAGATGCAGTTTAACGTCATACCCAGGACACTAAGATCCTTAGCCACGCATTCTAGCACATATGATTAAAGAGTTGGGGGGGGTTCCATAAGGGCAATAGGGTTGGGACAATCATATAGGTGCTAGGGTTTGACGTGAGCAGCGCGATAGATCCGAGAGAGCCTCTTCCACCGCCTGTCTAGCCTAAATAAGGCCAAAGTGCAGTGTTGCATGTCATGGACTACTAAGCTACCAGGATTCCGTCCTTAAGTATCACGGGTCACCACCAATGCTTAACAGATGGTCCCATTGGGGAATTTCTCCCCTCTGCAGAGGTACAGCTGTGTATTTTACACCCAGTCCGGCAAAGCGGACTCAGACCTGGACTCCAGCTTGACATATCTAGGAGTGTAATATTGAGTTTAGAGGGCATACAAAGAACAGTGTTAAAATAATGAATAGAAATAGATAAAAGATGCAGTTGCATGGGGAGAATTAGAATTTAGGATTAACTCTTAATAAAAAGGAGAGGGTTTCTAATTAAACTTTCAAAATAATAAATGGAATTACTATTATTGTAGACATTAAAAAATATTCCTCATCTATCTGCTAACTTATTGTTAAGGCAGATTTTAAAACTAAGTCTCTTAAACAATTGTTTTTTTTGTTGTTTTTGCTAATACATATTTTGGACAAATTGCCTAATCAAACACAGAAATAGCATATTAAGATTGATTTGGATGTTTTCACAATAGAAAAAAGAGGGATTTTAGGAAATGTCAGGTGAATGCTAAACAAAATTTGATAGATATTATATTAACAGTGTATACTTTCTGGCAAGGAGTTTTTTTTTTGTTAAAGGTTGATGTGAGAAAATAGAAAAAAAAGGAAGATGCCCAAGGATGCATAACAAACAAATAGATAATATTACTGTATGCACAATAATGACATAGAGAAAGTGTTCAGCTACAAAATATGATTTATTGATATTGAATAAGAGACTGCATGCGGAACTCGTATAAAGTTCGCTCTGAAAATAATGCCTCTTATTTTTATATGTCACATGTCACACTCGGATATTTTAGTTCCATTGAAGTTATATCTTTCTTACTAATAACAAATATTTTTTCTATTACAAATAGCAGTTAATCGGTATTTTCTTTCTTATTTATTTATTTCTTGGCTTCAACTTTATTCTGTCATCTCCAGATTTTTTTCCTTTCTTTTTTTTTCTTTTTCCTTCTTTCCTTATTTCTTTCTGTCTTTCTTTTTTCTTTTCTTTCCTTCATTCTTTCTTTCGTTACTCTTTCTATCACTACTTTTCTCTTTCAATTTTTTTTCTTTCGTTTCTTTCACTACTCCTACTTCTACCATTACTTTTCACCCTCTCGGGTGAGACTGTAAAATATATCGACTTCATCTTTGCAGAGGGCTAACCTCTCTCCGCCTCCAATGAGGTTCCCTGTTAGCGGTCGGTGACGAACCATGATGCTAAACTAGCGATCTTGGGCGCTGAGTGGCCAGTGACCTGGGTTCAAATTACCAGCTACACCCCACCTCGGCTCATACTTGATATCAATTGACTTGTCGTGGTGAAGCCCTAGCACTATATAATTCTTCGAAATTACTGTTTATGCAAAACCCGACCTTTTTATCATTATTATTATTTAAGGGTGCTATGAGGCTGTGGCTAAGGGCCACTACACGACAGTTTTTCTGTCTCTACTTTACTATTTCTCTTCTCATTCCTTTCCTTCTTTCACCACATTATATATATTTTACTTTTTTCTTCTTTCAATTTCTTTCTTTTTCTTTCATTATTCTTTCAATACTTTACTTTTTCTCTTTTTATTCTCTCTCTCTCATTTGTTTATTTCAACACACACTATATATTCTATTTTTTCCTTTCAATTTTTCTTTCTAACTTTCACTACTTTCTCATTTAATTTTTCATTTTGTCTTTAACTCTCCTTCTTTATTTGCCTATTTACTTCTTTCTTTCTTACTGTCTTTCATGGCTCTTTCCTTTGTATTTTACTCTTTCACTCTGTCTCTTTTTTGCCTCCTTCCATTCCACCTTTATCTAACCTAAAATAAAAAGTTTGTCACTGAATTCCTCGTAAAAAAAAACGTATCCATTGATATTCATCATATCTTCTTGAGCGTTTATACAGACGAAACAGTGGATTTGAACGCAGTTATGCATTGGTATGCAATGACAACATTAATGTGAGTGTACAACCAACATCCAAAACATTGTGAATTCACAAGATGAACAGCGACTCGATATGTTCGTCCGTACTAATTGAGTCGATAAAAGATGGATTACTCGAGCAATAATTCCTGACAGCGTACCCGCTGCTACCGGAAAAAAGGTTTGTTGCAGCACGCCTGCTGAATTTTGTTGTTCATTGCACATCAAAGAGATAGATGCATCAAAGCATACATCATTATTGCACATTCTGTAAAAGATTATATATACAACTGGTTAACTGTAGATATGGAGAATAAGTTTAAAATAATCTAGCAAAATAGACCTACTTCATAGCAAGCAGAAGAAAGTTAAAGGTACATGTTGTCCGATACAGTAATTTGAGTTCTAAAGTTTCGTGCCAAAGTGTATGTTGTTGCCAAAGTTCTTTATCCCTATGTTAGACCACACCGGACATTTTCCTTGCACCTGCAGTTCAGTTGATTATAAACACGTAAAATGAAAATCTCATGAGAATCGAGGCGTTCTAGCATTTCATCGTTTGTCACAATTAGGACTTAACTGTGCACGGAAAATGAATTATACAAGCCATATCTGACACTTACAAAAACGTGATGCGCTTTTAATTCGGAAGAAAGAATAGAGTTAAAATTTTCGAGTTAACTCACATTATTGATTAATATTTCTCTCTTTCCCACCACTCACTTTCCATCTCTATATATTTCTCTCTTTCCCACCCCCGCTCCCTTTCAATCTCTCTTCCCACCCCCACTCCCTTTCCATCTCTCTCTTCCCACCCCCAGCTCTCTTTCCATCTCTCTCTCTTCCCCACCCCCGCTCCCTTTCCATCTCTCTCTTCCCGCTCCCTTTCCATCTCTCTCTTCCCCACCCCCGCTCCCTTTCCATCTCTCTCTCCCCCACCCGCTCCCTTTCCATCTCTCTCTTCTCCCTTTCCATCTCTGTCTTTCCCACCCGCTACTTTCCATCTCTCTCTTCCCCCCCCCGCTCCCTTTCCATCTCTCTCTATATATTTATCAAACACGAGCAGGATGTGACACAGGGTTAATTTCTTAAATGGAGTTTAACAAGTTTGAATTCAAAGTTTTCCTTCTAGACTGGTTGATTAATCAAGGTTAAAGAGTCCAGCCCGCCCTACTACTTACCTATAGCTGGAGGGAGAATAGTTGCATTCATAACTTTCCCACGGGTATTAGCGCTATGGGAAATGCAAATACACACACACACACACACACACACACACACACACACACACACTCTCTCTCTCTCTCTCATATATATATATATATATATATATAGAGAGAGAGAGAGATAGAGATAGAGAGATAGAGAGAGCGAGAGGAGAAGAGATAGCAATATAATTATTATCTTGTCTTCTCTATTTCATCTTTTACTGTTAATCATGTGATTTTTTTATAAAACGAAAAAAGAAAACCCAATTTTTAGATATGACTTTGTTGTGGGGATCTCTACAAACGCCTGTCCGTGGGTATTTCTACATTTTATAAAATTGAAGGAAATAATATAATAATTATGTAAACTGCTCTGGTTTCTGGCATATGGAAAGGAAATAAAAACAATTTGGCGGAGTGTTTATATAATCAATATGACATTTCATAAGATAATGATCATAAGTAGAATTTTGAGTGCATAAAATAAGATAAATAAGGTAATGCTTCCAAATAAGTGAAATAAAAATCAAAAAGTAAAATATTTGAATGCATATGGGCGCATGTATATTAAGCTAGAAAATAAATTGGGGGGGGGAGCAAATTTTAAAATATAACTTGTCAAATAAATTTCCAAATAATAAAATAAAAAAATCTAAATAATATAATGGAAGAAAGGAAATGTCATTATATGAAACAAATGGAAATGGCACGATTATTTTAAACGTCTCTTCAAACTGAAGATTTTCCTGTTAGTACGGACAGAAGTCTACAGACAATTCTTATCCTTTTATTATTTATGTGACCAAAGATGAAAAAGTACGAGATTTTGGTTGGAAGATGAGCCCCTATAATATAATCCAAAGGCAGTGATTCTCAGTCTGTGTGGGGAACAGTTCAAGGGGTATTTGGCAGTTGTGCACAGAAAAGAGAGTTGGCAGGCCGTTCACTATCGTTCCGCTGAAAAACTAAGTATCATCCATACTGACCCAAAAGTTTATCAAAATGGCCATAATATTCTATTTTCGAGATCATTTTTTAATCTTTCTCCTCCTTTGTTGACCTAAACAGAGACTGGACGAGCTGCGGTTTGGTACGACCACAATGTCCTTCAAGATCCTTTTTAAAGATTCACCTTAAGCAAGACCTAATTAGCCATAAATCAGGAAAGGGTTATGATGATTTAAAAATCATTTCTATTCGCTGGATAAGAAACAGTGTAGAAAACGAGAGGTGTGTCCAACAGAAGAAGCGGAAGTTATGGGATTGCTTGAAAACATTTAAAATCAAATGATCCCTAAAGATTTAAATAATTTTGAAACTCCCTGAATTCAACGTGGATGGTGTTTAAACCCATATCAAATTATCACCATGTTCATTTTATAACTGACCCAACGAAGATGACATGACGACAGCAGCGTAAGGGCGATACAGTGCAACTATTTACCCTCAACAAACTTCCTAATACACTAATTGCCAACCTATTGTCAATCAATATATAATCAATATAACCACAATATATGGATTTTTCAAAGGCATAATAATCGATTAACAGAAATATCAATTTAGAAAGTCGTTGTTATCTTCATATGGATTCTTGATTTAATTTTCAATGCACTTGATGAACCCATTTTAAGCTACGTTCGATTGGCCTATTTTTTTTTCTTTTGTTCCTTACATTTTCTGTAAGGAAATGATTTATGGAATAACGTTAGCGAATACTGTCAGTGCCTAAATACATATTTCCTTTAAACTCAATACGATTTCATAGCCAACCTATTTTTAATCATTTGCGGCGATGTATCCAAACGTTAAACAGAACATGAAAATGCATTATTAATCCAGAATACCAGAAGCAATCGTGACTTTTTAGAAAAACAAAACTGAACGTAGGAGAAACAAGAACCAGACACACTTAAACATGAAAGGGGAACTGTTTTTTTTCCAATATGCATCTAGACACACACCTCAAAGAACAAAGATTGTAGACTTTGATTTTATAATTTGATTTTAAAATGAAAAATCCGAAAAATATTTATAGCAAATCAATTTTCAAGAACAGAAGAAGAGCTTGGTTAATGTTGTTTGATTGAAATATTTCAATCATCTCTATATTATTAAAATTCACCTGATTGTTATGTATCACCCATAAATAAGTACTGCCTAACAACTTTTTAAATAAAATATTATTTTCTTGTAAATCAAATATACCATTATCATATTATTTCTAGTGGAACATTATAAAATCATTATGTTGGTCAAGCCCTAGAACCTATATAATTTTCCCGACCCTATTGCCCTTATGACAAGACCCAACCCTTTTTATCATATATGTGCTAGAAGACGGTGGCTGAGGGTATTCATGTCCAGGGAATGGCGTTAAACTCTATCTAATGGTGAGGTTCCAGTTCTAGTAATCTGTGGGAATGTGGATCACCCCTTCATCATCATTGTTCCCTGGTCCACTATGTCTCTGAGTGGTAGTACCTGTTAGGGTCCCATCTATGGGTTACATAATGAAATGTGTTTATTAAAATAACTAAGTATCCATTAAGAATTAATTTATTTCAAAATGTCCTGCATTAAAAGACCCACTGAGGTTGATATGCAGTAAAACAAAACAGACCGACAACCAAATGTGAAATTGTATAATTATTAGATGTGAACTTATATATATATATTGTATATTATATATATATATATATATATATATATATATATATATATATATATATATATATATATATAATTATTAGATGTGAACTTATGTTTAAGCTGCTACATATTTATATGCTTTGTTACAATACTGTAGAGTTTTTGTATCCACTTTGTATATTTTTCTTCAAGAAATAATAAAATCATGGTATCTTGTGTATAGAAGGAGACAAACTATTCATTAAAAAAGTTGGTTGGTGTCTAATTATCTATGAATGATATTTCTTGTATGCATGTAACGATATTCCAACAATAATGTTATATTTTAGAACAATACTCTTAAAATTTTCGCAGAGAATGAAACAATTCTTTTGGTCGGAATGATGATTTGTGGCTCAATTTTGCCAATCCAAATTATCGATATAACGAAGATAATGACGTAATCCTCCAATTCATTCCCAAATAGAAGTATCAATATCTTTAGGGACAGCTTGTAATTACGGGACATCCCACACCTGGTTTAGGTTCATTTAGTTATTAACTATGAAATATTCCAGGTGTGGCGAACCTTTTCATGTTTAAACGCTACATTTAAAAGTTAATATCTTAAATCAAATTTACTATTTCAAAAACATAAAAAAAGCTACTTACCTTTTAATGGTATTTCTTAAAATAGCTTTTTACAAAAAGCATTGGAATTTTAAAATTGCGTAGTCTTAATTGGTCTTTCTGTAAGACCGTGGGAAGCCACATTCAATGAATCAGAAGACAGTGGAAAACAACATTCAATGGATTAGAATGCCATAGAAAGCCACATTCAATAGCTTAGAAGACAGGGAAAGCCACATTCAATGGATTAAAAGGCTGTGAAAAGCCTCATTCAGTTGATTAGAAGGCTGTGGAAATCCATATTCAATGGATTAGAAGACTCTACATGGCCTTAATATCAAAGGTTCCTCATCACTGGATAAATTATTCCTTGGTTTTATTTATACACGTTTTCATTACAAATTGTTTTTAAGTAACCAGTATGCATCTGAAATACAACGCAAATCAGCACAGAATGTATACTCTCATGAAAAATAAGGAATATTATTGTTTTGTTCTTAAATTTCGTGGAATGGATAATTTTGCTTGTTTGGTTTGATTTTACTACATGTCAAACCTTGGGTTACTTTATCTCAAATATGTTTTTATTTCATTCATATATGTTGGGTATTCAATTTTCTTAACTCATTTTATTCATACACATTGTTAACAAATTCTTTTATCTGATTAACCTTTAGTTACTATCTAACAGGTACTACGACTCTGGATCAGTGTGTACATGGGTGTAATGACGATGAAGGGGCACTCTACACTCCCCAGAATTGAAACCTAACCACTAGATGTATTTAAACGTCATACCCAAGAAACTAAACCTATCAGTCACTGACTTCTTCTTTTATATCATATAAATGCTTGGGAGTTTGTCATAAGAGTAATAGGGCCGGGACAATCATATAAATGCTAGGGCTGGGCTGATGTTACATGCCATGTACTGCTCAGCCACCAGGAATTTGTCCTTATGCATCACAGTTCATCACTTTCGTCAACAAGGGACTCAACTGGGGGGGGGGAGAGTCTTACACCTCTGCTGAGGTGTAATCGGTGTATTCTACAGCCCCAGCTGACAGAGCGTTGGAATGTAATAAGCTAAACCAAAAGGGAAACAAATAGTAAAACATAAAACATTTAGAATAATTGATAATATATTGATTGCCGATCTAAAGCAGACATTTCGAAAATAACACAATAGATTATACAGGATGTTTACAAAAGCAGTTGCTATTCCCAAAAATATATTTTATCCTTAAATCTCCGAGGACACACCCCAACACATCCATGGAGCTTCCTGGCTGGAAAAAAACCTGAAAATATAAAATGATGTAATCTGTAACAGTCCTTTGATTAAATTACACATTACAGCATTCTATAGGCAATTTGAAATAACAAAAATAAAATTACATACAGAATGCAAAATTAGAATATTTTATCGGTAATAGCGATGTTGAAAATGGGGATTCGCTGGCCGGAATTCAGACCGACCGGTTATATTTGCTTCAAAGTAGCGGTAAAACCGTTCAGATTCTACAGGGAAAAGACAACAAACAAAATAAAAAGCAAAAAACACATACATGATAATGACACTCCCAATACAGAAACACATGAAGTTTATTATAAATGTTTTCATTATTCCTTTTCTGATAAGTTTTTTTATCATTTAAAACAACGTATCTTAACAGCTGTTACTACTTTATGATGAAGATATGCGCATGTTTGGCAAGCAAGTTTGTCTACCGCCCAGATACATGACGTGTTTCTCGGATCGCACACACATCAACTTTAAGCGTTTACCTACAGAGTTTGTATTTGTTATGTACACACGCTGTGTACAAGAAATAATAATTATAGTAGAGACATAGAATTTTTAAATATACAGAAAAGCGGTCGTCATCAGGGTAAGATATTTGATATTTGAAAGTGAATTTCAAATATCAAATATTTTGCCCTGACGACCGCTTTTTTATTTATTTTTTAAATATTTTTCTATTATTATTATTTTATTTTATTTTATTTTATATTTAAAATAATAATATATAGAATACAATGTGTACAAGGACAATCTTTCGGTCGAAACAAATGTCGGCACGCCAGTAAATAATTTTAACTCATTCAACATTTTCTTTCATTTATTTATTTCAACACACACACACACACACACACACACACACACACACACACACACACACACACACACACACACACACACACATATATATATATATATATATATATATATATATATATGAGCCGGTTTAGCTCAGTCGGTAGAGCGTTCGGCTAGAAACCACAAGGTTCCTTGTTCGATACCGGTCCTCACCAACTCAGCGTATGAGTAGCACAGGGATCTGTGCGGTAAAGTAAGGAGCTGATGGTAGGTGTGGTGCTCCACCTCAGATGCTAAAACAATCTCCTTGGTCTAGCGCAATTGAAAAGGGGATAGACTCCCTCGCTGACTGGCTGATACCGACTTTAAGCCGCCCCGTCGACTTTTATATATATATATATATATATATATATATATATATATATGTGGTGTGTGTGTGTGTGTGTGTGTGTGTGTGTGTGTTCTTGTCTTTCGTCTGACCAAATTCAGATTAAGCAGTACTGTTTTTCAAAGTCTATGTATTTTTATGTAAATTGCAGAAGATAAATTATCACCTATCATATTTCTCATATTGCAGATTGTTTGTCTTAAGACTCGGATGTTAGATGGAAAACAGGTTCTCCACTAAAGTCATTCCTAAATCGTCTAGTAACGAATTGATTGTAGGAATTTATTAATTTTATTTGAGGATATATATATGGCTTTGCTGACTAGTTTCAATGATTTCCTTGCTTTAAATTTCTAATGCACAACCGTTTTCAGCTGTTGTTTATTTAGACAACACCGATACCTTTGATAATGTAAAAATACACTTCAAAGTTCATGTAATTATATTTAAATTGACAGCGAAGAAGAATTATCACAGCTGTTTATGTAATTTTTTGTTGTAAATACAACAGACTAAAAATTCTGTATTCCAGGGAAAATAACAATTGCTGTTGGCTCCGTAGAAAAATGTGTTCAGTTTAAACGCTGATCTATTGAATCTAAATCTATCTACCTAACTGCCTATCTCTCTCTCTCTCTCTCTCTCTCTCTCTCTCTCTCTCTCTATATATATATATATATATATATATATATATATATATCACATCATTATTTATCTATCTCAGCTTGTTTATGATCTATCTTTTTATCTATCTCAGCCTGTTCTTTATCTATCAATCTATCAAAATGTCAGTCTGTTACTTATATAACTATCTACGTCAGCCTGGTCATGTTCTATCTATCTATCAACACACACACACAGATACACACACAGACAGACAACACACACACACACACACACACACACATATATATGTGTGTGTGTGTGTGTGTGTGTGTGTGTGTGTCTGTGTGTTATCTGTGTGTGTGTTGATAGATAGATAGAACATGACCAGGGTGAAGTAGATAGATAGATAATGCACATACACACACACACACACACACATATATATATATATGTGTGTGTGTGTGTGTGTGTGTGTGTGTGTGTGTGTGTGCGCATGTTCATTATCTATCTATCTATCTATCTATGATACATTTGTTATCTTTCTATTCGGAAGCAATTTTACTGTAGTGAATTTTCTTTTCTTCTTGACAGATAATATTCGAAGAAGTCTGTAATGATGGTACACAAACAGTTTCAAACAAAAATCAACGTAGTGAAGTTTTACATGCAGACACCAACCATTATTCAAACGATCTTTTCGAACACAGTTTCCTGTCAGAAAATCCTTTCTCAAACAAACAATCCTCGTTTGTTTGGAAATGTGAGGAAAGCGGAAGTTTTCAGCAACTTTACATGCGCAATAAACCTCAGTGAGAGGAATTGACATAATTGATGCTGTTGCTATAATAATCGCAAAAAGGCCAAGCAAGTTGGTCCGTCGTTTGTCTGCATAAACTATGGTTTCTTCTAGGACTTCAAAGCGTATACTTCCTTACGATCTGCCCTTGTAGCTCTCATAAATAACAAGTGGAAAATGATGATATATATATATGATGGTGACGTTGCCGAACTCATACTCCAAATTGAGTGTTGGGGGTATGTACTACGATGACCTGGAAATAACCTGGGTGTCTAAATTAAATTCTACTCTCTCTCTCTCTCTCTCTCTCTCTCTCTCTCTCTGTCTGTCTGTCTATCTGTCTGTCTCTCTCTCTCTATATATATATAGTTACATTTCTTTTTACTAACATTTGTATGATTCTTACTAATGTGGCCTAAGATTGTAATTGCTAAAACCTCTATATACACTTAGAAACGTACACATATATAAGAGGATTCTTTAAAAGCCATAAACACACAGTGTAAAATAAAAGAAAATGTCATTTGTTTTTGGAAGAAAATATAGAATATTGACATTTTCCTCGTCAGAAGAGGTGACAAAATGCTAACAGGATAAACATTCCGATTAATGAACATTTCTTCAATTATTTTACAGAGCTGATCTTCTGACCGAGATTGTGTGATCCGCTTGTACCTCAAAATCTCAGATAATTTTATGACTCATTCTCTGGATATATTCGGGTTTGTCCATATACCATTTGTTAGTATGATCAAAATGCATTCCTTAAATATTTAACTGAGTGGCATCATTGCTATAACAAATAGACGTGGCGGAAGGTAGTCTCCCTGGAAGATGCTTCATTGGATTTTGACCTCTGCTAGAGTTTGTCCTCCTGCTAATTTCACATGGCTTTCCTAATGAAGTTTGGATATTTTGTACATTTATGAAAAATCAATTATTGAGAGTTGCAGAACCATACCAAAACTTTATGCAGTCTATTGATGCCATGTCTACATTTTTGTCTTGTTCTACATCATTGATAATGTGTTGGCCTATTCATAGTATTTCGACCATTCTATTTGTTCATTTGCGGCATTCTTTCTCTTTTTCTGGCAATAGTCCAAGGTATTCAAGTGAGTAATATATTTCCTCTCTTATCTGTGCGGTTAGGATTATTCCATAGGTTAACATATTATCGATCTGTAGTTAAGGGATTTCCTTTTTGGATTAGGGTAGTTTTCCCCTTCATCATCCATTCTGGTATTTTTGCTTCTTCTAGGCATATATTTATTTCCTGAGTTAATCTGTCGGGGATGGACGTGAACTTTTAAAATCAGAATCCATATATGTCAGCATGGCTTTGTGTTTTCCACTTTGGTATTTTCTTGAGTGTTTCTCTTAGTGAGTTCATGTGTATATTCACCCCGGGCCTTTTTTAAATCCTTGCAATTATATTTTCATGTTATTTATCCATTCAGTCTGTCTGTTATGTTCTTTATTTTCCTATATCTTTACCCAGAATGTTTAGTTTCCTTTGAACCTGATTGTTCATTCGTATTCATGATTTTAGCCCAGACTTGTTGGTAAAAATGTCTTTCATTATTTTGAAAGATCCTATAATTCTTGACTCTGTCCTTATATCCTTTCAGTCTTCTTTCTTTCGCTAATGTGTCAGTTTTGTCTGCTGTTTTCTTTTTTTTTACATCTTCTCATTCCATTATTACATTGTGTATGTTTAATTCTTTAGAAATGTCGCTTCTTTTAGTCCTTGTGAGTTTTTCATACCAGTTTTAATTGGTGGATTTTTGCCGAAGTCTGAGTACCAGCAAGCCTCTTTAGGTCTCCAAAATTCTTCTAAGTATTCTATCTAATCTTAACAGTGCTGTGGCGTGTATGGCCCCGATTCCTCATCTGATCTCAAATTTTTGTAGTCTATTTACCAAGATTTGGGAGTTGGTTTTAAGGATACCAACTACAATTGGTATTACCGCCACCTTTAAGTTCCACAGGTTTTTCATCTCTCTGGCAATATCGATGTATTGGTCTATGTTTTCACATTCTTTTTATTTTGATTCTATGGTTCGCTGGAACGAGAAAATCCATTAGATGACAAGTTCTTTTTTCTGGTTAATCAACACTAGGTCTGGTTTTCCGGCTGGCATTGGGTGATCAGTCTGTATCTCAAGGTAGCAGAGAATTTGTAGAGTCTCATTTTCTGGGAAATATTTCCGTTTGTGCATATCCTATTTGTCAGCATCGTCAAATTCTAGTGTCTTGCACAATTCCAAGTGGATGACCTGTCACATCCAGTCCTACACACTATTGAAATCCTTTGGTTCCAGTTTTCTCCATTTGCTTATTATGTAATTAACTGTTTCATATCTGTCACTACAATATCAGTCTACAATTTCTATTCTTCTGGGCATTGTTCATCTTGATATCAATAGCTTCTTCTGGCTTTATTCATACATTCGTTAGAAAGAACCATGGACCAGAATAAAGAATAATCTTCAGGCGAGGTTCGAACCAGGTCCTATCTGCATTGCTAATCAACAATCCTAATATGACCATAAGAGAAAAAAGGTAACACTAATTGAAAGCAGAATGAGGAGGAGGAGGAGAAGGAGGAAAAGCAACATTAATTAATGTTAAATAATAGTAAAACATCAATAAGCGATAATCTATCATTCAAGTCAGTATGTAGTGTATGTTTGTAAATAAAATTGTAGCCCCACACAACCAATCCATTATTAAATATTAACCATTGCCAATCCCTTTTAGGGGTGGTTTGCTTTCAGGACAATGTAGAATGTTGCTTTAAAGTCCAATTTCTTAATATCGATTAAAAGGGAAACGGTTTCTCCAATACAAATGATTTATTAATCGCCTAGTAACAGTAGAATTTATTTCCTTTGTTAAAGGAAAACCCATACTTTGGGATTGGGATATAACAATTGGGATATTTTCCCCACTTGTTACAGTTCTTCCGATCAGCTGCGAGACACACGTAGAATAAGTAATTATATCAGAAGAGACCGCAAGAGAAGGGTTAACATCTTCCCTTTTCCTCTATCATTTGCCCCAGAAAAAGAAGTTGCATGTCGGAATTAATGACACTATCACTCCTTCTTAGGAACCTTTTGTATCTATATGATGAAAATATATTTAAAGTGGTTATATATAGCATAAAACACACACAAATTCTAAATGTGAATCATGAACGGATCCATGGTAGTTTTAAATTGAATATGATTCTTTAGATAAAACTGTTACTCATATGGAAGTAAATACAACAGGTTGATATATTCAAGTATATATATATATATATATATATATATATATATATATATATATATATATTGTATTATGACTTTGCTGACTACTGTCAGCAAAGTTCTGACTTTAAAATTCTAACACACACCCGTTTTCAGCTGGTGTTTATTTTATCAAGACAACACCAAAGCTTTTGATAACGTAAAAATACACTTCAAAGTTCGTGTAATTATATTTGAATTGTCAGCGAAGAAGAATTATCACAGCTGCTTATGTAATTTGTAGAGGATTTTTTGTTGTAAATGGAAGAAACTGGAAATATATTCCAGGGAAAATTATAATTGTTGCCCACACGACTGAAATATGTGCTTCAGTTAGAATGTTGACCTATTGAATTTGATATTTAAGTTAAACTATTTTTGTATTTATCTATCTCTTTCCAAAGTTATTGACTTAATCTGATGATTGCATAGGCGAGAAACTATCACCAAGCGACGTTGACTCTATAGCAACTCATATATATATATATATATATATATATATATATATATATATATATATATATATATATATATATATATATATATATATATATATATATATTCTGCCACGGATATTGAAATTTCTTTATTCTTAAATACAGGAAACTCTATGATATCTGATCGCATAGGCGATAAACTGTCAATAACTAGGTGTTGACTTCATATCCACACTACTTTAACTCAAATATAAACGCTCTCTCTAAGATATTGAGTGCTATCTGCTTAGAAATATAACACCCATTTTATCTACTATATATATATATATATATATATATATATATATATATATATATATATATATATATGATTTATTGCATACTGCCGCTGTAGAAGTCTGGGACATTATACTTCTTCATTTGAAACCACTCTGTCCTTTCCTTTGTGAGAGTCCTTAGCTTCCTCTGTCACTTGTCTGATCTTAAGGCTCTTAATTCAGAATTTTTTTTTATTTATATAACAAAATCTACATGTGAAAAATGGGAGGTAATCATGTCATTACCAATATCTAATACATACTGTATCGATGAAATTTTGGACTATAATTATTTAGACTATTTTTATTTGTTGTTTTTGTTCATGCCTTGGATGTTTCTCTGATTAATATTTTGCTAGAGACACGATATGTTAAATTGAACTGGCTGTAAATTGATGAGAGTAGTTTTATGGATAGGAGTATTTCCTATACACATTTGCATTGAGAAATTGTATATCTTTTTTGTTTATTAGAGACCCGTTACTTAAATAAAAGTTGAGGTCATATGTGTTCCTATGGTGTACTACATAATTAAACCTGTTGCTCATTGACAAGCTACTTTCATGTTCTGTTTTTTAAGAGTATGCAAGTTTCACCGATTTATTTTAGGCAGTATTGTCTACAGGCTATTTCGTAATCCGTAGAATTTATTATATATTTTGAGGGTGTTTTGTTTATGGAAATGTTTGCTGCAATATTTGTTAAGATGGTTGAGTTTTATCCTCGGCTGTATGTTGCAGTCTAAGTTGATATTGTTATTAAGTTTGAAAGTTTTTTTCTTGATGTTATCACTTTTCTTTTTTCTTTTTACATTGTGTATGAAGTGATTAGAATAATGTATGATTTTTTTAAATGTATTTATAATGTACATTTCTTCCTCTCGTAGAAGGTTCGGGCTGAAAATCCTAAGTAGTCTTACATAAAATCCGATAAATCGTTAATATTAATAGAATGTTTAATAAGGTAATGTTTTTTTATTTAATATTCGAATGTAAATTCGACAATGGGTTCACTTTCACTTTCATCTAATTTTGTAAGAGTAGCTTTACTAGTGCATCCTTTATTTTCGGAAGAATTTAGAATTTTTGTTAGAATGTTTCAAAATGGCCTGGATTCAAGGAATTCGATAAAAAAAAAATGCTTTCGGGGGGGGGGGGAGCCTACAGGTAGGTCGCTATTCAAGTCCACGCCCCAAACAACACTGCATTGTAATTAGTTTGCAGTAGTCAACAAGATAAAAAATCTAAACCGTTTTAGCATATATATATAGTGACAAAAATAAAAAAAAAATAATCAAATTAAAACAATGGATTTCACATTACAATCAAGAAATTCCGAAATTGCCGATAAACAATGCCGGAGAAATACACCAGCGTAAAATTACAGAAACTTAGAAAAAAAAGCAAAAAAAAAAAAGCATTAAACCAAACAAAAAAAAAAAAAAACTTACAAAATAAAAAAACATGATGAAAAGTAATAAAAAAACCATTTTATTAAAATATATACTACTCTATAGCAAGAACATATTGTTCCCAAGTTAAAATGACGTCACATCGTAGTTTAATGTTTAGCAAGCGAGACACGCAGATCAATTACTACTAAGAAGCGAGTCAAAATTGGCATTAGAATTTTATTTTATTTCATTCTCTCTCCCCCCTCTTTACACACACACACACACACACACACACACACACACACACACACACACACACACACACACACACACACACACACACACATATTTATATAATTACATAAATAATAATTAGAAAATAAAATTAATGAAAAAAAAAAAATGATGATCCACAATGAAAACAAATATTACAATAATAACATTTATATAAAAAAAGCAACAAAATCAAATTAAAGACTACATACAAAATAAAGAATAGCAGATTAGACACAGTTGATTCAAAGGTCATCAGATAAATTCTACACCAAAATAACAACACTCTCAGCGTGTAACACAAACTGAATCGAAATTATATGAATCAACCCTTCTCACAATACCACACACAACAGTGTATAAGGAAAAAGACAAACAAAAATATCCATTAGTTCTTTTTAAAATTTCACTATGAATAAAATATTTGTCTATTCTTTGCTATCATTACATTCTGTACCCTCCAAAAATCTGTCAATATATATATATATAATTAATGGTGATATTATGATTTCACACTCATAACTTAAAGTTTCTTGGTAATCCAATCATCAGATGAGAAGTGGTTGAGATGTCAATATATATATATATATATATATATATATATATGTGTGTGTGTGTGTGTGTGTGTGTGTGTGTGTGTGTAGATGTACACCCGCACTAATGAATACAACTATTTCCTTAAGGACACAGCCATGAGGATAAAACATAGAATTTGCGTACACTTTTCTTTTTTCTTTTTACTTTTATTTCTTAATCATTTTTTGATTGTACCAAATTACTCAAAGAATTCCGTATCCCCATTATTTAGCAATTAAAATGATCACGTCATGTGTTTGTCTTATTTGATCATATTTTATCTCTCTTTAATCTTATTTGTATTGTTTTTCTAAGGACGAAAGTATTTCACGAAAAAAATAATCATAGAAACATATGGGGAAAAACTTATCATATCCGAATAAGTCGATCATTTTACGGTTGGTTGATGAATTTCGTGAGATTTTAAAGATGCAGCCAGTTTTTAACAACTTCTATATGAATCATTTCACTTCATTCGTAGTAGCTACAAACAAAGTCTTTATACTTATATACAACAAAGGAAACTGAGACAGAGAATAAGAGGAGGGAAAAACTTTATGATTGGTGAGGTTTCGTTTTCTCATTATGGCTTCTTGCTTTTTTTTCGCTTTTTCGAATGTGATATTTCTGTTTGTACTCTTGTAGATGTTTCTCAAACTCAGCTAGAATTTCTAATCTAATATATCTGGTATGACAAAGCCTCATCAATTCATCATATAAACGGTCTGATATAGTGGAACAATGTCCTTTATTGGCATAGATATCTTCTGAATCTCAAAACCATCTTTAACCTAATAATTGCCGAACTAGTTTTTCTTATAAGTGAGTTCGATCCTCAATAGATTTCCCATGCTTTTGGCCTAGAACTAAATTTATCCCATGCTTATTTATTTTAGGATTGCGATTAAGTCAAACTGAAAATACAGATTTGTGTCAGGGCATCGAAGTTAAGCAATTCTATAGTGTTCAGTACTTAGATGGGCGCCCACTGAAGAACATTATCCACTGTAAACAGACTCTGAAGAAATTATCAATTTCACATAAGTGTGACTTACTTGTAAAGACAACTCAAATATGCATAAGAAAACAACTTGGTTTTTTAAAATTATTTTGCCATACATATGCAATAAGTAATCAAAGGAAGAGTGCGTTGCTGACTAATTATCATGTGTCATTTCTTTCTGATATTGTTACATACTAGTGACAAACATTGATCAATCCAGATTTGTCGACCAAATACGTATGGACATGGTTAACAATAATTAATAGAAACTACTATTAAGCTAATAGCAATTATTAAAACAAACCATGTAAGATAACCTATTTCTTCTTTGTCTATTATTCTACTTATGTCTTGTTTGTTTTAAAGTTCTACTTTCCCAATTATATTGAATTTGTCAGATAATTCCCTTAGACTAAACTATTTAGGGACATTTCTAGTACGTTAGAAATTGACTGGATAATTCAATTGGGAATTTTTTTGTATGAGGTACCATAAGCCTTTCTGGCTACGAATCATGGCGTTGATAAAATGCAATAAAAAAGAGACCCTAGTTTCGATTTTTCTTCGGCCTGGCACCCCCACCAATCGGAAGTTCTATAGTGTTCAATCGAGAGATTATTCTAATCGTCCTTATTTGTTTCCCATCACATATCAACTCACCCCTTGAAGCTATCACCCAAATCACATCGGTTATCCTAACTGTTGATGGCAATATGACATCTCTTAGAAATTCCACCTGAAAATGTTTTTATTCATTTTTGGTGGAATCCTTCGACAATCCAAATATACACAACTGGCATTTAGTAGATGTATAAATTGGTCTGTTGGACACGGAATTTCTGAATGCACTCTTCGGCTTCATCATTAGTCAATAACATAAAGTTTGTTCTAGATTCGTCAAAGGCAATAAGTTCAGATTCCCAACACTTATCCTACCCGTGGGTAGAGAATGAATGTAGAAATTAATTACTTTAAATACCATAGAATTAAACGTACCTTATTTAAGATATTAACGGGGTTATTTTTTAGTTAATTCAGGTCATTTGGATACTGAAAAGTTATCATAGATGAATATAACTTATAACTAAGCTCGTGTGAACAATTGCTTTTCAAATTGTTTTGGTAGCTGCCAATATCAGTACCAAGGCAATCTTTCAGTTTATGTATTTTTCTTTATATTAATTTTAAAACTTATTATTCTCCTATTATACACTCTTCAATAATATCAATAAACCAATAGATTTTTTTCTGGATTTATGTATTTTATGTATAATGTAATTAATCCCATGAGTGCAAATAAAGGTGTGCAAAGTTGTAGGTATTTACAAAAACAGAAAATCTAATCACATACTTAGAAATTGAAGCAACGCAAAACAGATGCTACACGGACAGCTTTTAATTGAACGGGCAAAAACTAGAACATACTGAGTATTCAGTTTGGCGTATTAGCTGTCTAAGCTCAGAGGTTCAGAGTGGCAGTTTGGTAGCAGTCAGGATAGTATAATAACAAGTACATTTTTTATTGATGTTCCCTAAATTTTAATCACTTCCACCAGCGAAGACAAAGGATTCCTCAGCAATGGGGAATAAACCGGAATCTACATATATATATGTTATCGGTGATGTTAATTCCAACACAAAAAAGAGAAAGTCATAATTGTATGACTGAAGAAAATTATTTTACAAAAATTTCAGAAAATTTCAGAAAATTGTTACATGTTATTTAATACTAAGTCGAAGTTGTTTTATCTATTTTAGAGAGTATACGATTTGTCAGGTAAGCAGGGATATTAGTGTTTGTCATTTCGAGTTGAATTGTCTGTATTTGCACCACCAGTCTGCTGTGCACAAGATGCAAAGCAATGCTAATTTTTAAGCTGAGAAAATCTACTTTGAATTCCGAATTGCTTTTCAACTTGACTGGTTGCTAAGCCAGGGCTAAAGAACCCAGTCTACTCTACTCTTGATCTGTTTCTGGGGTAGCACTTATGGATTTATTCCATTCCCAAGGAATTTACTGCGAAGTGAGTGTCACCCAAAATTTGAACTTGGGTCGAAATTTCATTTCCTACTACGATAACCATTACACCAAATAATTCATTCAGTAGGTTTTCCAAGAATCCTCAGCGATATAAAATCAACTAGTAAAATGCTAACTTTAAGTAGTGAAATGGAACTCTATGCAAGCAATGCTCGCTTGCATATTCCAGAGTATTTGCATTAAATGAAACGGGCAATTTATGAAGAAGAAGTGAAAACTATGTAGTTAGTTCGGTTTCCCAAGTTGTAGGGCAATATTTGTAAAATCAATGATGGCCGACTGACAGGAGTACAAAAGAGGGGACTGGCAGATGTAATAGATACATTATTGCTTAGGATTCCAAACAAGTTCGAAGATTTAATAACATGAATCGTTTTGTTGAGGAGCATTGAAATAAAATTGGGTAATGGAAAATTGTAAAATGAATAGGTAAGAGAAATTGATTTGCAATTCTATGATCGGGGAAAACATACACATATCTATTTATCTATCTTGACTTGTACATCTTTTGTCTACTTTAGCTTTATCATATATACTACCTCTCTTATCCTGATAATATCTCTGTCTTTCTCCTTCTCTCACTCTCTTTCTCTCTCTTTTTCTTTCTTCCACTCTTTCTTTCTCTCTCTCTCTGTATATATATATATATATATATATATATATATATATATATATATATATATACTGATGATGTAGTTTGATATATATTTATAAGTAAAGAGTGCTCAATATCAATGATAGAACATGTATATCTTGTGTGAACATGAAGTCAACGGCGCTTGATAACTGGTAGTTTCACGCCTTTGCGGTTTTCAAAATAAGTGGATATTTTTGTTTGTATTTTTCTTTATATACTGTGGTGTAGTGCATTGTGGGAGGATTGCCTCGCTATATTTATAAACTGTAAAGTATCATGGTTGTCCTTGGGGAAGATATTAGTTCCTTTCCCTTTTTTCTTTGCCCGTTGGGCCCAGTGCTATTTTACTGATAGTTGAGGCACCGAGAGTTAAAGAAAAGTACGTCTTCTTTTTTGGCTATAAGGCAAATTGACTAGAAACTGCCTCGATCGGAACTTGAACTCAGCTCATTGATCTTATTTACAGCACTGTTCGGAGTAGAATACCAATAGAAACATCGATAGATACTTCAGGCTAACAATGAGGAATTTCTGTTTTGCCTTTAATACAATTCCCCTCTTTTAGAGCCAATATAAAAGAAACAGGCTGCTTATATGATCAGCCTGATTTAATCCCAATATATTAAATATTGAAAGCTACCTTCGTAAATAAAGTGCGAATATTGAAAAAATAAATCGACTCTATGTTTATTAGGAGTCATTTAATTAATGTCAGAAAAGAAATAAAAATAATAATAATAATGACAAATCATTTTTAATTTAAAAATAAAACGATAGATAATTTGTAAATTAATTATATCTTTTGCCAAAATTTATATAATGGAGTAAGCAAAGTTTAATCATAAAGATGTAGAAAATTATGAGACGTGAAAAATAGAACAAAATCACACAATCTACAGATAATAAAAAAAGCAGTAAAAGATAAAGTTCACACGCTCTCCCCCCCTCTCTCTCTCTCTCTCTCTCTCTCTCTCTCTCTATATATATATATATATATATATATATATATATATATATATATATATATATATATATAAACTTATGTATTCATCAAATGATGATTTGGCATTTCTAGAGTTATTTTGATAAAATGTTTCGAGTTTGAAAAAAAAAACCCAAAACTATCGTACATATATATGTGATGAACAAATAGATATAATATTAGCATGCAGTAAAATTATCCTAATAACAATAGTATTACACGGACAAAATGTGGTAGAAATAATTTTGATGTCCCTATGGTCGCATACGACCCCACACCTGATCGATATTCATATCTTACATATACTAGATAGACTTATAGATTCTGCACAAATAGGTATTTATAGAGATGAGGGCCTCTTGTTGATCCCAAATAGCAATGGTCCATCATCATCTAATCTACAAAAAAGAATAACATAGGCTTTTAGATTATTAGGTTTCAAAATTGATATCTTATCTAACTCTAAAATACTAAATGTTCTGGACAACATTTAAGCTATCTAATAATTCATTTAAACCATTCCATAAAGACGATAACATCTCCATATATATTAACATTCACTCTGAACACCCCAAACACATAAACATATAGCTAATGTTATTAATATAAGGTGTGGGCAAATGAATACTACTTCCTCAAAATTTTCTAAGGCCATTTTTGCTACTGATTACGATTTTGATAAGATAATTGACCTATGATGTACTTTTATGTTTGTTCCGTGATAATATTCAGTATAGTGGCTGGGAATCTTTTTTAAGGAAAATTGATAATAGGTTTTTTTAGTCAATGAATATGAAAATGAATTAATTTAACCCACTCTAATTTCTTTGTCATGTCAAAAAAGGAAAAGTTAGAATAAGATTAGTAATGTTTTTCACGTAGATATCACCAATTACAAAAGGTAAAGTTCGCAATAGTTAACTTCCACACATAAGAATATAATTTTACATATAAGTCACTTGACGCACAGATTTGCCCTGAGAAGACTATCCGTTGTCATATTTGTCTCAGATACAAGTTTTGGGACATTTCGAATAGTTGTTTTTCGTTCTTCAATTCTAAATTTCTCCATCCGGTAATCCAATGTTTTGATTCGACTCTTGTGGCGAATATTAGGTACTATAGGTAGCCTGAGGTAACTGACTCCGACCAAAATCTTCTGTCAGATTGTTCAATGAATCAAATGAGGAAGCAATGACAGGACCACCGTGGCGCTTACAAATATCCAGCTGATCCTGAGTCCTCTGAGTTTTCCTCTTTTTGATATCCTGCTTTTTCAGAAGTGCTAATTCCTCGGAGGCTTTCAATTTTGCCAGGAAATTTCTTTTTAGCTTTTTCATTGTCTGAACTTCCTCTGAACTACGAACCCATTTTCAACTATCTTTATTTTCACTCTCTGACTTACTCTCAAATGATGAGTCTACTAGTAACCTATTTGTTAAGATCACATTTCTTCGCGAGTGTGTTGTAAACCATGTGCTGCCCCCACTAAGCCTGATTCGGTTATCACAACATGTTTAATAGGGGCATATGCTATAGTGCCTATTTCTAACAATTCTCATCTTGTCATAAGTGTTCCCCTTCAATATTTGCCTCTTAACAAAACCATTAACTTCCTCTATTACTGCAGCTTCCAGGTTTTGAATCCCATTTTGTTTACCCTCTCGTTTTGCATCCTTTAATTCATTGGGAACAGTCAATTTATGTTAAAAAATCTTTTATCCCAGTCCAGTTTCTGAATTATCTGCAAATTTACATCCTTCACCAGAAAATAACATAAAAATGCTACATATTATTGTATAATATTCACTTAGTAAAAAGATTTTGTTAAATCATTGAATTTCCATATTCTGTAACCCAGAAAACTATAACCAGGCATATTCAACCACAATAATTAATAAAATTGTTAATTATCTTAAAATAAATAAAGGTTTTCAGCTACCATTTCGAAAATCATCACAGAACCAACATAAAATGACGTCATAAAACACCATCAAAATCAGCTGCAAAAATGACTATAGAAAACGCTCGTTCCAAAAGTCTAGCCTCCATTTGCCAAAGTCGCTTGTTAGTGTTATCGCTAATTTGGTAGACCTTGGAATTCTCATAATAACAAGGTAACTTCACACCGGATGAGGTTTGTGTCATAACCAAGATAAACCTGTTTTAAGTATTTCTCTGAATGTTTGAGATGAGGATTGATGATTAGTATTATCTGCGTTATTCGGACTATTGTCCCCATCTTCATTACTATCTGTACAACGTTTCGGTCGATGTGCCCTCAGGCCTTCTTCAGGTATTTCTTGTCGGACTCGGGAACCTTCTTTTCGCACTCGGGAACCTACTTTTCAGACTTGGGAACCTGCTTGTCGTAATCCGGAGAAGGTTCCCGAGTCCGACAAGAAATACCTGAAGAAGGCCGGAGTGCATATCGGCCGAAACGTTGTACAGATAGCAATGAAGATGAGGACATTAGTCCGAATAACGCAGATAATGCTATATATATATATATATATATATATATATATATATATATATATATATATAATAATGCTATATATATAATGCTATATATATACATACATACATATATATATATATATATATATATATATTATATTATATATATGAAATGTCGATTTCACGTGTAATGATCACACACCTGAAATCGACTGCTATTAATCGGTGTCTCGATTAATTCAGTGGATTTAACCCTGAAGATCCTTATGGTGAAACTCGAGTGGATTATCTCTTGTGCCCATTTTATAATAGATTTGTTCTACTTAGTATTGAGCACTTTGTATTTGTTATATCGCTGACTTATTCCCCTGAATTCCACACTTACTAACCATCGTGACCAAATTCACCGGTAAGTCAACTTTTCTTTTATATATATATATATATATATATATATATATATTATATATATATATATATAATGAAATAGTTTTAAAGAAACGGAAACAGTGTAAATTGATATTATTTGTAAATTATAAAGGAAGAAAAAAGAAGCCAATGAAAAGAAAGGAAGAGTTCTTATTCCTGATATTCAACAATTAACGCTTTCTAAATATCCTTTAACCCTATGCATCCTTCGTCTGGTTCAGGGTCACAAGAACAAGAGCATGAATAAATAATCGAACTCGTCTAGGATGACGTCTTTGAACTGGTCGAGGATGACTCACTTTCTAAACATCATTCAAAACTCTTGCATCGGGTCACAACTATAGGAGAACAGATTGAACTCAGTATTCCAACAAATAGTCTAGTGAGTCTTGCTTTCTAATCATAACTCAGAACTATAAGCCTTAAGTTACTTTGCCACAAATTAACAAGAATAAGAGCATTGTCGATCGGTGGATGGTCAAATGCGATTAGCTTGATAGGTATCACTCTCCGCAAGGAACTTTATATTTAGCATAAATTAATATCAGATAAGGTCATGAGTTTAGCGATTGAATAAATGTAGAAATTATAATATTAGGAGATTTTAAGACGCACTTGCTTATCATTGCTCTACGGCGAGACGTTCTGTGTTGTTTGTTTATTTATTTTGATCTAAGTACTTTGTTTATTTTTGACAATCTGGATTTTGTATTATTTGGCAATTTCATCAAACCGCTCTTTATTCTCTTATGATTTTGTATTCTCAGTAGATCCGTTTTCATAAATAAAGAACTTTTATTTTGAAATGTTTTTACAAAGTCTGAAATCAGCCATACAGACCTGTAAAAAGTGAGAGTGGAGACGGTTGTTAAAGAAAAGCGATACTGTGTATAAATAATGCCAGTCAAATGAGTGGGGATAAAAAAAGGAAATTGCTATTATTATGTGTTCAACAAACTGAATAAGGTTTTGTCTAAGAGTTGAGATATACCAACATGAGAATCAGATTTGGGAAATTTTAGAAGGCAAACTAACCGGGAATTACGAGTTTTGCTGAAAAAGTATCGAGTCTGAAAATGTATTAACCAGGATAGAAATGAAAATAAAATTAAAAAAGGAATGGGAATATATTTCTTCAAAATAAACATCTGGTATTCAACAAACTTATTCCAGTGAATATTTTATTGAAGGAATCACCTCTGACCACCCTCTTTTGATATGGTGTGAAGCTGCGACGTCATATTCCCTTAACATTTCCTACATCTTCAAAAATCCTATTCTTGCGAAATTTCATTTTAGAAAACAGGAAAAAGTTGGTAGATGTGGTGCTGCGTGTGTACAATTCTGCTTCGCCCATCCCACAAAAAAACTAATGTTCAGAAAGTATTAATATAAGGTTCATAATCGTTTCTTCAAATTCCCGATGAGTCACACCTGGATATCCTCACTTTATGATATAAGTTGTTCAACTGTATCCACTTAATTTAAATTCAATTTTTAAATCAGTATTTAGAACTTCATTCTTGATAGTTTCTTTTGATCACACCTCTTATATCCGAAACTTTCTTCTATTTTGTTTACTCCTAACTCTTCCATAATAGAAAATGTGTTTATCTTGATTAGGAAAATGTTTTAGGTTGGTTTTGTAGGGAATTTGTATTCTAAGAGTAAACTATCGTGGGGAAATTTTCTGGCAGACAATTTTCGGGTGAAGCAAACAGTAGAAAGAAAAAAAGTGTCTATCACACACTTTTTCTAAAACACTCAATCTTGTTTATTACCAAAGGATTTCTTTTAGAAAATATTTTGATAGGTGGATTCAGAGTAATTTGATGAAAAGATGTGTAGTTACATTTAGCATAATTTCATCAATAATAAAATTATTTTAGTTTTCAAAATGCATAATATCAGTTTGATAAGAGGAAAATTTGTATTGCCAAATACATTTTTTAAGAATTATAGTTTGTTTGAATCTTCTTAAGTGATTAAAGAAATGCAGTAAATTTATGATGCTGTCTTAACGTTTTAGTATGGTAAATACGTAAATTCTTGATATTCCAAGAAATAAGGAAAATAATGTCAATGAAATTTGAATATAAGAAAAGTCAGGGAGTAAAACTTCTGAATATTACTAAAGGATTGTTTATAAAATTCATTCTTTTTTGTTAAAAATCATCATTTTTAAATGGCTTTCTGAATTTTCCGTGTTTTCTGATCAATCAGAAATAATATTTGAGTCTTTATACTTTTTATCTAAATAGTTTGTTAATTTTTGACAGTCCTTTGTTAAATATGTTCTCAAGAATGTTAGTAGAAATTTAGACAATCATAAGTCCGCCTTCGGTTTGATATAACTATGCGCATATTTAGGAATGCCTGAACAATTTTGTGAGAAGATTCGGAATCCACGAACTTGATTTAGTCTGGTACAGAATCATTTGTCTGAAAAATAATAAATTCAGGAGATTTAATTAAAGTGAAGATTTGGAAAGAAAGATCCTTAGAGATAAAGGAATTCTTGAATATCTGAATTTGAATATATTAATATCAGCATAACGAAGGTTGGCCACTTTTGTGTTATTTCCTGTTGGTTGTAGCCTAATTCTGGTTCTCTCTTTAGAACTGAGTACCCTACAGTCTTCATGGACCGCGATCTTCTCACCCGATCTGATGCCATTCTTGATTAAATCTACCAACCCACACATATATAAATATACAACTTCCAAGAGGTCACTGAAATGACGTGGTGAAAACATAATCCTGACAATAGATTCTCATTTGGAAATTCAAATCTTCTGTTTCGAAATACCTGTTTACTGTGCCACTTGTCAGTCCCGCAATCTTGGTATCGTTTTATGCCATGATCTTCCTTTTGCAAAACCGGTTAATGATATGATTAAATAAAACAGGATGCAATAAATCAGAGAAAGTACAGCTGGAAAGTAAGAAAATTGAAAGAAGGGGTGTATAGCAGATTATCAACTAGGTGCATTATTTAGAATTATATAAATGCAGAAACCGTGTGGTTTCATTCGACCGGATATACTTCAAGATATGTGTAGTATTATATTTTTCCATTTATCAATCAATGTAGAAATGAACTGACTAGTTTGGTATATTAGAGGCAATTTTTCGTCTTTTCTTACAAGTATACAAACACGGAAAGTTATTCGAAACGTTGTAATTACATCAAGTACACAAACAAGGCGTTCAATGTAAGGAAGAAACATTTGGAATTAGAATAACTTTGCTAAACATTATGAGGTATGTGTAAAAAGTAATGAGACTATTTTGTCAGGTTTTATGCATAATTAGTTTATCAATGCTTATCATAAACACATATAAAACAATGCAGATCCTTTTTGCCTCCTATAATTGTCGATCAGTTGTTTGAATACAGTTATATAATATCAAGTATTCCCATTTAATATATAATTAATTTGCATACAGTTATTTGGTTTCACGGATTCTTATTCAATATAAATAATTTTCAAACATAATCTATTTCTCTCATAAATGGACTCAGAGTGGGAGTAAGGGCAATGAAGACCAAGAGTCTCACCACTGGGTGTACGTTAGTGTTATACGCAGGACACCCCTTTTGGGGGAGGAGTCTTAATCCTATGCAGAATAGGCAGTCCTGTCATCTAGGAGATCACAATGCCATTATGAACCAAGTGAATGCAGTGGCTGTTGAATACTTTCATTACTGTTTCCAGTTTTGAGGAAACTATTTCTTATCAATGTTTGGCTGTCCAAATGAATTAATATGAAAAGAAATGAACTTTATTATCTAAAGTATAACATTTTACATGTATTTCTCGAATAAAAATCTTGTTATGATGCACAGTGTTTGCAGTGTTATGAGACATTAACCCATCAAAATGGTACATCGTGGATTTTTTATGAATATTACCATAAAACAGCAAAATGGCTAACTTTAGAAAGATTTTTATTTGTGTTAAAGTATACAAAATGTAGAGAATTAAATAATTTCTATTATAATTTTCAACTTAATGATAGTGTGGTGTCTACATTCACACTAACCCCAATACTTATAAATTCTAAATTAGATACGCCGCTTTTTTGTGTACTTTTCTTTCTTTCTTTATATATTTGCAATTATTTATAATAGAAAAATATAAGTCGGATGTGGCTCCACACAGAATTAAAACGGTATACCAAGGCGGCTTTTATACGAGTTTACGAGTTGGCTTAGAAAATTTATTTACCAAAATGCCTGGGATTCTATAGGTGTTACTAATTATTGCAGCTGCGAAGACAAGATATTTGTTTGAACATAAGCCATCTGGTTAACGTACACACACACACACACACACACACACACACACACACACATAATATATATATATATATATATATATATATATATATATATTATATATATATATATAGTAATTCTTTGAGTATGTTTTAAGGTTCTCAATTCACTTTCTTTTGTTTATGTCAGTGTGTAATCAACACTGGCCTTTGTTATTATTGTCGAATAGTTACAGGAGAATCCTTGACCGACCAAAGCGAAGCACATTATTGAAATGTAAACAGTTTTACCACATGGATAAATAATTGAACCACCAGAAGCAGCATAAATCTATCCGTAGTATAAATGGATTAGTTTAAAAGATCGTTCACCTGACTTCGTTCACTTGGGAGTTTCTTTTTATATACTGCGCCAAGGACGAGCAAAACTCAAGTACATGAAACCTCATATACGAGATGGAATGTTTAAGTTTAAACAAACAGAAAATTCTTTGTTTTTTAAAAACCTTGTTTAACTGTGTAGATGTTTACCGAAATTGCATTCTTTCTCAAAAGAAAACACTTTTAAAATCTGATATACAACGGGATTGATCGTTTGATTAATTGATTTTAACAGCATGTCAATCCGTATTTGGGTATTTTATGCCGTGCAGGTAACGGATTGCTTCAGTGTACATTCATATTTACATTTTTTGCTTTGTTTTTTAAGAGTTTCTTTTTTTTAATAAACACGGGGTCCTATTGAATATTTTGAATCAGATCTATTTGACTCATAGATGGGACCCTAATAGGTACACTCACACCAGGTCAGAATAAATCTGACCCTATATTTTTCACTTTCCTCATATCTCCAGAACTCTAGCCTCTTTAGCAGATGCAGTTTAGTGTCATACTTAGAACACCTACAAACGTATGGTAACTCTTTAGATTAAACCTTATCATTATACAATACACTCATAGATAGGTACACATAATCTTTTTCTTTTTAAATAAGAATACATTTTCTTCTGAAAAAGATCTACCAATATTTCATTATTTCAAGGAACATTATACAATAAAAAAGGATATTATTGTAGATCATGGATTACTAAAACCTACAACATTAAACTCTGCAATCCAAATCGCATGATCTAGTCGTAGAAAAATAAGTACACCCCTGAAATATAGTTATGAAATTTTATTCTTGGTTCCAGAATTTTAATAATGTAGAGTTTGATGATTATTCTTATTTTGAATTCTGGGTTATCTTTTTAGTTGAAGCTGAAAAATATATAGTTGAAAAGAAACAATGAATAATGATACTGTTGAAATAAGAAGCAATTAGTAATTATTTCATTTCTTTTCCTATAAAATATTGACATATAATTTAATTACATTGCTTCGTGTATTCTACATTTAATTTAAACTCATAAGCTGTTAGGATGTAAACTTCAAATCATCGTTTTCGTCAAAATCTTTTTTGAACACATAACCACTGGAATTGAAATTTCACACTGAACAATTATCCCTGGAATTATCCCTTTATTTAAAAGATAGAGTAATCAGATCATTACTTATGTGAGCAAAACACAGATTTGGCTAAATAAAAAATGAGTCGAGCCTGAACGGAGGTATTCCATCCCTGCAAAAGGTCCTCTCTACTCTCCGCATAGTGGAACATCGGAGTAATCCGATGCCAACTTAAGACTGGTCACTGTACGAATATTATTTTCAGTCTTGTTCATCCGCAGGAACTTTGGACCATTCATTAAAAATACCATGCGTCGCATAATACAGTTATATGGGGAGAGAATTGAAGATAAATTGATTGAGAAAGAGAAATGAAGAGAAGCACATACCAATATATATATATATATATATATATATATATATATATAAGAAGAGAAGAGAGAGAGAGAGAGAGAGAGAGAGAGAGAGAGAGAGAGAGAGAGAGAGAGAGAGAGAGAGAGAGAGAGAGAGAGATCCTGGAAATTTTGTATCAACAAGACCGTCTTGATAATTATTTGAAGTGGGTAAAAAAAATATAATTTTTGCAAGCTTCCGTCTAGACGGTTTATGAAAAGAAAAGAAGAAACATTTTGCTTTGCTTTTAATACACAAACTACAAGCAATGGATTCAAGTTGATGTCGGTGATACTAACAAAACATAGCAAACAGCGCGCTGTGTAGTGTCGGATAACACGGTTGGTTGAGCTTTGCGTCGGCGCCATACACAGCTTAGAAAATAGGGAGTCTTTTCAAAATATTTCCAAAATACTAACAATAACTGGCTGTTATTGCACAAGTCAGCGTTATCAACAAATCAGACGGACAAACACTCTGTAGGTGCTTTGTTATACATACATTATATATATGTGTGTATATATATATTGTGTGTGTGTGTGTGTACGTGCGTGTGTGTGTGTTTGCAGATGTATGTATATACGGCAACGCCTATAACTGAATACCCCACTAAAAAGTTTTTATGAGAAGTGTTTTTCTGAACCAAATGTACCAGGATTTTTTATTTTATAGATTGCTTAATTAATTATGTTTGATGACATATCAAACCACGTCGAGTTATTTTATGCCTAGAGGTTACGGAATCGAGTGCATTATACACTAAAATCTATATTTTATTGTATTTTTATTTTACACACGGATACTCTTTAAACAGATCAATTTTATCCATATATGGGACCATAAAAGGTACAACCATCCGAGTCATCGTGGAACTGGGAGTAATGGCGGTAATGTGGTACTTCACACTCTTCAGATATCCTGAACTGGAGCCTTACCATCAGATTTTGGGGGATGTGTATTGGTGTGATACCCATCTACAAGGGCTATAGTGAGCTTATTCTAACCACCACTAACAGAGTAATACTATTTGTATATAAAATGAAAACAGATATTATTATGTATTATTTGTTGCTAAACTCTGGCACATTGAAAATCTGTAATTAAAAATGAAATTGTCTAATTATCTATAAGATGTCTACTTATTTCTAATCTATTTCTATTCATATTCTCATTTTTTTAAACTGTGCTCAATTGAATGAATGTAATTTAGCTGAAATGTTTTATCACTATTATTGTCTGCTGTCTATTTATACAGTTCGTAAATATCGGACACTTGC
>CM042164.1:25783155-25790655 GCA_023376005.1 Doryteuthis pealeii
GTCGCTGTCGTTATGTTCATCCGTATCAAATATTTCCGAGTATGGTTACTTGATAGAATTAGTGGTGGAAGAGATGGATGAGGTATTACGTATACCAACTTTTCAATTTTCAGGTTTTATTTCTGTCCTAAAGTAATGGAGAAAAGTATTGTTTGTTTTGATTTGGTTGGTTTTACGGCATGTCAACATTTGTTGGATTATTTAATGTCGAAGCCGGTCTGTTTTTCAAATACTTGTTTCAGGTAACTAAGGATAAAATTCCTTTGTAAGGACTTATAGATTCAAGTATGCATTTGTCAATCCCCACCGCCACGGACTTGAGACAAGACAAAGTCGAATATTAAGCGGCTTATTATTTTTGAATTCAGAGTTTTGCTTCTCCTAAACCAGTTACCATACCGTGACTAAAAATCACAGTCTGCCTTACTATTTACACGTGGGCAGAGAGAGAATAGATGGATTCATGCCTTTCCCAAGGATATTAGTGCGTAATGAAACACAGCCTTGTCCAGGAATTGAATTTGGGATTTCGTCTCCGTTTCCAGGGACAATAACCGTTAGACAGGGCGCGCAACTATCATATAGGTTCAGCTGTCTATTATTAATACAAATACTTTTTAGACAGTTATATTGTTTCAAATATTGCTCTCATAGATGAATAATTTTTAAAATCCCGAGAATGAACAATTAAGTATTAATTCTAATATTGTAGCAATGAATTCCAGACAATTGGGTTATTCCATTATATTTCCTCGGCATGATTTCGAAAAAATATACCATTAATTCAAATAATATAATCTAATTTGTTTAAGAAATATTTTATAAATCCTGAATGTTTAGCTATGAAATAAAAATATTTTTGGATCTTATTCGTTATTAGTTAAAAAAACCCCAACAAAACAAGTGAACATGCTCTAAGTATTCTAACCCCATATTTCTGCCAAGGGTAGTAGATTATTAAATATCACAGGTTCTGTGTCAATGAGTGAAGATAGATAAAAATAGGAAAATAAGTAAATGAGCAAAAAAGAAGCAGGAAAAATGAAGAGAAGTAAAGTAAGCAAAATATAATAACAAATAAAGAAAATAAAAAAGAAAGAAGAAAGAAAATATAAGAGAAGAAAGCAAAACAAATAATAATGAAATTTGATAGAAATATTTATCCCAGTTTAGATAATCTTTAAAAACTAGTAATCAAAATATTAGGTTAGGTATTTACCCAAGCGATTCGACATGGGTAGGATGCGACCATATCAGAGTATATTAAAAATGTGTTCATTATTTAATTAACTGAGAGTCCATGTGGATCCGTTTGGCTTTTACTGATTTAAAAAAAGAATTTTGATCTCATACGGTGTATTTCAATGAACTTTTAAAAGTGTTCAAAAAGTTTTCTTCTATTTGCGTTCTAAAGCATCGTAATCGGCAACTGATTACTGACCAATTTGGGGTTTTATTTCAAGAGACTAGACAACACTTTTAAAGCGTTTAATCAAGTTAATTTGAGAACAGTAAAATATGGTTTCATTTATCTATATTTCTTTTTCTGATTCTGTGTGCAGTTTCAGATTATTTCAGGCCCAATTAAAGATAATGCATAAAAATAATCTGATTCTCAAAACCTATATCCGCACTAATTGGATGCATGTGGTATAATGGTTAGAGATGGGAAATGAACCCATCGACCCGATTTCAAATCCCGGACGAGGCATTTCCCATAGCGCTAATACCTTTGGAAAAGGTATGCATCAAACTATCCTCTCTCTAGCTATGGGTAAATAGTAGGGCAGACTGGGCTCTTTAACCTTACCTAGGTAATCAGTCTAGGAGAAGGCAAATTCTAAATTCAAACCTGTTAAACTCTGCTTATGTATTTGAGCTTGTGTTGCACCCTGCTCGTGCGGAGGGGCTAGTTTATATATATATATATATATATATATATATATATATATATATATATATATATATATATATATATATTAGCACTTGTAATGATTTGAATAGTATCTTTTATTAAATGATATACACTTGTATTTCATAAACATGAGAAAAAACCAGCTAGCAACCATATAATCATCAAGTCATGTTGATAACACATTTCCTTGATCCTCTCACGCAATCCGTCCGGACATCGATCTGGGTAACTCCCCAAAAAGCATTCAGTGTCTCCATAGAGGTAATGAATGCAATGTGTAGGAGACCACTGGAGAACGTTCCTTATTAGTTCGTCTCTGCTTCTCCAGCAATGCCCATCATGTCTTGTTCGTCTCACTTGGATGGTTTATGAGATAATGAAGCTGGAGTCTGGCATGGTTTCGGGGTTAAAGCATCATTACCACTAACCCAGAATGCTCCAGTAGAAACTTCGCAGACATGTTTGTTTCTTCCGTTACATTGTGCTAACGTAAAATGAAAATGCGGCCTTTTCGAGTGATTATTTCTTATATTCCCAACTTTCCAGCAAAAGTAAATTAGCCCAACAACGCAGCGTTCATTCAACGATGTAAGATTTGAATTAACTGACAAGTTAGAGAACCAAACATTCCACTGAATGTGGAATTGGACGTGAAATTCAGAAACGTGGAATTGGGTGTGAAATTCACGTGCAAAGTCAATGTACAATAACTTAATAACGAGGCGTTAATATATATATATATATATATATATATATATATATATATATATATATATATATATAGAGAGAGAGAGAGAGAGAGAGAGAGAGATAGTTAGACATATATGCCTTAGATATATATGCCACGAATATATATGTATATATGAATATAAATAATTTAGTACTAGCAGGACCTGTGGATATACCACAGTCTGATAATCTAATCATTAAAACATTAGATATGTTTACTTAAGAGCTATTGCAATAGTTTAGTATGTAAAAAGTATAATAATCTTGATTTAACTCTCTTTCCATCTCTTTTTTTCTTTCTTTCTTTCGTTTCATTATGTTCGATTGAAACAGATTCGCATTATCGCCCCCTCTATATATATTTCTTTCTTTCTTTCTTTCTTTATTATATATTTTCTTTGTAGCATGTCCTTTTCTTCCCTTTCTTTCCTTATGATAAAAAGGGACGGTCCATTATTTAGCGGAGGTGACGTCACTCATGAGACATAATAATTCTGTGGATAAACAGCACCGGATACTCAGGACTTTCATTTTTCATTTCATTTTGAACGATTTATACGGTCTGATTTTAACCAGAGGGTGCTGCAGGATGACAACGGTTGGAAGATTAAGGAACAAGCGTATTAATATATAGTTTGAAATAAATTTGCTGCAATGACTGTCTGTCCTCACATTATTCAGAATCCCCTTTTAGAATGCCACATCAATTTTCATGGGTTATTTTATTCCAAGTCATCCTTTTAGAAGGACTTCAGTGGTACTATATAACCTTTGTTTGTGGGATGAGGAGTTGATACCTTTCTCAAGGCAACTGAGAAAGTAATAACGCGACTGGGATTCAGAGTAGCTTACTACGATATTGCAGTCCAGCACGTTAGCCACGACGCCAAGGGACCCCTCCCCTTAACATTCTTTCGCTGAATGATTTGTAAATGCCAGAGTAATCTCCCCTTTCAATGATTCAATTTCACTCGAATTTATAACAACAATCATCGATCAATTTTATGCTGTACGTATCGCTGAATTGTTCGTCGCTGTATTTAACATCCTTGTAGATCACCTTTTTGTGGATTAGAACGGATGGTCTCCACCACCAAAACTCTGACGTTTATACTGCCCAGTAAAAGGTAACTGTGTGTGTGTGCATGAGCGTGTAAGATGCAATACAAGGTTTTTCATCGGAGTAGAGCTGGTTTCAATTAAGATTTTTCCTGCTTTTAATACGCTTAACTTACCAAGGCTAGCACACCTCTGCCTTACTATTTTCCCATACCTGGATAGAAAAGAGATAGGTTAATGCCTTCCCAAATGGCATAGGCGCGAAATCAAGTGATAACATTCGAGACGACAAAGAATTGAATAATGATAACCATCCCGTCAGATGTACCTCTTATCACTATATCACTATATCTCTCTCTCTCTCTCTCACACACACACACTCTCTCACACACACTCACACACACACACACACACACACACACACACACACACACGTGTATACACACACACACACACACACACACACACACACATATATATATATATATATATATATATATATATATCAGAAGAAAAAGTGGATATAAAATCCAACAGTATAATAAAGTATAAAGTTTTAAAAAAACAATAAAATTAAATCAAAGATTTGAGCCGACGCTAAAGCGTTTTGTTTTAGTAAAACATAAACGGGGCTTAACATACTTAGTAATTGTGAATCATACGAAAAGAAATTGTCATAAAACAAGCAAAAGCTTGTGAGTCTTAGTTTGCGACTAATTAGTTAACTAAGGCTCTAAGGTTTTTTATACCAATTTCTTTTGATGACCCCCCCCCCCAAAAAAAAAACATATGAAAAGAGATTCATGCAAATGATGTGCAATGAATATTGACTAAAACTGTGGCTGATGATAACTGTGCCCATTCTGCACTAGAAATTTAATTTACACACAACAATATCTATGAATTTTTCGTTATACACAATAATATTTTTAATAATAATAAGACATAGACAACTTTACACGAACTATTTTACCTAACTACACAACACAAAATATCTATTTTTAAAATATTTAACATCTGTCGGACTCTTTCTACTTGTATTTATACTTTAAAACTATTTTTCGGATTTTTTCCAAACCCAACGATTTCTGGGATTGTTACATCATCAACTATTTGAATGGGGACGCTTATACCGCGTGACGTTTAATTTTTAAATTTTCTTACATTTCGGTAGCCGAGTTGAACATTCTAACATCGCAAACTAAAGCTCACAACCTTTTCCTTGTTTTATACCAATTTCTTTTTCTATGATTCACAATTAAAGTAGGTGTGTGTGTGTGTTTGTCTGTGTCTGTGTGATATAGTGGAGTCATTAAAAGTCTTAGATATGTACATACAATAAAGTAAACACAAATATATATTTTATACGCCGAGTTATTTAGATATTAATTATATCTAGCAGCATATTTGGGCTAATTTAGATAAATATCTTTTACTGTTTTTTTTCTTTTTATTTCAACTTATAGTTTTTCCCTTTTTTAAAATTTTCTCTTTAAATTTCTTTCTTTCTTTTCTGCTTGTAATCCTTTTTTTTCTTTTTTTTGTCTTTCTGTCTTTCATTAATTAGTTCTAACGGACAAGATTTACAGAAAATAATCTTAATTTTATCTTGAAAACATTTTTTTATATTGCACAAACGTAGAAATCTTTGCTTTTTTTCCGCCTCTGTAACACAAACCTTTAATATTTTGTGTAATTTTCTTCCAAATGCTTTTGGCATTGCCCAATCTTTTATTAATTACTCAAGGAATTATTCTAAAATGGTGTCATGCTTGTTATCCAACTGGATGGTGTGTTTAGCCTGAAATTCAAACCCCGGTGATTTGTTTAGATTTAGGAGCAACTGTATCTTTGCCCAAATGTCAACATTGCCTAATTGTGGTGTGAACCGTTCTGAAGATTGATCACATTTCAGATATTGCGTCAAATTATGTTCAGTACGTGTCTAAAGACTGTATATTGTAAACAGTCTTTAGTATTGTCGTCTGTTGAGGCGTTAAGAACACAGAATCAAGTGCTGAAAGAAATAGGGAAAGAGAGAAAGAGAGGACTCAATTATAATAATAACGCGACTAATTGGAATTATCAAACCATGCATAATTAACATGTTGAAGTACCCACCTACAACGAGTAAGTGGTCAAGCATTACTTCACAGACAAGACAAATAGACAAATGACAAAATCCTATCTACTATTATTCTATTTTACACAATTTGATGGGAATTAAGAAAAAGAATAAACTCTTTGCAAATATAATCCACATAACAGAAAATAAGTTTAAATATAATGTTTTTATTTCATCTATTACAACTAATATCTTTAGGCTTTCAAAAATCCTCTTAAAAACAAAAATAAAACATATATACACAAAGAAACAAAAAAAAAACCAAAAAAAAAACCCCGAATGTTGCAGGGAAATATATCTAAAGATGTGAGTGAAAAGTTTTTGTTTTTTGCTTGAATTGTTAATTTTAAATAACTATAAATATGATTAGTTGTGTTTAAATGTGGATAACTATTTTCGAACGGCAAATAGATAATTCTTTTCTTTTAAATTATGGAAATTTCAAATCTATTAAATTTCAACGACATGTCAGTCCGCCTGGGGTTATTTTATGCGTACAATCTAGGTAACTCCTACATTGTACGTTTATTTTGTTTATTTTCATTTATTTTCATACAATTATATAATATGAATCCCTATCTTCTATCAAATTTTTGCACAGTTATTAGCTATCAAGTATCTAATATCAATAATTTTCAAACAAATATGTTCGACACATAGATGGGTGCCTAACAGTACCCACTCCGGGTCAGAGTGAACCTGGGAGTAATGACAACGAAGGTATACTTCATAATACCTAGATCTCCAGGATTAAAGCCCCACCAACAGATACAGTTTTGTGTCATACCCTGGATACTCCTATTTTGTGGGTATCTCAACCATTACACGGGATATAATTAATATATTTTTAGTGCGACCTGTACAATTAATTGTTTTGCTTCAGCATGTTTTTAAAGATGCCATAGCCAGGTGGGTACAGTTAAGACTTCTTGTTAAGATACGGGCGTAAGAGTCACATGTGCCCAGTTAGAAGAGCTAACTACACTTCGTTCACACCCTTGTCGTCATCTACCAGGTTTTAGTAGATGACAGTGATGGATTTTCTGTATTAGCTATAAACAGTTTTCTTTTGTTGGTTTATCTGTATAAGACATAGACAGCTTTTTATCTGAATCATATATCAATGTGACGTTGTATCCTGGAGAAAATGAATGTCAGCCATTTAATTTGAAGTTTACATGCATGAAAATCCACCATATAACTGTATTTTACTTAGTGCTAATACTCCTGGGAAAGGTATGAATCCTACTCTCCCTCCAGCTATGGGTAAATAGTAGGCAGACTGGGCTCTTTAACCTTGGTTAGGCAACCGGTCTAGGAGAAGGAAAACTCTGAATTCAAACCTGTTAAACTCCGCTTAAGAAATTGACCTTGTGTCGCATCCTGCTCGCGCGGAGGGGTTAGTAAATATATATAACTATATTTAAATTTAAGAAAACTGGATTTCGGTAAACCTTTTTGACTGGGGACAATATACCAACCATTTTTGAGTTTACAATTTCTATTCTGTGTATTTCTGTTTAATATATCAACCTTCTAACACACAGTTTATTATGTTGTGTTATATAGTCATCTCACTCAACAGATTATGAAAATCAGAAAACGAAGTTATCTCTATCTTAGGGATTTTGACCCAAGAAAACCAGCTCCCCATTTTACCAAGGACAGGGGT
>CM042164.1:25800655-25838155 GCA_023376005.1 Doryteuthis pealeii
CGATATGAACTGGATTGATAGAATCAATTTATACTGACAGCACTGAAGCCGTATACGACATTTTTACACTGATATATATATATATTATATAATTAGAACTTTTGTTATCGGTAAGTTTCTGTTAATCAGTTTATCCAACTATTTTGTGTGGGACATTTAATATAATCATGGATTACAACGAATATGTTATTTGGGGATACTGATTTTCATGGGATTATCATAAATTTCTCACATGTACAACGGATAATAAAAGTGGCTCTTTGTCGTAATAAATGTCCAGATGTCCTCTTTTTCAGTAGAAGAAAACAATCGGTGGCGGGGATAGTTACAGAAAGCCAATTCAATAATACAGCAAGAATTGCCTTTTTAGTCACAATACCATATCTCGTTTAACTTTTACTTAGAATTTCTTTTTAGTTTGTTAAAAAAAGTTAAAATTTTGATTCACTCTTAAGTGAATTTTAAGTTTTTGATGATTTTTTATTTGTTCATAGCAAGATCAAAATCCCTATGTGGCACTGCGTCTACGACAACAATTTTTACTATTATTATTTATCATATATTGAACATTATTTGTACCAAAAAGATAGTTTGATATTTGCTCAGAACCGAACCTAAAAAAAAATTGTTAAAATTTTGCACTTCAATTTTTCTGAAATTTTGTCCAGGTCGTGACTATCTTAAAGTTAGCCAATCCCCAAAATTTGAGTTTCCATTTCCAAAAATTGGCGGAGTTATGTTGATTCTAATAATTGACATGACTCTACAAATTTGAGTAGTGTGTAGCGAAAAATGGCGACTTTTTGTAATCTATTTTTGTCTGTAAAATGAGTTCTAGAGTTTCCCTAGTCCTAAAAATTGGTTTATAAAAGTATTTCAGCCCAAGGAATCCAAAAATCATATAAAAACTTCTTAAAGTTAACCAATTTTAGTTATTAATGATTTCTGATTTTCAAAATTTAAACTGATGTTGTAGCTTTATTTTCATCGATCGACCTTCTGAGAGGAGCAAATACAAATTAAGTTGAAAAAAAAAATTAGAATAGATTACGAGATTATATAGAAAAATCGAAGCATCATTAAAACTTGACGTTTTTAACAGTAATGCGGTGGTTTTTGTTGCGATGGTTATTCTCAAAACAGAAAATGGATTCAGCGAACTAAGTTCAAACTAATGATCTATGTGAAATATGCTTACATTTATTTTCTTCCCAGCTACGGGTAAACCAGTAAGGTAGATTGACTTTTTTATGTTTGGATATTACCCGGCTTAAAAGAAGGAAAAACTCTGAATTTAAAATCAGGAGTAACTTTCTTCATCCTAATTCTGGCAATAACTGCACCGGCACTAATGCTAAGTTGTATAGCATATTTTCCTTCCTTAAACAACTTTGGTATCGTGAAAAGGAGAGTCATATAGCAGTGGCAACTAAGGTTATTACATACAACCATGATAGTCGCTTGTAGCGTAACGGTTATCGTTGTAGGAGATGTTCAAAATTCCAATCCTGTACGAGGCTGTTTGCGTTTCAATTTGCGCTATTGCCTTTGGAAAAGACATAAACACAACTATTCACCCCACCAGCTACCCGTAATTAGTAGGACAGACTGGGCTCGTTAATGTTGGTATGGTAACCGGTCTTGAGCAAGAAAACTCTAAATGTAAAGCGGTTGTACTCCTTTTACAACTTAATATTATTTCGCATCCTGATATTTCGGGTAAATGCATATATACAAACACGTTCAGGATTGTGTTGAGACCAAGAACGTAGATACAGTTTCCCGAGGGTTTGAGATGCCATGAAATATTGAGAAAATTTGTCAAGACTTTGTATGCTAATAAATCATGGCTATGAATAAAGCAGATGACATAGATATAATTAATTAAAATCGCCCTACGAGTGAAAGTTTAAACTAGTTATTATGGAACATCTAAATTAGGTTAAAAGTTTTAAACTATGCATTAATTGAATTATGTCTTAGTGAAGCTACATAGGAGAATGTCATTGATTTATTTTTTTATTACATAAACTGGCCATAAATTTATCCGTTCTACTTTTTATTACCGCAATAAACCAAATCATAACAGCAAATAATTTTTTTTTATCTTATTCTATAAGTTAATAAACATCACCTAGAGATTAGTATTTATGGCCTTCAAATGGCCATTTCTTCTACCACAAATGTGTTGTTTTGTAAACAAAACAACACATCAATTCTGTATTCCCTGCAGAGAATTAAAACACCCCACACTCAAAAAGGTGTTTTGTACATGACATTAGAATAAATCCTGTAATGAGAATCGAGTTCTGGATCTCTGTGGATATGGTGTACCCGTTTTGCTGTCATTACTTCCAAGTTCACTTCGGTCTGGAGTGATAATATTTGTTAGGGCCCAACCTTTAGAGTAGATAACGGAAAGGGCGTATAACTCTCTGAAAATCATTAGTATTAATTAAAAATATTTTATACGGTATATCTGCGTGCAAATTATTTGTATTAGATAAGAGTACTTACTACCCTGAAACAATGTGCAAATTATTTGTATTTGATAGAAATACTTAATACAATATAACTATATGCAATTGTTTATTATCATTGAATAAGAATAGTTGAATCCATAGATTTTTATTTATTTTTATTTGTAAAAAAATATATTTTCTAGTAAATATTACTAACAATTAGTAATAATAAAAACATTTCCTATAAATTATAGTTTTTTACAACATATTATCATTAATTACTAGAAAGTATATAATTTATTAAAATACCACCTTCTGCATACTTCCTAGGCTCAAAATGCCGTTCCCGGGCTCTTCTGCATAATATTAGAGTGTACTGTAAACACAGCCCGCGTTTAAAAGGTTAATTCACAGAACTGTCTATGATAAAAAAAGGTAGTATCTCTACTCCTGGAATTTAAAAAAAATATCATAAGTCAAATTAAAATGTACAAAATAACGAAAATATAATATTGAAAGCATAATAAACTTAAAATTGTTATCAATGATATATTTATACGGCATGACATTCACACAAATTTCGGCAAAAGATTAATAATACAACAATGCTGAGTATGTTAGCCCATATATATATATATATATATATATATATATATATATATATATATATATATATAGATAGATAGATAGATAGATATGATTTGGTTTGAAAATCGCGTAGGCGAAAAACATTTACCAAGCCCCATTGACTTTATGTTTACGCTACCCTAACTTTTTATATAAAGAACAATCAAGGAATAAAGTAGAACTTTATAATGTGTTTGTTAATGAACAATAGAACATAATAACTGATCTAATGAACGTAGAAGTCACTCCAAAGCTCCTTTCTAAGAATACTCGGTAATGCCTGTTTAGAACCTTTTTGGGGGTTCGTTTTCATTACCTCAAGACATATAAATATTAGTATGAACGGTCTTTTTTGTTTTAAATGAATTGGTGTAGGCCATTGGAAATCTTGTAATCAAATAATGGTTGATTTCAAATGAAAATGGTATTAGTCGGTGTGGCGCCGGCTCGTTTCTCAGACCAAATTAATGGAACAATGTTTTATTAAAATAATGACATAGTTAATAATATCATCGTTCATACAAGTAACGAAATGAAATATTAATGGAAATAAATATTATGCATATAAAATTAGCAGGCTAAAGGTTTATTGACGTAGAAAGTTGACGCCCGAGTTCAAATCTTGGACTAGATGTTTGAATGTTATTTCAGGCTAATATACTTGGAAAAGGCATGCATCATTTTCATCTCTTCCTAGTTATGGTTAGATATCAATACTTACAAGGTTTTTTTTTTAACTTCAGTTAAAAGAAAGTAAAATATTGAAAACTAGAGGAGTTTTATTCTGGAAGTTTCCTGGCTCTCTAGCGGTCCATTTATTGTTAGCACCTCATAAAACAGAGAGACTACTTCAACATAAGCCTTCATCACTATCATCATAAATTTAACTGAAATATTGGACACTCATATGTAGTCAGCATCGAAAGAGCGCATATATATATATATATATATATATATATATATATATATAATATATATATATATATATATATATATATATATAAGGTGTGCAAAAAAAGAGATATTTTGTACTTTTTGACACATCTTGTATTCTGAAATAAATAACGTTCCATTTATTGTTCATTTCTATCTTGGTAAATACAGCTTCAATCTCGATACTTTTATGATACAGCTTATATATATATATATATATATATATATATATATATATATATATATAAGAGCAGGTGATACTGACCTCTTTAGCTTTACCATGGAAACTAAACTAAGAATAAGAAAAACCATGTATTCAAAACATGAGGAGTATTGTTTACGTGATTAGGTGGTGTATTGCTGCGCCATTCTATAAAGTGCATCCAAAAAGTGTTGATGGTTCTACATAGGCCTTAAATGCTAAAACAAATCCTCTGTGTAGATAACCCAATGGTTCATATCTTTAAGTGAAGTGTTATATGCCAAGAGCGACGGAAGAGTACCTCAGCTGCGTCTGATGATAGTGACCGGAAGAGTAACCATTCCTCTAGGTCTATTGAAATAGTATATTATTCTTTTAGTCTAAATCTTCTTTGTTATTTTTTCCAAATATATTTTTGCTATGTGAAATTATGACTATTATAAAAAATATTACGTCGTAAGGGAGATTTCTTCCACCAATCTTGGATTATAACTATACTTGCATATATATATATATATATATATATATATATATATATATATATATATATATATATATATATATATATATATGTATATATATATATATATATATATATGTATATATATGTGTGTGTGTGTGTGTGTGTGTGTGCGTCTCTGTATGTGTGTGTTGCAGCATCATTCTAAAATATTTTTTCCTTTCCCTCTATGGTGACATCACGTGGTCCACCTGCTCACAAAATCAATCCGCTTGGGATTATTTCTTCTGGGGTTACCTGAAGATTTAATTATTTAATCGTTGGACGCACAAATCTTACGAACTGAAATATTTCATTCGCTATGAAATCACAGTGGTAAGGAATAGGTGAGGACTGCAGACATTCAGGTTGAGGCTTCAAGAGCTTTTAGTATTTAGACGATATACTATTTAAAGCAAAATGATGATAATAACAGAATAAGATGGTGAATATATAATATAGTAAGTATAATTATAGTAAGTTTAAATTGATGAGAGTTTCCAGTTAAACTTTAGTCCTATTAAAATGGTGCATGGTGAAAAATATGAAATAGTTTGTTTTTGAGTTAGGGATTATGTAGATGCTATAGCAATAAGTGTGCAGTCAAATACCAAAAAAAAAAAAAAAAGAATGAAATACGAAATACATTGCTTTTCTTATTTATATTCCAAACCAGATATATCATTCTGTCAGACACATACATACACATAAACACTATATATATATATATATATATATATATATATATATATATATAAATTCTCTCTTTCTCCCCCCCTCTCTCTCTCTCTCTCTCTCTCTATATATATATATATATATATATATATATATATATATATACAAAAGTGTTTGTGATATATGGAGATAAATATGCCCATGTATTAGCAAAAATATAATGCGAAAAATTAAAAATGCTTCTCACTCACACTATTTCTATTTTGGTCGTGAGAACGTTACTCATGGAGCATACAAAGTTAAAGATTCCAATCCGCCCTATAATTTATACCTGGATTCATAAGTTTGTGTATTTGCGCTATGTGAAATGCAAACAACTTCATTCAGGATTTGAAATCGTGTAGCCGAGTGCACTTACTACTACGATTGCTTTACTTTACATGCTCCCCCGCCAAAAATGATTACAGGCTGCCGAATCTTTCTTAAAATCCTGCTAAATCCCGCTTAAACTTTTTGACTTCAGACAGCTCGATTATATGAACTTTTGTTTCATAATTGATATTTAACCAATTAATTATGGACGGTAGTATAGAAATTAAAAATAACGGTAATTCTGAATCATGGAAAAAAGTAAAAGTAAATATACAGGGCTTGGCCTTTTTCTGACCGGGTGGTTGTTCTTTGGTTAGTGGGAGCAAGAGGTTGATTTGAAATTAGAGGAGTTAAGTTTTTTAGAAGAAGCAGACATGTATCCAAGATGGCTATTTCTCTCATGTGTGTTGGTTAACTGGTGCTAAATATGGTGTTACGTGTTCGTAAATAACAACAACACTAGATATTGAATTGTAGAAGACCCAAGAAAACAAACAAGGGGAACAGAGAGAATCAACTCATATACACAGATAGACGATCGACGACCTAACCAGCACAGAAGAAGCCATATAGTAGAGTAGCCAAGAAGACAGAATAAGATAAGTACAATATGATCAGAAAAAGTAAAGAGCTATATAAGACTTTTAGGTATGGGGAAATACTAACTTCTCGGTTTATAATTTTAAGAACAAAGCAAATAATTTCAATCGCACGAGCTTACTGATTAAATAGGTAGAGCACTCCTCTAACAAATTTTGATCGGCACAATTTAAAAATCGGTAATAAGTTATCTAGCCAGAAATGAAGAAAGACACTGGTTTTTAAGCAGCCAATAACAAAGGTCTATTTAGTTCAATGGTTCAGTGCCTAAACAATAACATTTGTGAGAGAAGTTGTGAAGGCAGTGGAGAAAAGATGGCCATTAATTGGCGGGTGATGGTAAAGAGGAGCAAACTGTGTGCCAAACATGCCATCTTTACTGCGTCTGAGTAGAAGTCCGAACGAATTCGCTTAGATTTATACAGATATTGACCATTTCAGATAAATTTAATTTCGTCATTTAAATTATCCAAACGCATTTCCCGAACCATATAAAGGAATAAAACTGTAGTTTATTACGTCAAAATGTCGTCGAAAATGTCATTTGTCAAGTAGAGTTGCACTAACGACACTAGGAGTTACAGCTTATTGTTTGTCCCTCCACAGATACGAAACACCATTGATATTTGTGCCAACCCTATTAGTGACTATATGCATATGTATTGGTCGATAATTTATCAACTTGTTGACAGCTGGCAACGTAAAATATCTGCCAACCTGACATCTGTCTGCCCCATTACACAACGTACAGGGGAAATATTAATCTTACACGCGACAGCATGCCAATATAAACTGTCCGAATACAGAGTTGACTTTACCAAATATTATTCGGACAATTGAACCCCTTCTTCATATTCTTGAAAATTCTAATACAATATTTCGGCCGACACATTACCCGAGGCTCGCCAGGTGTATAATCCCCGTGGGAAAAAAGAAAAGAAAATTCTTTATCTTAAATAAGAATAACGAAAGAATAAAAAGGTTTTCTTTTCTTAAATCCTAGATTTACACACATGACGAGTGATGAAGAATGGATGGGCCGGACATGAAGAATGCAAAGATATTCTCGCCTGTCGGTGAGGCGTAGAATACGCTGAATGTATTCCCTGTGCCCTTCAAAAATGGGGGATCTGGGTATGACACTAAATTGTTGGTGAGGTTCTAATTCTGTATCTCTAGAGAATATAAAGTAACCTTTAATTGCCATTACTCTCAGGTGCATGTTGACCCGGAATGATTGTATCTGTTAGGGCTCAATCTGAGAGACAAATTGATCTGATTAAAATTGTTCGTATATAATCGAAACGTGTGCCAAAACACAAAAGCTCTTGAGAAACAACACATAAAAATGATATTTTAATTTACAAAAAACGATATTCTTTAACCTCTAAGAATAAGATAAGCCTATATGGGTTGCTATACCGTTAAAATCAATCAACAAATTGGTTCAATTAACTCTTATCAAAAGTGTTATTTACTAAGCTTTACATAGTTTTAGGTTGCTTCTCGTACTTGCTGTTTGTAATTGGTTACCCATATCAGAACCGATCATATTCCTCGTTGCCTAACTTCGGTGATGTATATGTACGAAATCACCTTGCATTTGGATTGATATATGATTTACAAGAGAAGGAATCTTTCCTTCATCGACTGAGGAGAAACATACTCATATCTTTCTATTTATGATACTGGTCAGAAAAGAACTTGTAACATCCAGAATAAATAACTTGAATTTATTTTTGTAACAACGTTTTTTGAGAATTTCTTTCATCAGTCGCATCAAGTGACAACCTCCTTGACACTTCTTCGTTTCCTAAACCTTTCAGTAACAACTTTGCAGAGACCACCATTTTAAAACGATAAAAAAGGTATGCCATTTTTTCTTAATATGGGTATATATTTTCACAATATTATAGTAATCTAATGTTGACAACTTTCAGTAATATATCTACACAGTTACAAATAATGATTGCTGATTATCTCCAAATTTATTGTTCTGAGAGTATGTATTTACCCAACCCCTTCGCCACGGCTAGGATGTGACACAAAGTCACCAATATGGGGCATGCAGGAGGAGTGATTCAGTAGTAATATATATGCGAGAATAGCTTGCTAACCATTACACCAGGATGGGATGCCCTATTTCATTTTATCGATATCAAGTAAATCACTTATTAAAGTATAAACAATCAGGAACTACTGATAATTATAAACAGTATTTATAATAATTATAAACAGTATTTTTAATCAAAGTGGTTCCTTTTTTAGTGCCCTGGATTTCTGTTAAGACTGGATTGCACAACTTTTACTTTAACATTAAAATGTAGAAGAAAATGATTTTTGAATCAAATTGAAAATCTTGAGAACTTGAGATTTATAGACTCACTGCGTTTCACTATCATTATTGCGTTAAAGAAAGTTGACGTTGGCGTGTTTAATTTGTTAAATACTTTATGGAATAGAAAAATCAATTGTTAGTTAAAATACTGCTACTGCTGTAGGATTTCAATGTCTGAGAACCCGTGGAGAGTGGTTACCGGTGTCGCTGCAATGTCGTCACGGGGATAATTAATTTTGTAACCTAGTCCAGCTACTGATCAGTTTAGTAAAAGTTTAATTCATGCTGGACAAATGATAAGAACAAATCCCAAGGTTTGTACTTACAATTGTACATAATCTATTTATAGAAACATATACTAAGGACTTATCCTTGATATAAATGTACACAGTCGACATTTTGATCCTAAGTAAAGTGCAAAGATGATACTCTCTGATTTGATGTAGACGAACTGATATTTACACAGATTTTACGACAATCATACTTATAGCCAAATAACATAGTGAACCTTAGTTTCTTTTAATTACATCTTCTAGAAACTTCTAGATTTAATTTACAGGATTGTGAGAAGGGGTAGTGGTCGAGTGGCTTAACAAGAACATTTCAGTGGTTACTGGAATTGAGGCAATATCTGGCTGGATAATCGAGGGATTTAGCTGTATATTATTCGAGGGATGTACACTTTTCCTGGTTTGTTATTTTCTGGCCTAAGCAACGAAAACCAAATTCATGGGCTTGACAATGACCAATTATCATGTTTTGCCAAGTGATCATGTTATCAGGGCATCTTAAATATAACCAACAAATATAGGAATGTGAAAGTTATTGTAAGGGCAGTCTCTCTTGTCTGAGGGTTTTGGTGAATCTTCCGTGTCAGGAGACGCTATTTTGGTCACGTGACACAGGAACGCAAGAAGAGAACGCTCTTCTTCCGATGCACTGAACAAGCCTGGACGTGCTTGTCATCTCTCTCCAGCAGACACCTATGGTGCACACCAGACGCAAAAGCCTCTACTTACAGTAAGTGGTTACCACTTTGTCTATTAACACTATTGTGTATGTTTGAACACTTGTGATATCAAATAGCCTGGGGAACTTTGTTCCCCTAATATGTTATAATAAAGTTATATAAATGTAACTAACGCGTTTGTTGTTTTCCTAACTGAAGTATTCTGCATTGGGTACTTATCCTTTAAGTAGCCCAATGTTTTATAAGAACCAGAGTTAACACTCTGTGAACCTCTTATATTATTAAGTGTAGATTACTTATCTACCCTTATGTAGAAGATTCTCGATGTGTAACGGTTATCGTCCAATGAAATGGAATCGGTGTCTCGAGTTGAAATCCTGGATGAGGCTGTGCGTTTTACTTCGTGCTAATATCCTTCGTAAAAGCATGGATAGATCTATTCGCCCTCTTCACTACTATTGGTAAATAGTAGAGCAGAATGGTGTGTTTAGCCTTGGTAAGTCTAGCGGAAGGAAACTTCTGAATTCAAATCAGCTTAAAGCTTGCCCTTGTTTTACCCCGTGTCCGTTATGATGAGATTAGTAAATACATACTTAGGTGCACTTTGTTTAGAACAGCTTTTTCAGATGTCTTCCAGTACCGAATGGGGATATTGATAACTGCTTTTACAATTTGATGGTGGTCAGTTTTATATCATTAAATCAGAGAACCAAATAATATATGCGTTTGTTAATATACCAAGTGAATTGGCCAATATTAGAACCCTTGACACACAGCCCAAATCATAACACTCTCAATGTGATCAGGCGATTTGAAACTATACACGAAGTACGTCTTTAACATTCTTTTTTCAAGATGACAACCTAATCAGCAAACCAATGCTAATTAATCCACAAATCATCGTCTAATGTCAACCGGAAATAAATTAAAATGTCACATTTTCTTCGGTGTGTAAAATGATCGGCAACCATAACGGATTTCATATTCAACATTCATCATTAATCAAAAAATGCATTATACGACCTAAAAATCTATAACTCATGATAAAATATCCTCTTCATGAACCTGATTTAACTTTTTAAATATTTATGTTAGATTATTTTAAAAATTGAAAATAATTTTATCGTGTTTCATTTTTGTGACCCACTTAAGTAAACGCACTTATTGAACGAGAATATTTAGAGGTAAACATAAATGAATTATTTTTAAGCGTGTGTCCAGATCAACAATGATCAGCTTATTTTCAATCTGATTTGATATATTTAGAAAATAAGATTGGGTTTGTTTAACGGGATTCTTACCGTTATTGGGTATTTTAGTTGGAATGTGTATTTACAACCAACTCCTCCGCCACGGGAAGGATGTGACATAAGGTCAATTTTTAAGCGGATTAAAGCTGATTTGAATTCAGTTTTGCTTCGACTGGTTTGCAAAGGTAAATAACCCAGTATGTATCTATACATTCATTTTAAACAGACAAATAATTTATGTTTAGTTGCAATATCAATATTTTAAAAGTTCAGAATTATTCTAACGTTGTCGAAGACTGATATATTTGACTCCTTGTTTGGACTTTAACAGGTACTACCGATCCAGGTTAAAGTGGATCTGGGAGTAATGATAACGAATGGGTAACTTTAGACTCCTCATAACTCCAAACATGGAACTACATCGCTGGATGCAGTTTGTTGCCGTATCAAGGGATCGCTAAAAAATCGAATAAATTAGTCTAATTTGACCGTCTTTGTATGAATTTTTAAAGATTTCTTTCTAAATAAGGTATTCTTTAAGATTATATAAATTGAAAAAGCAAAGGATTATCATTGATACTTAATCTTTGTTGTAAACTTATTAAATCTTAGATAAAATAGGAATTTTTATCGAGATGGGCAGTAAAATATCTAGAATATTCATCGATACTTATTATGCAGCTTCACGTTTAACAATTGTTGTTGTTTTAACTCCGGTATTGCTTTTTGTTATTACTGTGGATTAATTTTTTACGCTTCATAAAAATAGCTTCTTGAATTTCCGACAATCTTTCCGGTTCATTCCACGGTTATATATCGCATTTAAGTATTGCTCTGCGATAAATATCCAAGGAAATTGCACACCATTCAATGTGGCCAATGTATGTTATATAGGTAGCATTGGTGTGCACTGTTGATAAATAGGTACATAAGCGGTGAGAAGAAAAGGAATGAGGCGAAAAGAAAAACAAAAAACAGCATTTTTCTCTTTTTTTTCTCTCCTTTTATTGTTCAGAATTTTTCGTGAATCCTCGTTTGTCGATGCATGGTTGACTAAATTGTGTAAATCTCCCAATTCCTTTGTTAACTCTGCTTGGTCGAGTGTGAAATCATTTTCCCTATGCATTATTGCCGCTTCCCCGACTCCTCTCGTTCGTTTTCTTTGTGGTTATCATCTCCGTTCTCCTTGTCTTTACGTCTCATCCTGTTCGTAATCACCTCAATGTTTCCTCCATTTTCACAATCTCTTCTCCCTTTCTTTGCAATCAATTATGACCCATTTATATTCTCCTTCCTTTTTTCACATCTTTACTTTCCTCTTCAGCTTAAACTGAAAACAATCATCATGGCAAGGCCATTTTATTTCTCCCAATAATATGCACATACACACATTCACACACACAAATATATATATATATATATATATATATATATATATATATATATATATATATATATATATATATATATATATATTATTAGTGTGTATGGTTGGCAGTATTATACTTGAAAAAGCAGTAGTAATCCAACGTACAGTGTTATTAGAAAAGTGCTCAGTATCTGTGATAGAGCGTTGATAGATGAATGAATGAACAAATAAAAGGATTAGCTTTTATTTATTTACATGGGAACAATATTTACCACCAATGGTTTCCTGCTAACGCATTCGTCAGGTAAACGAAATAGTTTTTTTTTTAAATGATAGAAATTCTATCATTAAAAAAACTATTTCGTTTACCTGACGAATGCGTTAGCAGGAAAACATTGGTGGTAAATATTGTTCCCATGTAAATGAATAAAAGCTAAACCTTTTATTTGTTCTTTCATTCATTCATTCATATATATATATATATATATATATATATATATATATATATATATATATCAAACCATGTCAGTGGGGCTTAGAATACGCAAACTTTATCACCTGTAAATGTGTAAGACCCCTAAAATGGTTTGTTCTTGTATGACATTAAATTACATATGATAGTGAGGCCTCTGTACTGAATATCTTGGGCGTATATCATACACTTTCATTATCATTATGGTTATGTCCAATCCGACCCTGTTATATCCAACTGGCACTTTTAGCTCAGTTGGCAGAACACCCGCCTTGGAATCGCAAGGTTTTGAGTTCTATACCGGTCCCCTCCAACTCAAGCTTATAAGTAGTACAGATTTTGTGCTAATCTGCGCGGTAATGTTGGGAGCTGACAGTAGAGTCCTCCACCTCAAGAAAACAGTTTCCCTGCTCTAATGCAAGCGAAAACGGGATAGACTCTCGCGCTGTCAGGCTGATACCGACAAAACGTCACTCTACCAATCATTTTTATATTGGTATCACTACAACTTATCAGCGGCTTATCTATCATCTATTGCATCAAAACCTGGGCATTATAAATGCCGGGCACACAATTTCTGAACATTTCCGGTTGATAAAAACCATCGTTCTTGGTAAGACAAGTTGCAGTAAGAGACTGTTAATACTGGAAGTGATTTCCCATTAAAATAAGACAATATACCATCAATTAGAAATAATTATCTTTCCCCTCTCAAAACTAACTGCAAACTATCAATATTATTTACATGTCCACTGGGAGATGGCATATTTGACAACCACAAAAAAAAAGTATATATTGGCATAACTTGAACTATCATTTCTTACGGGACTTACCTGCCTTCTATTGGATTAGATATCCATATGTAAACATCTCCAACAGCATAAATGCCCTACAACACATTTCTGCAAATATCCGATTGATAAAACTATCATTCTTGGTAAGACAAGTTGCAGTATAGAGACTGTTAATCCTGGAGTGATTTCCCAGTAGATTAAGAAAAAAAAACTTCAACAAAATTTGATTGGAGGTCAAAAGTATCATGTATTAACATTTATTAGAAAAAACACTTTATAGATAACAAACTTTCAAGAAGACAAAGTGACATATTTTAAATGTCACACTGACAAGAATCTTGATGATGGCTAATTTTAGTCTAAATAACTTCATCTATTGAATAACCATTTTTGGACAGTTTCTATCCCCACAATAAAAACATTCATTCATAATCAGGAAAAGTTAGAAAAAACATAACCAATATAATAATTCCGTCTTCTTTAACGAAACTTCTTCCATGTTAAAGTGAAACAAAGTATATGGTTTCAAATAACTAATGATTACATTGGATAAACAATTATAACTTCGAGTAGGTATTAATGCAAATAATACACAATTATATTGTTTCAATTATTCCTATGTAATACTGATAACTTATATAAGTGAATGTTTTCAAGTAACTATTCCTATTTAATAATAATAATAATAATAATAATATAATAATAATAATAATAATAATAATAATAATAATTGTTGGCGTACAGTTATATAGTTTAAGAAATTCAAGAAGTACAAGATCAAAAGATTAAGAAAATCAGAAAAAGCGAATGTGTGTATGTATATGTAAAGTAAAAAAAGAAAATAGTAGAATATATATTGTTTATGTGCGTAGATTTGTATATATATATGTGCGTACGTGCGTGTATGGGATCATTAGAGAAGTTAAGAAAATCATAAAAAATTGAAAGTGCAGTATGAACATCTTAAGTTTAAGATTATCAAATACATTAAAAAAGAAAAAATATTGGTAAAAAATTGAAGTCCAGATGAGAACTGGGAATAATAGCAATTGTGGTTGATTCCAGAGCTCCATACCCTCGCTACCGGGATGCCGTTTATTGTCAGACACAGAATATTTAGGGGCTAGCAAATATTTACCCTCTGCAAGTTTTTATTGTTGTTGTTGTAGTAAAAGTATCGTTCGTCATTATCAAGATACTAAATTATCGTAGTGCTCAGTTTGAAATCCAGAAAATTGTGCTTTTCACGTGAAACATTGTGAAATATTCAATGAATGATTTCATCAGATTAGCTATAAACGTCTTAAAATGTAATACTAACTTGAATGTTTGAAAAAAGTCCGTTTAGAGACTTTGCCGTAAGAGTATGTACTTGCCAGGTGTTTGATGAATATTAAGCCCCCCCCCCCTTCGTGTAAAATATATTTTGTATAATGTGGGTTAATTTAGTTTCATAAGGGTAGATCCTAGTATTTGTAGCCTTGTCTTTTGCAATTATTTCTATATAATATGTTCATTCAACAAATATCTCTCGAATATTAATAGGAATGGTATGGTTTGGTGGGATTTATTGGTGTGTATGTATTGCGCTAACATTTGATAAATGGCATGTTAGTCTACGGCAGAAGGTGCTAATCATTATTAAAGTTAAATGTTTTTGTTATTAGCGTTGTCAATATAATCTCTTAATAGACACGAAAATTACAGTTTTTTGGTGATCCAATTTTATTAGAGATGATATGGATAAATGCTCTACAGTAGCATTTTAGCCTTTACTACTATTGGTTATTTTTCTTATAAAAATCGGTCTCATTATTTTATATAAACGCTCTGTGAACTAATATTAGAACACAAATAATATTTCTATGTTACGGCAGTCCTTTTCCTCCTTTGATCTCATCATTGACAATATTTACTATAAGCAAAAAATTAACATCTATACGTTTCCAAAAATTAAAGATCCGCTCCGTGATTGATATCTATGGACTGTTTACAAGATACAACAGGGTTTGACAAAACAAGTGATAACATTACAGCAATGGGAACAAGGTTTTTGTGAGTAGATTGAAACTATTTTGAAGGAGATAAAGTTGATGATAAAGAAATATGACAAAATCAGTCTCATTCGTCAATAGATCGACCTTGTAGACAGTCTTTTTCTACTTTTAACGCAATTTTTACGCCCTTTTGTATGATTTGGTCGAAATATATTAGCACTGTGACATACAATTTCTGAATAATATAAACTTAGCTTATCTGTCATTTGGTCAGTATACTGTTCGATAAATCTGACCCGTGGGCGACCTGGCTAATGCCCAATTCTATTGAGTAGACGATAAGATTTGTATAGATTAGAAATAAATGGCATTTCTGGGTAAAGGGAAAAAGAAATATTAAGAGCCACAGGTAAAGAGTTGCGGGTATATATCTTGCCGACCGAGACAGATGACAGGTCATTAATAGAAGAGATGATTAAAGGACTGACCAGAAAAGAAAGATAATTACTTGAAGCTGCTTTACATTCAACGGAGAAGAAGAATATGATTTTCAATTCTACGTGTAGAACAGAATAGGTTCAGTATTATTTGCATTTTTTCCTTGTACGAAATATTATGTGATAATCTAATTCATAGATATCAAGACTTTGAGATTGAAATAATTGTTTAAAACGTCTAATTCATCATATTATGAGGGACACACCGAAAGTAACGCCTTCCATTCATTTCTATGGATTCTAAAACAGATAATGTACAGGGGTCAATAATACTAGTGAATAAAGTATGTTTCCTGTTAAACATCCAAAAAATAAAAACATACAATGTTATTCCATCTCATTGCAACGATTGCTACTATGTTTCAATAAAAGATGATACAAAAAGGAGTCTGCATGTAACAACCATGAGATATTTGCTCCGAAAGTAATGTGGACTATTTTGATATGAATGTTAGTCGTATGGTAGTTAGTGGTTCCAAATGTTCACATTTTTTATTGTTGTTTTTGCTACACATAATAACTGAGATACAGTCTGGAGATTCGCTGAAATATATATATATATATATATATATATAATATATATATATATATATATATATATATATATATATATATATATATATCGGTGGCCTTTAAATATATACATATGTAAGTATTTATCAATTAAAATACTCGTTCCAGTCTGTAAGTGCTGATAGCAGTGGTTAATAAGTCTGGCTGATGATAAATTGATTGGGTTTCCATCCCGTTTGGAGGTCACACGCTGTCTGTGGGTAACTACACACACACACACACACACACACACACACACACACACACACACACACACACACATATATATATATATATATATATATATATATATATATATATATATATATATATATATATATCAAATGTATAAGTGTTTTGGCGCATGTGACTTTTCAAAATGAGTAAGAAATATATTTAAAGGTGTTTAAGCTGTCATAAGCAGAGTATATCTAACATTTAAAATAATAAGACCCTCAATGTATCCGAAGATTTACGCATGTATGATTATCAGGTGAATATTAGTACTGATTTTGGCTCTTTGCTTTTATATCAATCTTTTAAGTGGGAGAACTATATATATATATATATATATATATATGTGTGTGTGTGTGTGTGTGTGTGTGTGTGTGTGTGTGTGTGTGTGTAAAGTCAGAGAATGTCAGAAAAGGTTTTGTTTATTTGTTTACCCGCATATCAACTCCTTATATCTAATGTTGTAAATGTTTGACTGTAATCATAACTATATTTTCAATGCTCCTTTGCATTTTTAATTGCATTTTTGAGTGACGTCCGCACCATTCATCTCTCGGAGCGACTCTCGGCTAACTAACTCAGTTAAAATCTAATTTCTAACGTGTAGAATTCCGTCACGTGAATAACAATTCTCTAATAACAACATGTCTCTCAACTCATCCTAGGAGACACTACCTCTCAATTACACTGAGTGATCTACACTAGGCATAATGGTGCTTCATGCCAAATAAAACATTCCACCAACCTAAACATTCTGTCTACTACTTCTGGTCCATTTTCCATACCATTTACTCATAGCGGTTTGGAGAATATGGATTCAGGCCTCTCCAAGAGCGGTAATTAAAGTAAAACGCAAACACCTATCCAAATTATATATATTCACCTGAATATCTATTTCCTGACACCCCTAGTCGTGAGTTTTTTTTTTATCTTAAATTATTATTGTAATATTTGCTTTGAACTTTCGTATATATAACAGTATAATACTTTTCCTGGTTTTATTAACTTTTAAGAACTTAGCTCAGGTTTTAGATTCAATTTAGCGGTGAGAATATAAATGCTAATTATTTATGTATATACATATATATAACTACGCAAACGCCCTCTTCAGAAACAAAACACAAAAAAATGTAAATATGAACGAATAAGGAAAGCGTTTCCCTAACCTCTAGGAATAAAATAATCCTAGATGAGTTGAAATGCCGTTAAAATCAACAATAATTAAAACAACCAAATCAATCAATCATAATCACAAGATCATGAAAAAAGGTGTATATGTTATAGAATACAAATGGAGGTAGAATAATTAATGTTTTCCTGAGGTAAAGAGCGTAAGTGCAAATGTATTGTAATAAGCAATAGTAATATATGGACAATGATCTAATCAGGATTATCCTCCCTTTATTGGTAGATAGGAATATGAAAATTCGTTACGACTGTTAGAAACCATCACATATTATTCCTATTTTAGACGGGGACAAGCTAGTTGGAATTGAACCGCCATCATTTAGACACACTATCATTTTTGGAATGTATCAAGTAAGAGTCTTCTCCTTAACATCATATTCTTCTTTTAATGCGTGTAAATATTTGATTTTATGATATATCCATATGTATTTTATTCTCCTTATATATACTAGCAAATATATGCACCCTCCGGGTGCAAGTATTTAAGTTTTAATATAATAAAATATCATGTTAAATTAGAAAGGCTAATGAAACTGAATAAGAATTCAAATAAAAATATTTGGAACAGAGGGGGTATGATTGAAAAATAGAACAACTTCGAAACTAACTCTTCCATCATTTTCCCTTACTCCCGTCTTTCATTGATAAATTTTCCTAATTTAACTATTTAGTTAAAATAGGAAGTAAAGGATAATATTACAGTTATTTCTTCTTGTCAATGGATTTCTTTTAAGATTTATCCCCGAGATTTTTGCTCATATTCATTAATATAAAACCAAACAATTAGAAATCAATAATACTAAGCATATATTTATTAAAATCAAATTTTTAGGATCAATATGCAAATTAGCCTTCCCATTCACACTGTAAACCGCTATTTTGTTGTATATATAAATACAATTGCATGTTATTAGTATGTAGATATGGTCGACAGTCTTAATGATGTAAAACAATTTTATTAATAATTGAGGTTTAAATGAAAATAAAATCATGGAGAATGTGATGTAAATAACAAAGGGAATTGTGACTTGAATAGTAATATAGTTTCGGTTACAGACATACAAATCCACAATCTCCATTATAATAAGACATATATATATATATATATATATATATATATATATATATATGAGAGGTATCCAAAACTTGGTAATGAGGGATGATTCTATATGTGATTTCTAAGATACACTGTATTATTATTGTATAATCCAGTATGTATAAATACAGTGAATCTTTAAATCACTAAAGAGAGCTCAATGTATAATAAACTTTTTAGATTATATACAGAGCAATATTCCTTTCTAAGATATATATATATATATATATATATATATATATATATATATAACTGATTTCTATACATGAGTATGACTTATGTCATTTTATACTCGTTGTCTTAATATTGTCACGTGCAATATTTGCGCAAGATTGGCTTCTAATGATAACCATTATTTTTGATTTGTTACTTCCATTCAATGACCTAATAGTTTGAGAGTTCTTTGAATGGGCTTTCTGTAGACAATCTACCAATTTCTAGTAAATTAATCCAAATAAACAATGGAGAGGATGGCTAATTTGTGGTGTGATTACCGTAGCTTAATTATAAGGACCGTTACACAAGATGATTGACAAAGGAAAATTGTTAATTGTTGATAATGTATCCTGTTGGGAAAAAGTTGTACAGTATATAAATTTATCAGGACATAATTAAAACACTTGCAATTCCCGCCAGATCACCGAAGTTAAGCATCAATGATACTGTTCATTACTCAGATGGGTGATCATTAATGGTTTTCCACCGTATGCAGCCCGTGGCCAAGTTTAGTAATTATTATTATTATTATTATTATTATTATTATTATTCGCCAATATATTCACCCTCCAGGCGCAAGAACTTACGTTTTGATGTAATAAAACATTATATTAAATTAGAAAGACTAATAAAACTAAATAAAAATGTAGATTAAATGATTTGAAACAGAGGGGCGTATAATCGAAAAATAGATCAACTTTGAAACTAACTCTTTCATTTTCTATCACTCCCGTATTTCATTGCTAAATCTTCCTAATTTAACTATTTAGTTAAGATAGGAAGTCAAGAATGAAATTACACTTATTTCTTCTTGTTAATGGATGTCTTTTAAGATTTATCTCCTAGATTTTTGTTTATATTTATTAGACTAAAACTAAACAATTTGAAATCATTAATACTAAGCACATATTTGTTAAAATCATTTTTTTTTAATATCAATATGCAAATTATTCCTTCCGTTCAAATTGTGAACCGCTATTTTGTTATATATATAGATACAATTGCATGTTATTAGTATGTAGATATAGTAAACAGTATAATAATGTAAAACAATTTAATTATTAATTGAGGTTTAGATAAGAATAAAATCCTAGAGATTGTGACGTAAATAATAAAGGGTATTGTGACTTGAGTTGTAATTTAGTTTCAGTTACAGACAGAAAAACACACAATCTCCATTATTATTATTATTATTATTATTATTATTATTATTATTATTATTATTATTATGAGAGTTTTTCACAGCAGTATTAGCTGATGGTATTTCACCGGAGTCTGAGTGACAACAACTCTCCTCGGGTTTCCAGGGCACTTCTAAGTATTCTAACCAATTGCAGCAATGCAGTTGTCTGGTTGTCTCAATTATTCCTCTGATTTCCAGTTCCTCCAGTCTTTTTTCAAGATTTTTGGGACCGTTCCAAGTGCACCAACTACAATCGGTATCACTTTCCCCCCTCATATTCCACAGCCTTTTCAATTCTCTAGCAAAGTCCAAATATTGATTATTATTATTATTATTATTATTATTATTATTATTATTATTATTATTATTATTATTATTATTATTATTTCACTCTTTACGAGTTTTTCACACCGGTTTCACTAAAGTATATGTGACAGCAGAGTCAACTCATCTCTCCAGGATTATTCTAAATATTCTAGTTGATTTTAACAGTGCTGGGGTCTGTGTGATCTCGATCTTTTCACTGATATCCAGTCTCTTCTCCGGATTTGATTATTTGTAGATTATTCACACCAGTTGTAATTGGGGTCTTCACTAATACCTGAGTGACATAATAGCTCTTCAAATCACCAGGACTCTTCCAAGTATTCAAGCTGGTTTTTGCTGTACTATGGTCTGTAAAATCTCAATTATTTCACGGATTTCTTTTTTCTACAGTCTCTTTTATAGGTTGGTCGGAATTTACCTGAGGGTTCCATCTATGATTCTTTTCACTCTCACATTCTTTTCACTGTATCCGAATAAGTTTTAACCGGTGGTTTACATTCAAGTAAGAGTGAATAGAAGTTTCCCCAGGTATTCTTAATAACTATCTTCAGGTATTTTTTAAATAATTATCTTCAATTATTCTCTGGTGCAATCTCCCTAGATTATCGCTTGAAGGATCCATACAGTTTTTTTTCTTCCTATATCTGCACTGTAGGTTTTTTCTGTGTTATAGTGTTACCATTGCTGTTACTGGCTGCTGTAGTAAGTCTTTCCTTGCTAGTTTTACTGTATTCTTGGAGTCCTCGAATTGTTGTATCTACGCAATATTCATGGTTGGTGAGTCCTCTTCCTCCTTCTTTTTCCGACTCATATAATCTGTCAATGACATCTCCCGGCTGCTAAGCCTTGGGCATCATCATCAATTACTTATCCTTTGGTATATATGTCGGAATTCTTTCCTTGTGAATTTTAAGAATGGTTTGAAGTATCATACAAGGGGAACAACTATATATTTATTCCTTTGATGGATTTTTTTTTTACTGTAGAGATGGTTTCTGGAAGTTTTCTTCTGTTGTGCACTTTTCTTACTTTTTCTTTCACCTCCGTTTGTTTGATGTTGTCTGCTTTTAATATTCCCAAGTGCTTGTAATTCTCTTCTTATCCAAGTGTTCTCATAGTTTTTTTTTCCCGTGTGATTTATTGAAATTTGTGGTTCCCTGTCGATTTCCTAAGAATGTAATGTAGTGGCCTTATTGTAATAGAATAGCAGCGGCAAGAGGATTTCTACCTGGAAGTTACCGCTTTGGATTATAGCTGGATATGTATCTATGGGGAAATTTTGGATCTAGCTTATTATTATTATTATTATTCCTTTTGAGTTTTCACATCAGTGTTAGCTGATGGTCTTTCACTGGAGTGAGTGACAGCAAGTCTCCTAAGGTCTCCAGGACTCTTCTGAGTATTCTGGCAGATTGCAGCAGTGCAGTGTTCTGAATGGTTTCAATCCTTCCTCTGATATCCAAACTTTCCAAACCCTTTTCTAATCCTTTTGGGACTGTTCCAAGTGCACCAACTACAATTGGTATAACTTTCACTTTCATATTCCATAACTTTTTCAGTTCTCTGGCAAGGTCCAGATATTTGTCAATTTTTTCATTTTCCTTTAACTTCACCCTGTGATCCGCTGGCACTGCAAAATCCACCAGTTGACAAGTTCTTTCTTTTTTGTTAATCAGCACTAGGTCTGGTCTTCTTGCTGGGATAAGGTGATCCGTTTTTTATTATTATTATTATTATTATTATTATTATTATTATTATTATTATTATTATTATTATTATTATTATTATTATTTGCATAAATCAGCAAGGGTTTATCAAATATATTTGTCTACACAAGATCATCATTTCGCCCTGTCAATATTTCTACTGTTAGCAGCGGTACATGTCTGATATCTGTTAGTAGGTTATTCCGTCGTTTGATGATAATCCTCTGTGTCTTCTAATGTTCCATTCTTATATGAATAGTTGACATAGCTGGCAGTGTCTTTCGTAACACGTGACCAACCACTTCATTCTCTTCATGATATTGACTAATTTTATTTGGTAGTCCTAGGTCATTCAATTTTGATGTGATTTATGTAAAGATCTACCACTGTAGTTCCGAGCCAATCCTTCCCAAGTTAACTCAGTTTTCTGTTTTCTTCATCATTAGTTTTTCCTGTTACAATAATGGTAATATTGATCGTAAAAGTTCAACACCTAATATAGATCCTCGATTGCTATTTCTTTACGCGAGAGAAAAGCACGGGTTCAATATTACCACCTCTTTGTAGTGTAATCATTTGCCAACTTATCTCGAAATTTATTGGGTGTGATTCCCATGTGTTTCATGTGTGTATAACCTTGTGCCGAAAACTAAGCCGTGGTTATTAAATAATTATTCCCTTCGTCTTAGTGTAATGATTAGCAAACTAATCTCTCTTATCAATTACTACTTAGTAATGAGTTTTGTCCTTACGGAGTGTCCCATACTTGTGACGTTGCACAAATCCAAGCTATACTTAGGTAGCACAGATCTTTGCATGTTGTAATAGTCTATGAGATAAAGTAGAAAATAGTTGTTAGAGAGTTCGATTCTCACTAGTTGCCACATACTTCTAACAAAAACTAGTAGGCGTCACAAAAATTGTCAAAGTAAAGGCCCTCGGAGAAAATTGAGGAGACTAAAAGGTTACGAAGTTCTCTTTGTCAGAATAAAAAAGACAAACACATGGCTAAAAACATTTTTTCTGGTGTTATCTCAAACAACCAGAAAGGCTATTGAAATACGTGAACTCGATGGAGTATGCCATTTCGCTTAGCCTCGAAAATTGAGTCGCTGTCTTGATAACGAATTAAATCTTTTTTAAAATATCCAATTATCGAGTATTTCGCCTCCAAAATGAGAATTCGTGCAACTGACCCTTTCTTTCCACTCATGTCGCCGGGTACCAGTTTGTTGTTACCCCGGTTATCGAATGTAGTTTCCCTATCCCACCGAACGCTGACTACATTATACAAGCTAAATTTAGTCAATGCTTAATGTAGAGTAGTTAATATTGAAGTCAGTTAGTCTACTGTTGGTTTGAATAACAGCAACTAGCTAAGCCCAACTGAAGCAGTGTCCAAGACAGTTGGTATCTATAGAAATCAAGAATAGTCCATTCATGCATTTAGGTGATTCCATTCCCTGAGGTCTGATTGGCTGCTTGGTTTCTATGATATTGTGGAGTTTTATAAATACCCTGTCATTCTGCAGTGGAATTGCGATAGGACGGGATTGTATTAAGTTACAACCGCTTATTACCGTGTCTTAACAATTCGACGTAATTGGAACTTAGCTTGATTATTTTTCAGTTAATAGGGACACTTTGCGTCAACGTACTAAGCACGTAGACCATTACTTGTAATTTTGAATGTCACTCGAGGCTCCATACTTCTGACCTTGTGTCACATTAAGCTAAGCTTAGTAAATAAATATAGAGTAGTGAATTCGATTTTCACTCGGTGATTCATACTTGAAGCATAGTAACAAATATAAACGATGCTGAGTGAATAATGGTAAGGTCAGCTTCAGAATAGTTCCATCGTCAGGGCTTAAACTACGCTGACTGTATCCCTTGCAGAGGGTTAAGTTAGAAAATACGGGAGTTTTGGTTATGACATTAAGCTGTTCTGGACATCTGGGAAAGTGCAGAGTACCAATTTATTGAAATTACTCTCAAATCAAGGTTGTATCTATCAGGTTAATATCTATGGATCAAAGAGATATCTAAGAATTATTTGTATTCGATAGGACCGTGTGCAAAAACTACTCTGAAGAAAAAAAATACACAAAAATGAAAATATGAACGTATAATAAACTCAATTGCCTAACCTCTAGGCATGAAAATAACCGTAGAAGGGTGTCAAACAATCAAAATTTATTCTGTTAGAATCAATCGATAGGGTTGAAATCAGTCAGAAATTTGCCAGTGAGGACATATCTTGATAATATTAACACAAACTGAGTGTCATTCCCACCCAACACAACACAGAAATATTTTGTGTGAATAAGTATAAAATGTATAAGATCAGCATTCTGGCCATGGTAGGACTCATTTTAAATAGACGCAGTTTTATATGACTTATAATTGTTCGTTGACCTATAAAAGATTTTGGTGACGATCTTAGCCGCTTTTTTTTTTAGCTGCACCATTAATTTCTTATTTTCTTTTAAGTGCGAATATCAATGTTGTTAATGTCTCCCATCGAGATTTCTCTAATATTTCTCATTGATGACTTATGAACAGATGTCAGTCTTTAGTGACAGACAAAATTGATTTATCTATCAGTCGAATTATTTATTTATTCATTTAGTGTTTTTAAATCCATTTCATATTTGTTCGGTTTCCATTCTCTTTCTCTTGACAGCTGCAATTCGAGTTAAAATTCTTTAAAAAAAAGCAAAGAAAGTCGAAAAACATTATGGAAGTATATAAAAAATAAATGAAAAAAAAAAACCCTAAAGATTTTAAAACAAACAAAGAGGATTTAATTATGAAATTTGACTTCTTATTTATTCGTTCTTTTATTGTTTGGTCTCGTGATTGCTGAATTCATAATTCAAGCGTTTTATTAAATTTCTTCTGCTTTTTCTCTTCTCTCTTTTTAAATATTTCTTTTTTACCCATCGATTTTTAATGTCCATCTATATTTCCTTTCCCCTTTTTTCACCATTATCAGAACTCTTTGCTGTCTACACACTTTTTCTTGCTTTTCATTCAATCTATTCCTTCTATTACCTTCCAACTTTCATTTATTCTATTCATTGTCAATGAGTTTGCTTCTCACTGGGTGGCATAAATTTCTAACCTTGTGTTAATCTAAGCAATGCTAAGTAAATTAAAGCCAAGGTTGCTGTAAGCAGAATACTTTTAGCCTTGGGCTTAAATTAAACTATATTCAATGAAATACTATATCTACTGCTTTGTACTTCATTCACAGTTTATTTTTAAATGCTTACTCTTTATTTTCCTTCTTCCCCCTTTCTTTCTTTTTCACTTTTCTATTTACTTTTCTTTATATTTATACGTTCTGTTTATTCTCTTCTTTTAAAAAAATCAACCTATTATTTTTTACCTTCATTCCTTCATTCATTCACTTTGAGATTTTTTCCTTTCTCTCGTGCATTCTGTTTTCTCTCTTCTTTTTTTTAATTGATTGTATCCCGTTCTTCTTCCTTCCTTTCTTCATTATATATCGCTATGATGTGTCATTTTGTTGTGATATGCTAAGAAACAATAATCTGATGATTATAATATAGATGGCTTCGCTCTCCTAATTATTCATATCTTCATTCATATATTTGAGATTTTTATATTTATTTATTCTTTGCTTCCCGATTAAACCGGCTTTTTCATTCCTATATTTTATTTCCTTTCATTCCATCTCCAGGTTTTCTCTTGTCTCAGTTTCTCTTTTTCGTTCGGTCTGTTTTTCATTCTCGTCGACTCTCTACACATACATAGACATTTTATATTTTGGAATAATTCTTCTTGCTTTTGAGACGGATCTGGACAGTTGGGAATTTGAAATATCAGATAAAATAACATCCCCACACTTTCCGAAAGGGAAACAATAACAAAACACTTGAAGAAGCTAGATGAAAGCTACACAAGGATGCTGTTTTGAATAAATCCTGGAAGCATCGCCCAACAAAACAGTAATTTTATAAACATTTACCTCCTGTCTCGCAAACTATGCAAGACATCCTGACCAAAAAAAAAATAACCAAGAAATCATTTCAGATGGACAAACAGTGTTGGTCGAGCTGCAAAAACTACATTGATCATTAATGTGCGGACATAGAAAAATTACCAAATACAATGTCCGATAGGGACGGATGGTGAGAGAGAGAGAGAGAGAGAGAGAGAGAGAGAGAGAGAGAGAGAGAGAGAGAGAGAGAGAGAGGGGGGGAATCGATGCTGCAAAATTGATAATAATTATAAGGAGACACTACTTGTTATATCATTAATTATTGATCATTATTTGAATGTTCTCAAAAACTGGTGATTCTCTGCGCACAATGCGGTAAAAGAAGTACAAGAAACGATTAAATGTTGGAGTGTGATTATGCTATATAATCATAATAAAATCATTATATGTAGCAATACACAACAAAATAATCAAGTTTTGTAATTTGATATCTATCTATCTATCTACAAAATTACAAAGCTCATGTTTTCGTTTTATATAAGACTTAAGGAAATATGATCACCTAGGATTTTTTTAGAGGAAAATAAGATTTTAATTATGAATGATAGGAAATTGTATAACAGTTTTATTTTATAATGCTCTTATTTATTTGTGTAACGATTTACTTTGTAAGGAAATTTTTCCAATAGAAATAGATTTCAGGTAGAATCCCTTTAGATTATCATAAAGTCAAAATGAAATAGAATTCCATGAATCACTGTAACAAACAGAAAAGTGTAAACATTATTTCATTCTCAATAGACTCATTCAATCATTTTTGATTATATATATAATATATATATATATATATATATATATATATATATATATATATATATATATAAAAGGAAAAATAAAGAATAAGATATAGATTGAAAGCATAATAGATTATTTCAGGAGATGCAAAATTTCGAATGTTTTATTATTCTTATACCGGTCAGGAACAGGTTTGCTTCAACGTCAGATGTTTTTCCTTTCTTACTCGTAGGTAAGCACACGTGTTTGTGAGTTTATATATCAGCCTGTGTGTTTACCTAGACCATGAGAAGAGGTATCTTTAATATTTTCTCATTCACTAAGGATATAAGAAGTATCTATGTTAAGTTAATTAGTTGTGTTGTCGATTGGCTTATATCATGATTGTTAATTGCTGAGATATATGTAAATCTCACAGATCAAACATTAAACTGAGAAGATTTCAGATAAAAATTGCCCATATTTGTAAAAGACAACATTTCATGATCGATGGTGAAAATGATCGGTGATTAAAGAACATTTATCATAGAATTTCAAATCAGGCTTGACAACCGAAAAAAAATACTGGTTCATAGGCAAATGAGAATTTAGTTATGACAATTTTCAAAATAACTTATAAGAATTGTATGATAAATTAACAATAACTTCTTCGACATATGAAAACATGTATAAATAAATCAAGATTATATATTTTTTTCTGTTCATGGTAGCGATAATATTGATATCAATTATATATCATACCTCATCAGCTATGCAGCAGTATCAAATGAAAGTTTTCTTTTCATATCTCCCAAAGGTTTATAAAATATTTTATCATTTTGATTAAAAAGCACAAACGAAGTAAACATTACAAACATGAACGCTTTCAATCTCAATAATTTTACAGCGTCTGCCTTGAAAGTTTTTTAAAATATATTTTTTAGGTTGAGAAACCTGATCAGAAATAAGTCAATTAGGGCTGATATTGAATCCGTATCAAAATATTCAATTCATGTTTTTTATCTCAGAATTCATGTGCAACTGAGTAATCTTAGTAATAAATTAGAGTTTATTTGGTTACTTGTGCCCCAGACACAGAACACAAGACAACTCTCTGTGTCAAACTCCTGAGCAATGTGACATAACTTTTAACAAGTTAACACAGGTTTATGAAGATCAAGTTCTGACTAGTAAAAGAGATTTTTGGATGAACAAGAGACTGTGGAAGATCAAATCGATTCTGGTTGACCCGTCAACAAAGTGCAGAAAATGAGCAAAACTGACCATTCTCATCAGGTCTAGTAGACGTTTGACGGTATGAATGATTAGTTATGAATACATATTGATGCGACCAGAGTTGCAAAGAAAAAACAAACAAAAAACAAATCGCGAAAAACCCACATCAGTCTCATTATTTTATAGATACTCTCTTTGTAAAATATTTTTTGCCAAAAGAAATATTCAACTGGTATCACGATCCGTTAATTCTTGATCGGAGTCCTTGTGACTGTTTCCTATTTCTAAAGTTCAGACCCCAACCCCGATGACGCTATGTGGGAACTGTTAAGAATATGAAACAGTTCCTAATGAACCAACTTAAAGCATTTTATAGCACTATTTTGAGTAGGGAAAATAACATGTTTGTTAGTATGTGGATTCCCAAGGGTGTGTGATACTATTACCTCTTCTGCCCATAGATTCATATATTTAGGTGCAATAATGCATATGCGTGTAGGTGCGAACGTGTATATATCAACATGTATGCATATAGGTATATGTACGTATGTACATGTATATGTTTGTGTAGTAGTATGAAAAGGATAACTACACAACTTAGGGAAGTTTGCAGATTTCAACAGATAATAAAATAGAAAGAGAAGGATTTCTCGATGAGAATGAACACATTTTTTTCTGTAAAAAACGAAGTATGTGCTATTATGGTCAAAAGTAATTAGTTAAGGTCTACTTAGTTGGAAAAAATTAAATGTTACACGCAGTTCAACCCTAAAAGGATTGTTTAAATAGTGAAGAAAAACGACAATAGATGTCTATTCTAGAATTCGTTTATTTCTTTTATTTTTCACGGTTCAGAGAGTGTTGACCTAAACCAGCGACCGGCTGATATTTAAAATAACAAAACAAAAAACAAAGAAAGAAGAAAAACACAATGTGATATTGAATTCGTTTATCAGGCAAAACTAGTCAAACCACGGATCGATACTGCCACGAGGGAACTTTTCGAAGAGATAACTTAATTTGTAAATATGTTTTTAATAAAAACAATCTTTATCCAAACATTTTTATTACTTAATAGACAAACCTTGTATAATGTACTTTTTGCTTTTAATATAAAATCAAACACAAAAGAAATAATTGCGCTGTATGTTCCTGTCATTGTGCAAAAACCAAAAGCAAACTAAACCATTCTTATCATACAACTGGGACAACTGACAATTAATCATTGGAGCATATTTTACAAATCTACATAACAGCTCAGTCGGTAGAGCGTTCGGCTAGAAACCACAAGGTTCCTAGTTAGATACTGGCCCTCGCTAACTCAGCGTATGAGTAGCACAGCAATCTATGCGGTAAAGTAAAGAGCTGATGGTAGGTGTGGGGCTCCACCTCAGATGATAAAAACAATCTCCTTGGTCTAGCGCTAGTGAAAAGGGGATAGACTCCCTTGCTGATTGGCTGATACCGATTTTAGGCCATCCCGACGACTTTACTTTTACTCACGCATAATTAATTGTATCCTCTTCAAACACAATTTAAAAAAAAAATTCCCATTAATTAATTAACAACTGATTTATAGTAAAACAGATGAAAAATTGGATCATTCAAAATCATTGGTACTTCAACAATATCTGATGAAGATCCCATAATAATATTTTTGCTTTTCATTCTAATTACATCTTTCAATCAATGGGTAGAATTGACAAAATATCACAAGTATGGGACACCCAGCAAAGATCGAAATCGCTATTCATGAGACTATTTTGTTAACCATTAAACCACGACTGGATTCCTTCAATGTACATGAGAATATTTTAATGAGATTCAGGCACAAATTAGTCCATTACTTAATTGAAAATATTAAATATTTCAAGCGAATGCTTGTATTCACTTCACACTGCGTTTCAAATTATTAAAAAGATGACATTTTTCCTTTTCTTCAAAAACAACTTGTCGGAACTTAACGAAACTTTTACAGTATAATGGAAATATATATATATATATATATATATATATATATATATATATATATATATATATATATTCTTTGGCTGTATAAAAACTGTATTGATATGCGCAAGAGGAAACAAACGGTGACCATTTGCAATATTAAAACAATATAGAAGTGTTTCAGTCTATAAACGAGTATCATTATAATTGTGCAATTATGGGACGCAAATGAGACTTGACCTCTTCTGAGAAAAATATTATAAGATCCAAACTTTCTAAAGGCAAATCTACATTAGAAATATAAACAATAATTGGAAGATATCATCAAAGATATTTGTTGCCGCTCCAACCGAAGGTACGTAAAAGGGTCGATAAGGGTCTCTCGAGGGTTGTTTCCCGACATTCTTTGTCAAAAATAAAAATTGAAGCAGTAAATAACACTGGCCAGTTCAGTGGAGGACTTTTCAGAAGCATTAAAGAAGTAACAGTGTCCAGAATTACTTGCTATTGTCTTCTGAAAAAGGCTGGGACATCGGTGAAACCACTGACAAAACATCAAGGTCGATTTATCGAAAGTTTTGTTCAGAGATAAAACTGGTGCAACACCTGATGACCTTGATAGTTTGAGCAAAGGTTGGTTCGTAAATGGACGAAGTGAGCAACAAGGAGGGGTATTATGATTTGGGTTGGTATTATTGACGGTATCAAGGTTGGTCCATGGAGAGTGCCTGACGATAGGAAAATAACCACTCATGCTTATATAGCCTTCCTCAAAGAGCAGCAGGAATCTTGACTAAAAAACAAAGAATCACCTTCATTCAAGATAATGCTCCTTCGCATTCAGTACATTTAACTAGGGGTATCTGCAAAAGTTCGGCTTCTGTGGACCTCGAACGATGAACTGGCCGACTAATTCTTAAGACAAACACAACCGAAAACTTGAGGAGCGTTCTGACAGGATCTGTTTATAAGAATGGACGCCAGTTTAGAAGCGAGATTGACTTCTAGCAGGAAGTATTAAGTTGTTGCATATTTATTGCGGCTTTTTGACTAATTTGTTGAAGAAAAGACGCAATAATTATGCATCAACCCAATAGTAAATGTATCACGGGAAATTATATCAGAGGAAATCCAAAAATTGATATGTTCGCTAGACCATGGCCTTTTCCAAGTCATTTAAAAAAAAGGATCACATATCTCATATTAACCAACTCCACAATAAATTTTTAACTCTGTTTATTTTTTTCGATTTAATTTTATCTTAGTGTATGTATTTATAAAAATCTGTAAATGAAACAATTAAAGTGTCATTTTTTTTACATTTCTTTATTACACCTCACTGATAATTTGACTCACTAATAATTTAAGCTAATTAGGTAAATGATCCTAACTTCTGTCCCCTTTCTTAGAACCTTACAATTCTTACGGAGTAGTTGTATATGCAAAATTTCATAATTATCTGATAATTTCGTTAAATTTCAACGGGGAGTTTTTGGATAGGATAGTAAAGTATGATTTTATAAATAATTTGAAACGCAGTGTATATTTTAGCTTTCTCCATCTCCTTTCTTTGCCCTGTTTGCGGGAGGTAAAATAAATTAAGTCATTGCAGAAGGATAAGACCACCCACCATCAAAACAAAGGTTGTCTCGGATATGAAACCTAATTGCATCCGGTTATGATGTTAGAGTTGTGGACCTTAGGAAGAATATGGATTCATCTATCCGTTGCCATCACTCCCACGGTCACCGTGACCATGAATTGTTGTACCTGGCACAGTTTCATCTATGGGTCAAATAGATATGTAATTATAAGTATTATATATAAATACTTGAAACCATATAACTGTGTACAAATGATTAGTTTTAGATTGGATCCCTTGCAAATATAGATTGTGTGCAAATGCTTCTGACTATAATTGCTCGTAAAAAAACCATCAAAATTAACTTTCAATCGGATTGAAGTCATATCTATGAGTCAACCATGTGAGAACGTCATGTTTCTTACGTTCGAACCAATGTTTGATAAAAAATGCGATATTCTTGGACCATTGTTGTACATTAATGTCCAAGGTTTAATGTAACTGAAGTCAGCGTTTTGTCAACGTATCAAGTCGAATTCTTTAACAATTTACAGATATATTGAACCAAGGTTGAAATTTGTATCAGCTGAGGTTTTGATATCAAATATTGCTAGGTGTCTCACTTTGGTTCAATTTATTCTTCGATTTTTCACATTATTATGATGTGAGGGCATCCAATACGAGAAAAAATGTCGAATAAACTCAATATTGAAGCGCAGTGCCAATATTTGTTACCGTCTTTATGTATCTGTGTTTATCACACACACACACACACACACACATATATATATATATATATATATAAATCGGTCACATCGTGTTTTGACGTTTCACGTCTCACCAGTATGGCTAGACACAGCAACTACTTCTGACCAGGAGCGAAACCCGACTGACTTTTCCTTAACCTCTCGGCTGTTGACAGCTGCCATTAAGGAGCAGTGTTTTAACTGATAAATAAATATATCGGTGTATGTATTTTACAATCAGCAGAGAGACAAAAACTGTAAACAACAGATGATCATTGCTTTATAACGCTGGCGGTGGAAGTCAATTAAATTCGTCCTAAAGCGCTCTACCGGATTTCCCTCAGCACGAGCAAATTTCGACACAAGTTAAATTTCTAAGTGGAATTCAACAGGTTTTATTTCCCTAAACTGGTTGCCATACCAAGTTTAGAGCGAACAGTTTGTCCTACAATCTTGAAGGAGAATAATTGTATTCGTACTTTCCCATTGTGTCCATTTTCTACGACAATAACCATTACTGGACAAAGACCTCATAATATATATATATATATATATATATATATAATATATATATATATATATATATATATAATGAGTGTCTGTATGTGGATAGAAGTTTAATATAATTGGATATTTTTGTGTGTATTCCATGATAGGGAAATCTTGTTTATTTACCACAGAATGTTTGGGGGTATAGTGTAATGGTTATCAAGGTTAGATAGCAGATACCAGGTAGTGATTTAAATTTCCACTGGAAGACCCACACATCTTTTCCTGTGCCAATTTTGATTAATTACTCTTAGAAAAGATCATAAATGAGCTTTGCACTAACACACACACAAACACACACACACACACACACATATATATATATATATGTGTGTGTGTATATATATATGCATGTACATGACATTGATTACATTCTCAAATACACACACATACACACACATACATACACACACACTTATATATATATATATATATATATATATATATATATATATATAATATATAATATATACATTCATAGTATTTTACATTATCGGTTAGTTCGTCTCTTAAATAACGGTAATATGTTTCTTGATTTATATGCGTGCATGGGTATTATCATTTTGCACATGTTATTTTAATTCGCCAATAATTGAAAATAGTAATATTGAAGAGTGGTGGCAATGATTGTCATTTTCAATGTTTATGAATTTTTATTTATACACACACACACACACACACACTCGCACACACCGACACAAATACACACACAAACACACACACACACACACACACAACACACACACATATATATATATATATATATATATATATATATATATATATATATATATATATAGGGAGATAATTCTCTCAGATATTTTGCTTCATGTCGTATGACCACGAAGCGTGCGTTCACGACTAATGGAAGCAAACTTGGTTTATATACTAATATTTAGTTGAATGGTTCACTGGTGGTTTGGTGTTCTTTTACGGCATGTCAAATCTTGTTGGTTTTCTCAATGAAGAAGTCAGTCATTTACAATCTAATAGTAATTATTTATAATAGTTTCAAGTATGCATTCTTAATACAAATAATTCATTCACAATTAAATGTTTTAAACTACTTCCTTTTAATAATGTTAACCATGTTGTTTGCACATTATATGGTATCAATTATTCCTATCAGATACAATTGAGCACAGTTAAATTCTTTCAAATATTTGAATCAAATTCTAATAATTTTCTAATAAATCTATTTGACCCGTAGATAAGACCTTGATGGATACTACTACTCTTCAAAGTGGGTCTACAAGTATCGGAAACAAAAGATTGACTACAACTGTAAATGTTACACCATGTATCTGATATCAATGATAATAATAATTTAAAAAGTTGAATATTTTTATTTTATTTTATCTACAACAAAAAATATTCAACTTCTAGCATTCTTAAATGTGGATTCTAAATTATTCATTTAAATAGTAACTGGAAAACTGGCTTCTTCATTTAGTCAGATAAAGCCATCATTAAATTATTGATCCCTCATTGAATCCCAGTCATGCACAATAAACTGATAGTTACATGTACAGTTTTCATATTGTTAATGAAGGGAAACTGCTGCACAACTCTGGAAAGTATGTTATTCTGTATTCTTCAGTGAATATCCTTCTTGAAAGATAAGGAGGAAAAAAGAAGGAAAATACTTTTAGTTTTGTGTTGGAAATCACGATAAATACACGAAATATTGAACATGATTCTGAAATTCTATGATAATATAAATCAGATAAGTGTATCATCCAGTTGTATTTTATGTAATCTTGTTTTCTTTAAATTTAGTCCCCACCAAGTTATTTTTCTGTTGGGCATATATCGACCCATTAGATTGCTCATCGATCCCCGGGGTCGATATCGATTCCTTCGTTGATCTCTGGTCTAGGTTCTGGTCACATCTATATTATTAGTTTTTTCCTTGTGATTCTTCATAATTATACTAGCAGATGGCTTTAACACCAAATTGACAGAAACTCTCCCCAATTCTTCAGAATACTTATAAGAATTCTAAGCCGATCTCACTAGTTCTGTGGTCTTGATGGTACCTATTTTTTTATAGATTTAAAGCTTTCTCAGTCTCTTTATCAGGTTATTTGGGATTGCTACTAGGGCTACGGATATGATTGGTGTCGCGTTCATTTTTATTTCCTATAGTTCTTTTTAGTTTACACTTAACGTCCAGGAAATTATCTAGTTTTTAAATTTCTTTTAATTTTACTGTGATCTGCCGGAAATGTGAAGTCTACCAGCTGACAGGTTCCTTTCTACGCTTTAACTATAGGAATGTCTGGTCTTCTGGGAAGAATTTGGTCATTGATTGTATTTCAAAATCACATAGAATTTTACATATCTCATTTTCCAGAACAGATTCTCTTCTCTGCATACGCCATTACTATTTCACTCACAGCGTATCTTTCCCAACAGTTTTAACTGGTGATTTTACAATGAAGTCTGAGTGGCAACAAGTTTCACCAGAACTATACATCATATTCTTGCTGATATTTGTAGTTTTAGGGTATAGATGGTCTCGATTCTTCCTCAGATCTTGACTCTTTTCTCCATGCATTTGAAGATCGTCCCATTGGCACCAACTACAATTGCTATCACCGTCACTTTCCTATTTCAGGTATTGGTCTATCTTTTCACTTTCTCCGGTCTTTATTTTTTTCTGTTTAACCAGTCTATTTACTGTGAATTTGGTTTCACCTTCATCACGTTACTTTCCACAACTTTCTTTCTCGGTGGATTTGGTGATTTCGTATCCAAAAATCTTTGAGAATTTCATGCATTTTCTTTACTGAGCGACAATAAGTCTTCTCATCTCTCCAGGATTCTTCTAAGTATTACAGCTGATCTTAGCAGTAGACTTCGATTTCCTTCAATTTTGTTGCAATAAGTGGATGTAGTCGTTCTATGTAGCCTTCTAAATTGGATTACGTTATCTCAAAATTTAAGAGAATTTTGAGCGTATCATTTTTCGGACTCCTCTTATTATTATTATTATTATTATTTATTATTATTATTATTATTATTATTATTATTATTATTACAAAATGATGATAGTACTTATTTTAGCTTAGTGCAATACATTAAAACACTTTAAAGATATTGTTAAACAATTCTTCCTTTTCTGTGTCGTTTCTGTTGTTTTACAATACCATACATATTGGAATCAGACCATTATTATATAGAATTACTAAGCTTAGCTTTTTTGGACACAAAGTACAACGTGAGCTATGTCCGACTACGCGATAATTGTTTGCTGGATTAGCTTGCAAACAGTTGTTACAATGTGTGATATCGAACTCCCGATATGCGACTAATCCAATTTAGTATTCTGCTACATTTTGAAAGAGAATAGATGTGTATTCCGATTTGGAAGATATACATTATTAGTTATCTCTTCTAGGTGTATCGTTGGCTTCCTTGTTAGTAAATGGCAAAAAAAAAAAAAAAAAAAGAAATTAATCACCGCACAAATATAACATTGTGTATATATTTTACTTATTCGAATCTATAAGTTCGATGTAACTACTTTATAATACATTCTAAACCTGAATTGTAGATCTGAGCGTTAATTTTCCAAACACTGTAAGCCCGATATTTTGTTCTGAGTAAGATTTTACTATAAACCCTATACTCGATATTTCCCGCTGAGTGCTATTTTACGATACACCTTAAATCTGACTTTTCCCGCCAAGCATTATTTTACTGTACACAAAAGTCCTGGTATTTCCCGCTAATTACTATTTTACTATACACATCAACCCGATATTTCCCGTTAATTATTATCTTTCTATACACTATAAACCCGATATATCCAGCTGATCACCATTTTACTAGAGATTGTAAACCCGGTATTTGCCGCTGAGAACTATGTTACTATACACCGTAAACCTGATATTTCACGCTGAGCTCTATGTTGTCATGCATCCTAAATCTGATATATCATACTGAACACTCACTTAATATATATATATATATATATATATATATATATATATATATATATATATATATATATATATACCGGAAGCCCGATATTTTGAGCTTAGTAATATTTAATCACATAGAAAGTTCGAGACTGAGCGTTATTTTAGACAGCACTATGTTGCTTTAAATCATAAGACCAATATTTTG
>CM042164.1:25843155-25845655 GCA_023376005.1 Doryteuthis pealeii
TATATATATATATATATATATATATATATATATACATCGCTTTCTGTTGAGGAGATATTACTACTAGGTACATAAATTGTTCTACTGATTTTAGCGTCCTCTGTGGAAATCCCTGCTTCTTTTTTAAAACACACGAACTCAGTTTTACCAGAGTTCACGTGGAGGCCGATGTTCTGTGCTGTCTTCTCCAGGCTGTACAGCAGGAATTCAGCCCGTGCTGGCGAATTTGTAAGAAGTGCCAGATTGTCTGTGTAGCCAGCATCAGTAATAGTCTGCACCGGATATCGCCTGCTTCTTGCTTTTTTTTTTAGTGTGAGATCTTTTTCTTTTATAGGATCTAATGATGTTCTAGGTACGTAGTCTAGACATATTATGAACATATATGGAGTTAATGTACCACCTTATATGACTCCAGCGGCAATATTAAAGAAATCTGTGTCGCCATCATGTGAGCGTACCATTGCTTTAGTGCCTTTGTAGAGCATCATTATAGCGGTAACTTTCCTTAGGGATGCCATATGCTAGTATTATTTATCTCATCCACAGAAAGCAATGTTAATGCACATTTAGGGAAGGCATGGTCTGACATAGACAGATTATCAGACATATTAAAATCCGATCTCACGAACAAGTTAAAGCTTCTAAGCCGTAGTTGTACCAGTGCTACTGCATGGCTGCAACATTTGGACCCTAATGAAGCGACTCGATAACAAGTAAGATGGGAGTTGCACATGAATGCTGCGCGCGATCTGAAACAAATCGTGGAAACAATACCCTACATGAAATCAACTGTACGACCATCTACCACCTATCACAAAAAACATCTGAGTGAGACGAACAAGATATGCTGGGCACTGCTGGAGAAGCGAGGATAAACTCATAAGTGACATCCTTCTCCATTGATCAGCTTTGTGCGGATAACGGATGCTGCAGAGAGGACCTGCTGAGAGGGATTAGTGATATGGACGGTTGGCGAGAGATTGTCCTCGATATCCGTGCTGCTTGCGTGACATGATGATGATATATATTAAGAAAAAGAAATGAGGGGATTGGAACTTTTTCATTTATTTCTTTGTCATGTCGTTGATCCAAGGCTTGAACATTCACGCGATGTTAATGGGTATTTTAAAACCTTTTAGATTCAATGGGCTCTTTATATATAAACTTTTAACTAAAACTACTCACTCTCTCCTTCGCACGCGCGCTTTCTCTGTCTGTCTGTCTGTCTCTGTCTCTGTCTGTCTCTCTGTCTCTGTCTGTCTGTCTGTCTGTCTGTCTGTCTCTCTCTCTCTCTCTCTCTCCCTATATATATATATATATATATATATATATATATATATATATAATAATAATAATCACCAGAGCATGTTTTTAATCCGGACACATTAAGAGAGAAGCAGACAATAATTTAAATTCAAAACGGAAGCTCTCTCTCGATGAGTCCGGATTAAAAACGTGCTCTGATGATGATTTTTATAAATCGAAATATTGTTCAATATTAGCTATGAAAATGATATAAAATATTCTCCTTTTAACAATATTGTGTGTTTTCATACCCTTTTATCTATCTATCTCTCTCTCTCTCTCTCTCTCTCTCTCTCTCTATATATATATATATATAATATATATATATATATATATATATATATATATATATATATATATATCAGCGGGAATCTGTATAATCTTGATAGTAACAATTTCCATTTGTATCTATCATGCACTTTCCTAACCGACAACAAAGTTAGTAAGAACATATTGTATAACTCACTAAAAGAAGAAGAATATTTTTTTACATTTGTCTTTTCGTCTCACCGTGGGTATAATCCGTATTTTGATTTCTTACCCTGAAGAGACTAGTATTCAACTAGTTTATACATAATACAATACTGACGCGTAATCTTTCAAACCAATGTTATATATCATCTATACATATCTATCTATCTATAATTCAAAGGCAACTGTAATTGTCTGTATGTGGTTGTGTGTGGGTGATATTTTCGAATCATTCCATAAATTCTTAAAATCGCTTAATTGCAATCTATTCCAAATAATACTCTGAAATAGTTGGATTTTAAAAAGCACTTTAGGGTAAACTGTTAATTCACTTTATCTTTCTAATTATCTCACTTCTAGATCTTTTTTTCTTTGCAGATCTGAGAAATGTTTAAGACAAGCGGTTTTATGTTTACGCTTTGCGGTAAATATATTTTCCAAGGTAAAATCGTTTTCAGCAAATACTAAAGAACACAAGAAATGGCTTATTTAGTGTAAGTGTTCTGGATTTTAGTTGAATTCAATTAACGAATATCGGTTATTTAAATGTCGGTAAAACATTCTGAGCAGTCATTTGGAAATCGAAGAGAAAAGTTTAAAAGACAACAGAGACAGAAATGAAGAAATGGATTTTGAATTTAAAGAGGCGATTTGGAAAAAGGAGTGAAAGACGCTATGAGAGATTTAGGAAAGGAAAGGATAAAATAATATATATATTGATTAA
>CM042164.1:25850655-25875655 GCA_023376005.1 Doryteuthis pealeii
CAACAAGTCTAGGAGAATGAAAACTCGTGTCGCATCCGGTTTTGTCGAAGGGGTAGGGAAAATACATACATATTCACAACTTTTATTCGCATACATACTCATATAGATACTCTTGCACCTACACACATATGCATTATTGCAATTAAATAAGTGCACCCCGGGACAGATAATCTTATAGTGTCACAACACATGCAAATATAAGTAATGTTTAATTAGAATTCAATAAATGATTTGTTTTTAAATTTTTAAAATTCACATTGAATATCGTATTCAATTTGAATTTATAATCTTTTGCAACATTACTTCCAGCCAATTATTCTTTCCCTTCGCTTATTTTTTATTGCAATAGATCCCCACTCTCAAACAGAGCCGTACTCTCCCTGTGTGGAATTATTTCTTATTTTTCTATTTTATGCGTCCAAAATTTGGTAGCTCTACATCAAACTTGACATCTCAAATAAACATAGAATACATTCTGCAATTATTAATTTACAGTATATAAAAATGCAAACATAATCTTGGGTTTTCTATATATTCAGAATAGATACAAAAATATGTCCGTATAATATGTACTTTTATAATTATATACACACAGTATCATAAAACTACATGCTATTAACATATATCCACTGAGTGGGCAAACATTTGTCTATATAAGTGTGTACAGAGAAAATAATACTTCTTGAAACGTGTATATATTCACTACAAAGCATGTGGACACATACATAAAATCATTGAACGTATAGCGCTACTAGCATATGTAGTCATACATGCATATACACATTCATGTACACAGAGCTGAAGATATATTGATAGAGATATGCATCTCTGAAAAGTTCATATTTCTGACCTTAGGTCAAGAACTCTATCTCGGAACCTTTTCTGCAATGAGCCAACCATTTGAAAGTCTGCAACGGTCAATACCATTTATCTTAGAACTCCATGATCCCAGCCTGATATTTTCATCTGTCTCGTCAGACAGGCTATAAATATACTCATCTTCAAATCAACGAGGGAAAATCATCTTCATATTTGGTCTAAAACTTTTACTTAGAAAGTAAATCTGTCTTTGTTGCGACAAGTTATTTTCCAGATGATTTGCAAGGCAATTCGATGTTGCCTGGGTTATAAACGGATTTCCCTTTTCTTAATATTCTGCTAATATTCATTTTTACCAGCACGAACTCTTTAACGATGCGTCATTGCAATTTAAAAATAGACAGCACTAGGAGTAAATAAAATACTGCATAGTATTTATAAAAAATAATTTGATTAAATTTGATTCTTATATTATGGAAATTCTCTTTATTTTATATTAAAAGATTCTCAATATTTACAGTAACACAGAAAAAAAAAGAAAACTTATAACGTGATTTTAGTTTGAGAATAAATTAATCCAATTTGCAGCAACAATAATAATTTTGTGCACGCAGAATGATTTTTAAATGATTAAATTTAAGCTAGATATCAACGAATTGATACGATTTTATTAATTCATAGATATCCCTGTTTAAATTAAATGCCAATACAAACGCCAAAAATTATTTCGTTTGTAAATTAGACTAGAAATTAATTAATGCGGTTTAGGAACGAAATGGATGTCCGAAGCAATGGTTCTTCTTCGTGTTGGTTATCAGGTATACACTAGTTACTTTCAACGAATTCTTGCTATTGTGTGGTCGGTGATTTCCCCCTCCCTCTCGAGGCAAACCGAGATGTCGTAGGGTGCCATATGCTGGATGGAATATTATCGTGATTGACTTGCCACACTGATATGACTTGAGTGGAAGTCATGCTGAAATATATACGACTACTCCTGGACATCTGTTGGTCAAGGGCTGGATCAATTTGTTCATACCCTCGTTGCACACAAACCCTACGACGAACGAGGACGTAGAGCGCATTACTGTAGGTATGTGATGGTGGTCTGAGTAGAGCCATATATGGTTCTTAATGAAACCTCATCTGATCGTGAATGACAGCTTAGCGGCTATTTTGCCAGGAACTCAGATTTGAGTCTGAAAGAGAAATGATAATATCAAAATCTGGCACATTTATTCGTCTTCCACTTGGGACTAAGTAAAAGTTTATTCCCAAATACCTACAACACTTACTATAAATTAAATAAAGTTTATTGGTTAATCTAATGACTTTCTTCTATCTCTGTATTCATTTTTATTTTTGCAAAAGTTTTTGCTTTAAACTTTATAAACATAAATCGTCCACGTCTGACGTTTGATTGTAGCCATTGTATTTGAACTTTGTTGAAATTCAGGTGTCGAGACATTTTATTATCAAAAATAGCATAAAGCTTACACAATCTTATTGAATCATAAAAATGGGAAGTGAGTAAATTGAGAGTAAATAAGTAGAAAGATGAAAGAACGTAGTTTTCTATCATAGACCAATAGCCAGAAAGTCTAGCAACCCGAACACAAATTTAAATTTATATTCAAATAGAAGTTTATATTACAGCGAAAACTAAAATAGCTTCAGAAATTCTGGTATCGTTAAAATAAAATAGATGTACATAGACACATAAACACCGGCGCCCAAATGAAAAACTCGTGCAAAATACCTATAATTATGTAACTTTTCATCCCAGAATATACTGAAAAGTTCTCGGGGTTACGAAGAATGAAATGACCTAACCATGAGATGTAGATGCTATTCTGCATATTCACCTGACATTTCAACTCCTGAGCACAGCGTTTGTTAACATTTTTCAACCACTTCCCCTCCGCTATAAAATAATAGGAAAAAACTCACACAAATCTACAGACAAAGTTTAAAACTTCTTTCTCTTCTTGGTTTAGCCGATAACTTTACTATAGCACATCGTATAGATAAATAAAATAGTTCTTAATTATTTCGTTCATATTTATAGCCTTAATGTCAATAGCAAATATCGTGAATTGATGAAGTAGAAAGAGGAAGTGAAAAGTCGAGCCAGACTAGGTGTTCAAGCCTATGCTGAAAGAGGAATGAAAGGAATAGAGAAAAAATGTTTATTGATAAAACAAAAAAAGGGCCCTTTCGTCCGATGCTTTTCAAATTTTACACCCGGAAACGATGTAAAAGTCAAAGTTGTAAAATATTTACGACATGAATGAATAGGGAATGAAAACTAAGGACATAGGAATAGGTTTGACAAGAGGGGGGGGGGGGCGAAAACAAAACTAAGGAAACCCCATCAAGTCGCACCAGACCCAAGCCGCTCACCCAATAAGATAAGTGAGTGATTGGGTCTAATATATATATATACTAGCAGCGGCTACCCGGCGAAGCACGGGTAGTGGAGATAAAAACATGGTTTAATAATCGTTTGCTACTGAATAGCGAGTTCGGTCCTCGATCACCAAATAAAAACGATCTTAATTTAATTCTACCTGGTGGGGGGGGGGGTCAGGGAATTTTCTTTCGTCAATTTGAGGGAATGACACCATATGGCTAAACTTGCAAATCAGTCGAAAAATTAAAACATATTTAGCCGGGTTAGCTCAGTCGGTAGAGCGTTCGGCTAGAAATCACAAGGTTCCTAATTCGATACGGTCCTCGCCAACTCAGCGTTATGAGTAGCACAGGGATTTGTGCTGTAAAGTAAGGAGCTGATGGTAGGTGTGGCACTCCACCTCAGATGCAAAAACAATCTCCTTGGTCTAGCGCTAGTGAAAAGGGTATAGACTCCCTCGCTGATTGGCTGATACCGACATTAGGCCGCCCCGACGACTTTACTTACTTACAGGTGACCTAGAAAAAACAGAACCCAAATTATTTATTTTCCTATTAAACTAACCCTAAACTCCTCTCTAACCCTAACCCTAACCCTAGTTAGAATTAACAGTTTTATTACAATATTTATGCGTTCTGTTTTTTTCTGGGTCACCCTAAATTTTCCGACCGATTTGCAAGTTTAGCCCATCACATAATGATATAGTAAGAAATTTTAATTCAATGATTAACTATATTTTTAAATAAAATATAAATGACGCGATTTGCTAAATTTCAAATTAATATTTGAAAAGAAAAAAAAAGAATTAAATAAAGTAATCAAATTTATGTAAAACGATAAATAATCTTATAACATTATTAATTCAAAAACGTACTCGATATTATTATAGTAATTATTAATTATTATAGTATAGTATACTATATCATAAATTTGATAACAATTTGAGTTTTCAGGTATTTCCGTGAAATGTATTAGGTAATCTAATCTTGCGCACTATTCTACATTAGTATCATGATTTTATTTATATTTTTAATATTAAAATGAAAATTAACGCGATTATGAGAAATAAAAAAAGGTTTTGTTTACAATTGCCGAACGACGGGAATTTATAAAACAAAGTTGAGTTGTCGTTAAGTGTTTTCGTTTAATTTGTTATTTAATTCGTTTTAAAAATAATTCAATGTATGAAAAGACATACTAATTACATAATTTAGAAAGATCTTTTTTCTAACCAAATAAATATTTTTAAGATAGAAACAGAAATATGCGATAAATAAGATTGATTTTATGTTAAAATTTAAGTATGAAAAAATAATAATACGAATTCTAGGTTGACTGAAGCAAAATAATTTTTTTTAACTCGCTGTAAAGAATAATTCCATTGATAAAAACTCAACCAAATTACATATTTAGAGAGAGTATTTCATTCTCTTTCGAACCATATAGATATCTTAAAGAAGATTGAACCGTAAATGGGCGAGAAAAAAGTTTTTTTTTCTTGAAATTTAAAATGAAAAAAAAAAATACATATCATCTCTCCGAAGCCAATTTTATTTTAACTAGCTGTAAAAAATAATTCAATTAATACAAAACGCATAAAAATTGCATATTCAGAAAGATTATATTATTTTCTTTTCAACGATATAAATATTTAAAAATTGGACCAAGAATAGGTGATAAATTCCTAGCAAAACGGCTTAGACTGCGAAATTTATTCGCTAAACTGATACATTTCTGCTGTAAATCGCTATAAATCGCTGTAAAAAAAGTTAGCCAGCGGACAATATTTTATTATCAGCAGGTGCTGGTATATGGATAGTTCTGCAAATTGGGTGATTTTGGCTTAATTAATTAATTATATCCTTTAATTAGTAAAAATCAAAAACCAAATTTGTCGTGTTTCTGAGTTAGAAGGATATTAATCTATGTGCAAGATTTCAAAACTGAGTGACTTCTCTTTTCTGTGATCGACACGTACATACCAATACCTTTATCTTATATATATATATATATATATATATATATATATATATATATATATATATATATATATATAAATGTTGTTCTGGTTTTTTTATTTTATAAAAAAGAAGGTCCGCAAAATGTATTATGTTTTCAGAAAAATTTAAGCCCTTATTATTACATCAAGTAATAAATGTATTTCGACTTTCCAGTCATATCAAACCTGAAACGAATGAATGAAATTTATGCCAGACAACAGACACGTAATATTTTCTAAAAAAAGAAAAAAAGAAGAAGAATTACCATTAAACGTTAGGGGGAGCAGGAAATGTCAAATTATAAACTACCACAATTTACCCAAAGGAGATTACACCGGATAAAAAAAGATTCGCATCGGAATATCCGCTGGAAACTGGAAACAAAGATTTTATAACCATGAGCATTCTTTTCACTGTGAAATCAAAGGGCTCAAACAAAATATTTTTGAAACTCAAAGATATTAATCTAACCCCACAAATCAAATGAAGCATAATCCAGAAATCTAATGCCGCCACTAATTTAAAAAATAGACGCAATTTATGTTTAGATGAAAAATACTTATCATAAAATCTAAAAATACGAGACAATTATTAAATCAACATAATTATATGATTTTTAGTGTCGTCATAGGAATAAGCTCAAACTTTTGTAATGGGGTAATTTGTTTGTTTGTGTATGTGTGTGTGAGTATCTGTGTTTTATTCAAGTTATATGTTAGTTTTTTGCTAGAACCCTGTTTATCTATAGCTTTTATCTATTTTAAGATACAAATATTTGTTCTATATAATAATATATTATTATTATGATATCATTATTGGTTTTAATGTAAAAAACAGCCCCCTATATCCCCCTATCTCTCTCTCACTCACTCTCTCTCTCTCTCTCTCTCTCTCTATATATATATATATATATATATATATATATATATATATATAGAGAGAGAGAGAGAGAGAGAGAGAGAGAGAGTCATGAATACAACACGACTAATTCCATTGCATAGACCAAATATATATATATATATATATATATATATATATATATATATATATATATATATATATATATATATAAATAAATAAAAAATAAAGTAAGAATGACCCCTAACAAGGAAAAGCAAAGTACAAAGAACTTCCAATATATAAATCAACGAAAGGCAATAAAATCCCAAACAAGCCCCCCCCCTAATAATAGATAAGGGAGCACTAGTCCTAATTAAATAACTGTACATCCTGCTACACGCAATGCAGAATCAATCGAAATCCTTTCACCCCTTCTCATCTTCTCCCTCTAAAGGACCAAACCAAAGTATAAATAACTTGGCTGCTTTATCCAATTTCATTTGATTTGAACAATCGCATAGGCGAGAAATTGTCAGTAACCAAACGCCGTCAACTCCATGTTACACGCTACCCTAACTTATATATATACATATCTATCTAATATATATACATCTAAAAACCGACCTAATTATCATATATATATATATATATATATATATATATATATATATATATATATATATATATATATATAAAGCAAGATTCCAAAAAGATTAATTTATTCTTGATGGAGAAGTCGACGTTATAACGTCTCAGTTTTAGCAACATTCATCAGGACTCGAAATATGAAGTTCATTTGATGACCTGTGAAAAGTGGGAGAATGGTTATTTGTGTGAGGAAGGGGCGTAACCCGTCTAGCGTAGCATGAGTTCAGGACAACGGGCAGATGCTCCTTTGAACAGTGAAAAATGTGTTCTCTTTCATAGGGACATATGGATATGGAACAAGCGATGAAATTAGTATCGTTAAACTTTAGTGAAAGATATATAGGGTAATGGTTGTAATAATGTGTAGTTTGAGAAGTCTAGACTATTTTAAGATGTTTTGTATTTGAGTATAATGAGATTTCGGCTTTGTAGTAACATGTTGATGATTGTAGTAACATTTTGAGTGGGGGGTGACGGTATGCATTTGTGCGGATTAGTTAAATTAAGGTCTCTTGTAATTATCTAGATATACTTTGCCCAGTGGGTAAGAAAGCAATAGCTCCAGTTTCGTATCTGTTTGAATCTTTTCTTACAGAAATAAGCTAATATTATGGCTTTATTTTAATAGTTAATCGGTTGATAATGGAAAATATTGTTCTTTCCAAGAGAAAAATAAATTTGAATATTATGTGTCGCCTTTTTATTTACGTTTTAGTCCTAGATAAACCTAAATTTACCTTCCATATGCTGTATTAGGACAAATGCTTACATTTAGATTAATAAATTGATAAATTCCAACATATAGGCAAACAAAATAACTAGAAATAGGGAAACTGAATCTCTAATAATAGCACCGACAATAATGCCACAAGAACCATATCAACTAGAAAAAAAATAACATACAATAGAATAGTAAGTGTATGTTGTGTCGAGACAGAGATAAAAGTGTTAATGAAAAAATAAGCAAATGCAGTAAAATAGCACAAAAACTTGGACTTTGTCAGAGAACAAAAAAGGAAACTGTGGAATATGGGGGTGAGAGTAGTACTAATTCCACTAAGAACCCTTGGAACGGTCCTCAAATATTTGAAAAGACGACTGTAGAAATTGGGAATGAGAGGAAAAATTAAGACCATGCAGTCAAAAGTGTTGTAAAGATTAGCCATAATATTCAGAAGAGTTATAGTGACATGAGTTGATTTTCTCTCATTCTATAAAAAAAATCACAAGTGATGAAATAACATTCTATTTAGTGTGGACCCTTTCAAATTTAATTAAAAACTTGCTTCCCTTTCTTTCATTTATCCAGTATTGTTTTGTTGTTATGTAAGTAAATCTGTGATTTGTGCTGTTTATATATATATATATATATATATATATATATATATATATATATATATATATATATATATATAATTTTACATATCTATTTATTAGGTGACAAAGGAACAATCACAACATATTGGTTTCATGCGATGCAATCATCAGGTGAAAATGTTTCAAATGTAAGGAAAATCGAAAAATTTTTTAAAAAATTCAATAGACATGGGATGCATATGATTGGATAAAATGATGTGTGTGTGTATGTGAAGGTGAATTGAATGTGTGAGAGTGTTTATGGGCTGCATAAAGGTTGCGTACGCGTAGTAACTGGTCACACACATAATACGTTGATCTGTGAGTGTGTGGTATTTTAACAGCGCTTACGTGCGAGCGCTTGTGCCTGTGCATGTATGTGTGTGTGTATGTTTTTTCTGTCGGATGTGTAGGTTATGTATGTTGTATATAGCTGGGTTGTGTTAGTTGAGGAGTGCGGATGAATAATATTAACTATAAGATTGCAAATGTTGTATATTATGGGCGGGTAGGGGTGGGTAATACGATGTGTAGCGATGGCAACCGGTCGTTGCTGCACGCGGTTACACATAGACACGACATAGGCACGCATACAAAACAATATTCATACATACCGATATGCACACACATGTCACTATATGTGCTGCGTTAGCCCTACATATACATATTGAAGTGCATACGCATACTACTATGGGCCCCACGTGCACATATATACGCACATACGCACACATACATACACAGACACACACGTATATACGCACACATACATACGCGTGCACATACACGCACACACACATGCAAACACACGTACATGTCAGCACACATACACACACACACACACACATATATATATATATTATATATATATATATATATACACATATATATGCACATACATACACATATACACATATATGCACGTGGATATATGCGAGTGCATATACGTGTATATGTGTATGTATGTGCATATATATGTATATATATATATGTGTGTGTGTATGTGTGCTGACATGTACGTGTGTTTGTGCATGTGTGTGTGCGTGTATGTGCACGCGTATGTATGTGAAAAGAGGCTTTAGCTAGGCTAAAATTGTGAAACGTTGGGTTTGTTTTATTGTAGAAGATTGCTTAATCCTTCGAAAAAAGGAAATATGGGTCTATCGTGATGATGCTTCATAATGAACGTTGCTGACAGCTAGTCCAAATTGAAAAATGATTAAATACCTAAAGAACTGTCATATGCATTTGGGGTATCTTGCAATTTAATTTGGTGAATTTCCTGGATGTAACATTTCATTCAGAAGCTATAAAGGCCCCAATCCAGCAATTAAAATATTCTTAAGTCAACCCTTTGTATGCTGGCCACAAAATCCAGCAACTTGGTGCTTTTCTATTATGCAACCCCCCTCCCCAGAAACAGTATAAAGAAGCTTTATAAAATGACTGACAATCTAAAGTATTGTCTAAAGAAAGAGGTAATAGCAAAAACCGTGCCAGAAGCAAGAATATAAAATGGTTCCCTGCAAATGTATAAAACCTAATGGGAATAAAATATTCCTTGTGCTCATTAAAAAGCACTTCGATAAATCTGATAGTTTGGACAAACTGTTTAATGGAAATAACTAAAAATTAAGTTGCTGCTCTGCTAGCAATATGCATGAATAATTAACAGCTCTCATCTAAAAATTTTGAAGCTAAAAAGTCATAATGGGAAGACTATGTGCAACTGTATGCAAATAAGGACTTGCTTTTTTCATTAATATTTTCTGGCATATAAGTTTTTTTCTATCACTGATCCTTTAACCAGGTTTGGTCGTGGAGGTCACTATTCCATTCCCGAATATTGGACAGTAATAGCCTGGCCGGAACATACCTCTTTAGGTGTGTAACTTGTTTGAATTCAGTGTTTTATTTCTCCTAGACTGGTTGCTTTATCAAGGTTATAGATCCGAGTCTGTCCTACATATATAGCTGGAAGGAAAATACTTGGATTCATACATTTCTCAAGCGCCATGTGAAATGTAAACATCCTCGTTCAGGATTTGAACTTGGTTCGCTGAGTCTACTTCCTGTAATTATTACCGTTACGCAACGAGCATTTCCAACGTTACCCCACGAGCATTACAAAAACACAAACCAAAAAACAATGATTATGAGAAAAAATCGCCTGAACACAAATGGAAAAAAAACCCGGTTATGATTAATTTCTATAGAGAAACGGTATCAAACAATACTTAGCTATCCAGCTATATATATATATATATATATATATATATATATATATATATATATATATGTATGTATGTTGTGTGTGTGTGTGTGTGTGTGTGTGTAATCATCTGTCTGTTAAAGAAATCTTCATGGCATTGTATTTGGGCTGGACTAATTATTTCCTCATTAGTGATGACAGGTCACCGAGTCAAGCTTATTAGGAATAGCATCGTTTTCATTTTAATTAAAAATCCTAACTGGAATTCATAGGGAAAGAGAGCTGCAAATAACCTGTCTAAAGAGCATAAACCGTTGATCAAGTTAAATGATGATGTCTTTACTTTATTTTGATTGGTCGAGAGAGATTAAAGAGACAAAATGCAAGCGAACAAGGGTAGTGTCTGAAAATAGATTGCATTGTTGCTTTTATCTAAATTATATGACGCGACAATAGTAGCAAAGGATATATCAGACAGAAACTTCACCAGCGAAGGCAAGTTAATAAACAATTCAACGGAAAGTATCAAATACAACCTTGTAAGTGAAGATTAATTTTGTATATATTTATCAACCTTCCCTTCCTCTTAGTAACATTTCTTACATGTAATCATTGCTATGGATCCAATATATATATATATATATATATATATATATATATATATATATATATATATATATATGTAATCAGCATTATTGCTTTAGGTTTCGGATTACATAATGTTGAATACTAATACTTATAGATTAGTATCCTATAAACATCTGAAGTTGGAAATATATGGAAATGAAACAATATCTGAGCATACCACCCAAATTTGGCTTAAGCATTTTGAAAGGGGTAACTTGTCTCTTGGCAGTAACGGTTATCGCCTTAGGAAATGGGATCAGAGATCGAAGTTCAAATCCTGCACGTAGCGGTTTGCGTTTCACTTCGCACTAATGCCCTTGTGAAAGAGACAAATCCATTTTCCCTGCTACCACAGATATTGGCAAATGATACATTAGACTGGGATCTTTAGCCCTGGTAGTGCAACCAGTTTAGATGAAGAAATCTCTAAATTCAAACCCACTTTACTCAGCTTAAAAAATGGCCTTGTGTCACATCATTCCCGTTACGTTGGAGTTGGGTAAATATAAATATGTCTTTTAAAGATGATGCTCATTGGTTGTCGATTATAATATTTTATACCACAAAATAGAATGAAAACAATACCGTCGTTATCTGAAATCGATCAGTGTATATAATTGGCCCAAAATTAGTACTGCAGTAATAGAAACGTTCTTGAACTCGCAGTTGACTAAAAAACGATAATAATTTCCATATACCAATATATCGATATAAGAAAATCTATTGAATGCAAATTTCGAATTTGATAACTACCTTAAGTGACAGCTTCAAAATTCTATCGTGGAATTATGAATTATTTCTGGTATTTTCCGTTAGATAACTACACAGTCTTGTCGAGGTATCGTATCACAGTCAAACGCACGCAAGAACTTGGCTACCAATTTGGAAGCTATTTGCCAAGAAAATTGACTTAATATGCGAGCAAGTAATATCCTTCTCTGGAACAACCTGATAATATTCGTTTCTTAAGTGATTGAAATAACGAATCTAAAGGGGCAGAGAATCAAATATCTGCGAAAATCTGAAAGTCCTTGAGACAGAAAAGTAGAACAGATTAACTCTCAGAGGATTCTGTTATCTGAGACCATTTCGTTCTTTCCATTGTCTGCTGTGCATCTGCAAATGACAAGGGTTTCCAATTGCCATTGAACGAACAGCGAGGCTAGAGACGTGCATCGCTTACTGCTGTTATATTCGTGTGGTAGTGTGTGAGCACAACCACACATACGTCTGCCTATGCATTAAATCACTGACTAATCCACACACACACATCCTTGCACACCCCCGTGCGCACGCACACAACACACACACACACACACACACACACACACATACACATATATATATATATATATATATATATATATATATATGTTAAGAGATGAACGGGTTAAAACTCTTCCTGTTTGAAAAAAAGAATTTGTCTATTTTTGAATTTGAAATATGTCTTCTTCTTTTAAAAACTGTTACACTAAGATATACATTATGTCGTTCACCGAGAAACGTGCTAAGGAAAAAACGATCGCATGACTTGTACGCTTTTTGGGAACATCAATGTTTTCGTTTTGAATTCAAATTATTTTCAGCTTCTCTCTCGATGAGTCTGGTTTAAAAATAAGCTCTGATGATGATTTTTATAAATCGAAATATTGTTCAATATTAGCTATGAATATGATATTAAACATTTTCACTTTAACAGCATTGTGTGTTTTCATATCCTTTTATCTATACTTTTATATATATATATATATATATATATATATATATATATATATATATATATATATATATATATATACTAGTGGGGGATTCGCACTACTAATGTACAGATCTTGTTTTTAAAACAGTAAATTATAGGAATAGAGGATGGAGTTGTTTAATTTATTTTTTAATAGCAGTAATAAGGGCTTTCAATAATAGCTTGATTTACAAGATCATTAAACATTGTATATACAACATCATTATATTCATTTTTACGAAATTCATTTTTACGAAAATCCGTTGGAATTGTTTATTTTATATAGCAAGCGTATTTTCATCGTAACTTTGCTTAAATAAAAGTATAAATATTATGATACATAAAACAATAATTATGCTTAATTAAACATTGTATATACATTGTTATTTATTTTTTGTTTTTTTACGATAAGTGGTTTGATTTTTTATCTTTTATCGTAGGCGTATTTTTGTCTAAATTAAACTATAACTGTGTTAATTTTAAAATAAACAGATATAAAATAAAATAAGATATATTTATTGTATATAGTATGCTTATTTTTATCGAAACATTTCTTCAACATTTACAATGCTAATAAATGTTGGTTTGTTATATATATATATATATATATATATTATATATATATATATATATATATATATATATATATATATATATAATATACTTTTATTTCATCTAGCGGTCTTTCTTTCTCTCTGTATTTCTGTTTCATTTCCAACCCTCTTTTTTTCTTTACTTTCCATCTCTTTCTTTTCTTTCTTTCTTTACTTTCAATTTTATTTCTTTCTTAACTTTCAATGAATTTTCTTTTTTTCTTTCTTTCCAATCCTAATTTACTTTCAATCTTCTTTCTTGCTTTCCTCTTTCAATGTCGTTTTTCTTTCTTTAATTCTTTTCAATTTCCTACCTTTCTTTTTGGCGTCATCTTATAAATAATAAGTTTTTTTATTACTGTTTTAGTTCCTTTTATCCTTTTGTTATCTTACATCTTATATCTTTATTCCATTTTCTTTTTTAGTTTGCATTTTCTTTCTTTTTCCTTTCTTACTTCCTTTCTTATCTTTAAATAATAATCTTAATAGGACCCTCCTCATTTTTAGTTAAACGAACCTCATCATGCAGGGGGGCACTCCTCTTACATTTAAGAAGATTTACTGTAAAAATCTTGAGGAATACTAGACTTCGACTATCGGATCAGTGAACAGTTCTGAGCATCAAGTTTAAATTGGAATCTAATGACCAATCTTGTTTCTATTTGACAAACAACTAAAAGGCATGCGATTGGCTGTCCATCCTTAAGATTTTTTCTAACAGTTGTCATTAATAAAATCTGCATCCAGAATATAAAATGTTATTGTCTGTTAGTTTTAACATGTCTGATTTCAAACTTTCATGTGTTGTGATGTTTCATTTAGCAAATATGAAACCCAATGTTTGCTATGGATACATTCTCAATTACACACAATACGTTTTTGTTGCAAGCAAAGTGAAGAACCTGTATATTCATAAAGAATCTGAAAAGGCAGCAATCAGACACCAGGAAGATTGATGTAGAAATTTCCAGATTTAAAAATTATATTCTTAGATTAGCTAAGGAAGTTAATATTTTTCTATGAAGCCTTTCATGGAGCATTGTACTAATTTGATAAACTTTGATTGTGGTGAGGAGTCCTCTTGGTGTAGTGGATAACCTACTGAACAGCAACATTGTAGTAAGCAAGTTCATACTCCGGTTGCTATTACGTTTACTTTTGGACTACTAACATTGGAAAAGATAAGAACACCTCATCCCCCAACTATGGTTTAAATAGTAACATTATTCTGTTCTTCTACAAAATGGCTTTGGTATTAAATAACCCACAAGGGTTGATATACCATTAAACAAAGAAAATCAAATCAAACTTTTAGATTGGCAGATGTAAGGGGAAAATCCAGATGTAAGGGGGAATCTGGGAGAATTGAAATCACGGCAAATTGTCTGCTTGCCTAACTTTTGCCCCATGCAAAGCATCTTGTATAGAATTTTGAAAATAAATAGTTTCAATCAACTATAATCCTCTTGAATTCTTACCCGGCGTAAACGAGTACGTCAGCTAGTACAGAGTATTTAGTTCTGAAAGATAAACTGAGTTGGATTCTCTGCTCAAATTTCGTCCAGCAAAAGCAGGAGATAGTCTTATGAATTGGTAACGTTAAAGTGCACTTTTACCCGCTTTGAGGCTGTCAGTTCGATAATATTTTTCAGAGATAAATATTGACAGTAAAGAAAAAGTGGGAGATATACAAAGAAATCAAAGGAGACTGAATGAATGGTGGCTACACTAAGACAAAGAAGGACAGAGAAAATAATTGGAGCTAGATACTGAAAAGTAGAGGAGAAAAAGGAGAGAAGAAATAAACAAGTAGTGGAAAACTGGGAAAAGAAAGGAAGGAAGACATAGATAAATAGAGAGAAAAGATATATAGAGAGAGAGAGAGAGAGAGAGAGAGAGAGAGAGAGAGAGAGAGAGAGAGAGAGAGAGAGAGAGAGAGAGAAATATATTTTGACCTAGTAAGTAAAGCATATACTTTCCTTACTACCGAAACTGCCAGTTCCCATTTATTCAACTAAGGTTAGGTTGACAGAAGGGATGAAGTAGGGAGCACCAGTGAGAATCTAACTTACTTATGATAACCTAGCTCTCTAATCATAACACTACGCAGGGCGCCTACATTGTTAATGATGTGGCTACAAAGAAAGAGAGAATGAGAGAGATGGAAAGTGATACAGAATTGGAGCGAGATAATGGGAGAGACGACGATTGAGTGTGTGTGTGTGTGTGTGTGTGTGTGTGTGTGTGTGAGAGAGAGAGAGAGAGAGAGAGAGAGAGAGAGAGGAGAGAGAGGAGAGTGAGAGAGAGAGCGACAGACAGACAGAGGAATTGAGAATCAGAAGGAAAGGATAAGAGAAAAGGAGCAGTAAGTTAAAAGAGGACGAGAAAGATGGAGAAAAGTTAGCCTGGAGAATAAACAAATACTTGTGTATTACTACCAATCAGTGACATTGCCTTGGGCAAGAAGAAAAGTCATTGGCTCTTGCCCTGAGGAAATAATGGTTATCACCCTTTGTATATTATTAAGCATTACTTGAGATTTAAATGCTATGACATCACTAGGCAAAACGAAGACATAGAAAAAAAGTTTAAAAAAAAAGTACTAATTTCCTCCACAGGTTTTACGAAAGCAAACTCCTATTTTGCTTCTAAAATAGATTATTATAGAAGAATTGAATATTTCAACCAACTGCGCATGTCTGAGTATTGTAACGACCACACAGGGGCAGTTAAACATCAGTTCATACTAAGAAATTATTGTCTTCTTCCATGACAATAAAGTAAAAAACATATATATTTATGAGTATAGATAAAAGGATATGAAAACACACAATGCTGTTAAAATGAAAATATTTTATATCATATTCATAGCTAATATTGAACAATATTTCGATTTATAAAATTTTCAGCTTCTCTCTCGATGAGTCCAGAATAAAAAAACAAGCTCTGAAGATGATTTTTATAAATCGAAATATTGTTCAATATTAGCTATGAATATGATATCAAATATATCATTTTAACAGCATTGTGTGTTTTCATATCCTTTTATCTATACTTATACCGTCGGATTCATTTCCTTACTCTTAACTTATATATATATATATTTATATAAACTTTATATTTATAATAATATAAATTGATAATACGCAGGAGAATAGCAAGTATATGGTATGTGGTGAGATGAAACAGTTAATCACATAAATAGATTATTATGGTGGATGGCACGAAAGGAGTACAAGTGTAGGCATGACTGGATAGAGTTTTCCATCAATAAATATTATTGTCATATTATTCTTTAAAACCAAAGATACATATATTTTATAATTTCTTGTGGAATATTGGTAAGTATTGCTAAAATCCAATAAAGAAGGTCGTCAGTGATGTCACAGTGGTTTCATAACATATTTCGTGTTTTGCAACATCAATTATATTCCACAAGTAACCCTGAACTATTTTCAGGCCACCTCTTCGATTAATTCGCTCAGTGTAATTTAAAGAATAGTTTATATAGTGGTTTGAAAATTCGCAACAGCCAATCAGATTTTCTGTTTGCCACATGCATAATATAAGCGATTCTATTCCTCTGCACTTTCATGTTTAATATTAATCCTGCGCATGCGTCAATATTAAGGTAATTTGCTTCATTTTTCATAAATAACAACAAAAAAATGCCGACCTAAGAAGTCAATCAGAATAAAACAACCTAAGAAAACTACTAGACCTTCACACTACGTCCCAGAAACCATGGCGTACCCTGCCACATTCTACCACACACAACCCCGACGAACATTTGTACGTCAGAATGATCCATAGCAAAACACAACAGGGCAAAATACCATCTCTATGCCACGGCAGGCGTACAACATAGAACAGTAGAAAAACAATCCAATATATAAATATATATATATATATATATATATATATATATATATATATATATTTATATATTGGATTGTTTTTCTACTGTTCTATGTTGTACGCCTGCCGTGGCATATATATATATATATATATATATATATATATATATATATATATATAGTGTGAACAAAAATTATTATTAAGACAATCAGGAATATTTCTTGTATTTTGTTTAATCTCAACTAGTTTCGACCTTCGGTCATCTTCAGGAGAAAATTTATTATTTGAAGAAATTGTTGATACATTATTAGAAAGGGAGCATTATAGAAGAGTTATAAATGTTCAAGTGTTATAGTGGGTTTAACATGCTGTTAAAATCCGGGTAGGCGAGTGTGTTTGATAGTAGCATGTTCATTCGTTCTGTGAAGAACCTCTATGAGGTAGTTTGTTTTTTGGATACTCTTATATATGTGAGGGAGGGGTTCATGGGCGTTGTGTGTATGACTATGTGTATACATGTATATGACTGTATGTGTATACATGTATATGTATGTGTGTGTTTACATATACTGTGTGGGTGTGTGTGTATGTGTGTGTATACATGTATATGTATGTGTGTGTTTACATATACTGTGTGGGTGTGGGCGCGTGTCTGTATCACAGTACTGTGCGTGTGACTTCTGGATTTTTAATTGGGTCAGGAGTGGCTTGTTTGATGTTTGATGTGTGGTGGTCAGTGTTTGTTTATTTTGGTGACCTCGGCCACCCTCGTAGGTGTAGACAGTTTTATTATCCACTGTTAAAGAGGACTTGTTTTATGATTAAAGCCGTATGGATGAAAGGTTTTTAATGTTTGTATCCATCTGTATTCGTTCTTCTCTATTACCGTTTTGGTGTCAGTGTTTGTTAGAATTCTTTCAATGAGCGTAAACTTGGCGTCTCTATTAAAATCGTGATCTTCCAGTCGGAAGTGTTGTTCTATTGGAATGAGCTTATAGTCTGTATTTTTTATTCTGTGTCTGTAGTTGTTAAGTCTAAAGTAAAATTCCCATTCAGATTTCCCGACGTATTGTCTTTGGCATTTAGTACAATCTAGAAGGTAAATCACGTTTTTGTTTTTGCAGTTTGATTCATGGTAGATTTTAAAAGTTTGTTTTGTTGTGGAGCTTGTAAATGTGTCTGTTGTTTTTATTTGTTTGCAGCATAGGTTATTTTTTGTACTACAGGGCCGGCAGAATTTTGTGGAGTTTATTATAGGTCTCATGTTGACTACTTTATTGTTTAGTATGTTGTTGCCTCCTATCATTTCTCTGAGGTTATGAGGTCGCCGATAGGTCACTATACCGGGTTCTTGGAAAATGTCTCTTAGTTCAGGGTTTATTTTCAGGATGTTCCAGTGTTTTTTGATTATTTGATTAAGTGGTGGGAGGGTGTTATTAAATGTTGTTATTAGGGGGATGCGATGTGTCTTCTTTTTGTGTTTTGATTTTAGGGTTTCTTGTCTAGGGATGGAGATAGCTTTGCCTACCTGGCTATCTATTAAAGTGTGGGAGTATCCACGTGCTGAGAACTATTGTCTTAGTTTATTTATTTGTTGTCTTAGCTCATTGCCGTCGGTGCAGATTCTTCTCAGTCTTATAGCTAGTGAGTAGGGGAGGCTGTCTTTGAGGTGTTTTGGGTGAGATGATTTGTAGTGAAGGTAGTTGTGAGTATGTGTTGGTTTAGTGTGTAATGTGGTTTGAAGTTGTCTGTTTTCATCTATATATATTAGAATATCTAGAAATGCTATTGCTTGTTTATCTTTTTCATGGTCAAATTTAATGGAGTCGTGTGTCATGTTTAGGTCGTTTATAAAGTTATTGAATTTGTCCTCTCCGCCCGTGTATATCATGAATATATCGTCAATATATCTTGCGTAAAAGAGGCAGTCATCTTTAATTTTCGGGTAGATGTGTGTGTTTTCAAATTTGTCCATGTATATGGTTTCATATGAGGGAGCTGCAATCGTTCCCATAGCACATCCTTTTGTTTGTATGTAGTGTTGACCGTTGAAATTGAAGTTGTTTAGTGTTAGTATGTGTTCCATCAGTGTTAAAATTACTTCTGTAGGTGGGTTTTTAGTTGTTCTCTTGTTTAGATGTTCTTCTAAGGCTGAGAGTCCCTCGTCGTGTTTAATGTTAGAGTACAGGGATCTGACATCCATTGTGACTAAAATCGCTTCCTGTGGTATTGTTGTGGTGTGGTTGATTTTATTTAGAAAGTCCGTTGTGTCTCGTATGTAGGATTTTATTTCTTTTGTGAGTGGTTGTATGTAGTGGTCTACATATTTAGATATTTTTGTTGTGTGACAGTTGATCGAGGAGATCACTGGTCTTCCGGGGTTGTTTGTCTTATGAATTTTTGGAAGTAGATAGAAGCGGGCAGGTTTTGTGTTGCTGGGTTTTAGTCTATCTGCTGTGTCTTTGTCAATTAGATTTTTTTCAACCATATCTTTTATAGAGTTTTTGATGGTGTTCTGGTGGTTTTCAAAGGGCTTCTCTGAGATATTCCTCGATACCCCAGATGACCGTTGCACCGCCTTTGTCAGCTTGTGTAATGACTAGGTCTTCTCTGGTGGAGAGTTCTGTGAGAGTTTCGCGTTGTTTTTTTGTCAGATTGTCATGTGGTAGGTGTTGTTTTTCGTGTGTTTTGATATCCTCTTTTACTGCCATTTCAAATGTTTTATATATATATATATATATATATATATATATATATATATATATATATATATATATATATATATATATATATATATATATATATATATATATATATATATATATATATATATATATTATATATATATATATATATATATATATATATATATATTATATATATATATATATATATATATATATATATATATATATATATATATATATATATATATATATATATATATATATATATATATATATATATATATATATATATATATATATATATATATATATATATATATATATATATATATATATATATATATATATATATATATATATATATATATATATATATATATATATATATATATATATATATATATATATATATGCTGAGTTTTTATAGATCAATGTTTATTATAAACAGCTACCCAGGTTTCATGCCAAGGGGCAATCATCAAAACACCATGGGATCTAACTCAACAACCTGATGATTGCCCCTTGGCATGAAACCTGGGTAGCTGTTTATAATAAACATTGATCTATAAAAACTCAGCAAATTAAATAAATATTAGCTCTCACAATTTGTGATTGAGCACTGTATTTTCTTTGTTTCATCACAAAAAAATTTGTTTTTATATATACTTATATATATATATATATATATATATATATATATATATATATATATATATATATATGTATATATATATATATAGGAATCGCCGATTTGAGTTCAATTCCTAGATGAAACTGTAGGCATTTCACATAGTGCTAATACCGTCGGGTAAGGTATGAATCCATATATTTTCCCTACAGCGATAGGTTAAATAGTAGGACAGACTGGGCCCTTCAGCCTTGGGTAGGTAACCAGTCTAGGAGAGGGTGAACTCTGAATTTAAAATTCCTTAGGTCGGTCGTTGATTGGGTTTGTGGCAACATTTGATGCACCAATTCCTTCCTATTGACTGTGCCAAAAAGTGTGGAAGGTCCAACACAAGCCTTCACCACTATAAACAAATCACTGTGTGGATGTTCCTTGTATGAACACTCATACGTCGATCGACGGGAGAGTTCATCATAATATAGTAAGGTCTCATTTCTTTGTTTTCACGTCGAATTTCTCACTTTCTCGATTTTGACACTACCCTAAGTAAAAAATAAGCAGCTAATAATAATTATATAGAGATGGAAGTATAGAAAAGTGCCCCTCCGCCAAAAAAAAAAAAAAAAGAACTAACAAAAAAATTTCCAAAAAGACAAGAGAAAAATTTCACCTGTCTTATTTCTCACTCCTTATTTCATGGATCATTTCTTTATAGCGATAACCATCGAGATACCCGTTCTGCTGCCTCAGAGTTTAATTTCAGGACTTTCTTCTCTGCAGTTCTCACCATTCCAATGTTTGCTAATGCGCTGCTTAATGATTGTCTTATAAAACCCCTGCATCTCACTTCAACTGGATCCTAATAGATGTTCCAACCGTTTTGCTGACACTCTTCAGTCAATTCTTGATATTTCTCTCGGTTCCTTTCATTTGCAAGTGTAATATTATATTCCTAGGAAACTGATAATTCCCAAATTATTACTTTTTTGGTATTGTTGGAATACATTATTGGCTCCGAATGAAGCGTTATCTGTGCTATGTGACTTGGGACTTGTTTGTTTTGCAGAGCCAATCTGGTGCAGTTGAAATCATATTTAAGGTATTTGTCCAGTTTTCTTTTTCTTTTCTCCGACCTTCATAAAATATTAAAATATTTTATGCATCCTTGTACCCTGCTGGATTGCTGTCATGACTTCATCTGATATTGCGCTAAGATCCTGGTCATGTGTCCACCGACACTGTCTATTTCCCAAAGCCTTGGAGCTCTTACTTAAAAATGTTTGCACTGTAGCTCTATTTTCACATGGTATGCAGTTGAGTGTCTCATTTTTCCTTAAGTGTGTTAATTTGCTGAACTTGGGAGAATGGCGTAGAGCATTTTAATTAGGAATTGCATTCTACTGAAGTCAGCAATCTGACCATTGTATTTTCCGCTGTTCAATTCCTTCCCATTTTGTACATGCTCCTTGTTGTTACACACCGACCATTTTACTGTAACGGTCTTTCTCGACCCCTTGCTTGATCTTTGTTCTGCAATAACTAGAGTCTTTCTTTACCTCGTGCTTTATCATTCTGTATACGAGAGAAGTAGCACAACCACGTCCTCCCTTTTGCCGTGACTCCTACTAGAGCTTTTCACCTAAGCCTCTCTTCCACCATTGCTAATTCTGTAATGGCACCCCATTTTCTCCTTGTATGTCCCTCTCTCAGTATTCCTCTCACTTTTGGGTCTTTACATTCTCTTTATAGGACGACCTCACTAGTCCGGCTTATTCAAACATCCTCTTTGATGCTGCTAAATGGTAATTTTATCGTGTTTGTATTCCGATACAGAGAAGCACTAGTTAAGCTTTGTTTTGTAATCCAAGCCATTTTCTTAAGCGCACGGTGATTGTTCTCCCTGAAAGATTCCACTGTAGAAATTGTGACTTTGTAAATGAGAAGCAGCCACAGTACATAGAGTAGTAGTGAGTGTTAGTATAACCGCCTTTTAAATAACCCTGGAAGCCCTCCTAGAGAGTTGGTATTTTTCAGACTACTGCTAAATGTTTTCCCCAATTTTGTAATCGTTTTGCTTTCTGTGAGGGTAGGGATATGTGTTCCAGCTACTGAAAATATATGCCTGTCAATGACCTTGCACCTTATCACAATCTTTTTGGGGCAGATTTAAATTACATTCTTGTCCATTACCCATTCATTTGCAGATCTCTCAAGTGCTACCTCCTACCTGTTACTGATTTCGTTGTAACTGTAAGGTCATTCATGTATGTCCTTATAGATGACTGCTGGATCCTGACTGACTGAGGTCCCTGGCACTCCTTCACTGCAGCTTTAACAAACATGTTCACGGGTCAGGGGAATAATACTGCTGATATTGTACATCTGGTTATGATACCACTTTCAAGACTGTGCCACTTGGACGTGGTCATTCTTGATTTTACCCTAATCTGGAAATAGTTGTAGTAATCTTTGCAATGATCCTGGTCCAACTATAAGCCAATTAATCAACCCTTGTACTTTGTAGCTTCTCTCAGTAGTTGTGGCAGTGCTCCTGTATGTCCCATGCAGCCTGAAATTCCTGCAATGGCTCCTTTCTGAACTGACGTGTCTATATAGTCATTAATAAAACCGAGTTAGAGAATCGCCGGGTGAATATTCTGAAGATCCTGCTCTCGGTGTTAAGTTGAGAAATAATCCGAGATTTTTCGATCTCTTTTGAAGCTTCCTCCTTAGAAATCCAGATACCGTCGGCTTTCCTCCATTCATCGGCAATTCTGTCCCTTCTCCAAATTGCTCTCAACAATTTCCACAACAATTTGAGAATTCCCGTGCATCACTTATAGAAAATACAAGTGACTCTATTGGGTCTAGGAGATTATGCTGATCTGGATGTTCTGACAACTTGCTATATTTCTTTCCAGGTTGGTGTTCCTGTATTGCTTGGGCAATCAGCATTTCATTTGATCCCAATTACTGATCTTTTGGAGGGTCACTGATGGAGGTTCTCCCCCTCTAACGTCTCTAAATTGCATTCCCTTTCATCTTCAAGGTGAAATCTTACGGAGCCAAAATGATTTGATATGAAAGTGGCTCGTTTCCTCGCTCTTTCTTTTTTCTCCATCTATGCCACTCTGCTCTGTGAATATTCTTTAATTACCTTCTCATAATTTTCCACTGTTAGAGGTTGCATTTCTTACGTACTGGACACTTTAAAATGTATTCTTAATGATCCAATTTCACTTTTGTTCTCTTATCTTATGTTCTCTCCGGTTAAAATTATAAGTCCTTATATGGGGTTAAGATTCAAGGAAGTCAAATCTTTCTGTAGTCATCAATTATTGTTGTCGTGAACTTAAATCACGTCTCGAGGTCTTGTTTTGCATCCACTTGTATATCTCTACAATATCATAATCAAACTCCTACCATTCACCCCAGTTGTTAACTCGGGACCATTTAAGCCTCTTCCATGATGCAATATCTAAAGACTAGAAGCGGCTACCTGGCAAAACCTGGTTAGAAAAAAATAATAGAGTAAACATGTTGTAATTGTTAGCCAGTTAGTCTTGCAGATCCATAACTACTGAATAGTGTGTTCGATCCTCGCAGGTACCCCATAAAAAACCGCACGCAAAAACCACCTGTTAATCCGGCCTGTTGTAGGTCAGGGAATTTTTTGTTTGCGTCAGGGTAGATGAAATGACATCACATAAAACGATAAAGCAAGACATTTTAATTCAATAATTAACAATATTTTTTTAGATAAGATACAAATGAGGTGATTTGTTGAATTGAGATTTCAAATTGAAAAAAACATGAAAAAAATTAAATAAATAAAGTGTTTACATTTAAAATAAATCTTTAATTTTAAATTTGTTTGTGATATGTAAAATTCAATAAATAGTTAAAAAAAAATAACATTAATACAAAGCGTAGCCGATCGAATATCAAATTATTATAGTAAAAAAATTGAAACCCAATTTAAAAAAACAATTTTTTTCAATGAGTTGTATATCAAACTACAGTACTGATTTTTTAACAAATGCAAAATAGATAATATCTTTAGAATCACATTTACGTGTATATAATATTAGATTACGGAAACTCCTGAAGTAACCTTTACCTAAACGTCACACACGTTTCGGGAAATTCCGTGAAATGTATTGAAATGCAATACATTTCATACGTAATCTCATATCTCATGCGTGCTATTCTGCATGTTATTATATAACCAATGGCTAACATGAAAATAAAAATGAATAAAAAGGAAAAAGATGATCATTTCGGGTTTGTTTACATTTTGCGATCGTCATTTTAAGTAGAAATAATTTAATTAATATCATAATTTAAAGTTTTTAAAAAAGTTCAATATATATATATATATATATATATATATATATATATATATATATATAATTGAAATAACAACCACCGTATTTAAAATTAAAATAATTTTAAAATGTTTCTTTTTTGTAAGATGCAGCATTTAGTACAGAGACAAACGAATATCAAAATAATTGTATATTATTCTTTAGATTAAAAGTGGACATATTCAAACCACTCTGAAAAGAAAATTAATGTCTCTTA
>CM042164.1:25878155-25885655 GCA_023376005.1 Doryteuthis pealeii
AGATGATTAGGGAAAAGAGTAGGATCTGCCAAAATATAATCTGCTTTTCATTTTTAAAAACGAACTAAAATTTATTAAATTGATTATTTAAGGTCAAATTTTTATCTAAGTCGAAAAGTAGTAACATAATGAGCATCAGTAAAAAAGCAAAATAATATTACACACATAATTTATTTTTGATATATTTAAAACGTTTTTTGCGTCCATTTTGATCAAGATGCCTGACAAGAGGCTACTTAAAATCCGTTTTTACAAAATGCCAGTTATCTCTAGACTGCAGGTTCAATCCTGGTCAGGGACAGCAGTAACATAGAATAATAATTAACACAGCTTAACACCTGTACCGCAGCTATGGTTAGTGGAATGAGAACAGGATACCCCCGTGGACCTAATAAAGCGTTGGGTTCAAAGTTCCGTGATGGCTCCTAATTACAAGAAGGTTCCCGAGTCCGACAAGAAATACCTGAAGAAGGCCGGAGGGACATCAGCCGAAACTTTGTACTGATAACAATGAAGACGAGGACAATAGTCTGAATAATACAAATAATGGTAATCTTTGCGGAGTTCCGTCCTGGCTTCCTGCATCCAAAGCGGTATCACTTGAAAAAAAAAAAAAAAAAAAAGAACCAACTTAGGGCATTTTCCACTGAAAACCCAACCCTAACCCTAAACCCCCCTAGTTAAATTAACTGTTTTATTACAAAGTTCTGTTTTTTCTGGGTCACCCTGTATACAGGGTGACTCAGAAAAAACAGAGCCCAAATTATTTATTTATTTTCCATTAAACTAAACTTAAACCCCAACCCCAAATCCTAAACCCTAGTTGTTTTTGTTTTTCACGCCGCTTCCGCTACGAACTTCAATCGTAGCTGGTGTTTTTCTTTTGTTTTTTTGTTTTTTGTTTTTTCAGCAGTCACCGGCAAGCATGTTTTGAGGCAAGAGGCCATGACGGAACTGCGCAAAGATTACAATTATTTGTATTATTCAGACTGTAATATCGGAGTGGTATATATTTGATTGATACTATTTTCTGCACAAATAAAAAGACTAAAGACAGAGTTTATTTTTTTAAAGCCATACGTAATTAAAAACAACCTTAATCCCCTAAAACCGTAACCCAATTCGCAAAATGTTAATTCATAGACTGTAGTTAAACTGTCATTGGGTACCAGCAAAAAATTTTCCGTTTTAATTTTCCAACCTAAGTCAGAAGTCAGTCCTACATTCTATGAATTAACATTTTGCGAATTGGGTTACGGTTTTAGGGGATTAAGGTTGTTTTTAATTACGTATTGGTTTAAAAAATAAACAACATAAAACCCAAATTACTATACATTTAATTAACCATTGAAATTAATTATTGAATCTATTATTGAGACAGTTGTTTGTGTTAATATAGCAATGTATAATTTCAATTAAACTTAGTTTAAAAAATATTTTTCAACATAAAATTTATAGTAATTTGTGTTTTTGTTGTTTATTTTTTTAAGCAATACGTAATTAAAAACAACCTTAATCCCCTAATACCGTAACCAAATTCGCAAAATGTTAATTCATAGACTGCAGTTAAACTGTCATTTGATACCAGCAAAAAACTCTCCGTTTTAATTTTACCGACCTAAATAAGAAGTCAGTCTAGTTTGTTTTAGTTTTAACTAAACAAATTTTTAAGCCCGAAGAAAACTTTCACTTAAACAGTCAATGTTTGCTCATTTGAATTCCATAATATTTAAATATATAACTATTTTTTTTACCCAACATGAAATATTTTTTAAAGTAATTTTAATACTCTATGAATTAATAATTAAAGTAATTTAAAAAAATCTATTTTAAAGCATGATTTCAATTTCGTAAAATTTACGCTCAACTAAAATTGAAATCATGCCGTAAAAAAATATTTTTGTTTTTATATTAAAACAAACCAAAACGTTTGCTCATTTGCATAAGATTCGCCTGGAGAAAGGGAGTGGGCGAATCTACGGGGGTTAGGGGGGTGTGTGAGGTGATCTCCCTGGCTGCTGGATTTTTTACTCTTTTTTTCCCTCTGCTTAACTGACAAATAGAGAGTGGGAGGAGAGAACTTAACTGATAAAGGGAGATGGGAAGAGAGACAGGAGTCTCTAAGACAGGGATTGGTCGGTCGTTGACTTAATTGCTAATTACGCCTAATTAAACCAATTAAACTGAATTTTTTCCATACAATTTGTAGTGCTAACACCAAGGAATATCTAAGTATAAATACTGTGTCCATAACATAAATAGAAAAAAATCCTTTAGCTGAAGAAGGTTGATAAACTCAGCTTTAGTATAATAATAGAAGATATATATATATATGAAAAGTAAATGGAAGTGAATCCGACAGTATGAAATAAATATTTTTTAGAAAAAACAAACAAATGATGTTATAATTCGCTGCCAGAAATCGACCTTTTATTGAAGCGGTCTTCATCAAGAGCGAAATATTTGTGATAGAAAGACGGTGTGAGCAAACTGTTACAAAGAAACGTGGTACAAACGAACGTTCATGTTCGGAGCCGGAATTTTTTTCTATAAATATTCATTTCATATATATATTCATTTCATATATATATATATATATATATATATATATATATATATGTGTGTGTGTGTGTGTGTGTGTGTGTGTGTGTGTGTGTGTATATGCAAATCTTTATATGTACTTTTGAGTTCTCAATTTTGCTTGAATTCTATCAAGGAAATTCCTATATATATATATATATATATATATATATATAGAGAGAGAGAGAGAGAGATAGGGGGAGGGAGAGAGAGATATGGTCATCACAATAAAAATGGTGATTATATATATATATATATATATATATATATATTATATATATATATATATGTGTGTGTGTGTGTCTGATGATTACATAGGCGATAATCGAACTAAGCAGTACTGACTCTGTGTTTACATTATTCTAACTTAGTTCTCCATATGCTCTATCGCTGACATTGAGCATATTTTGTTTATATATATAGCAAAACATATAGCTACACTACTAATGGGTGTATTTGCTATGCAACCTGGTCTCATTACACTGATGAGATACTCCATTGTTATGGTAATATGAGTTTTGTTCGAAGTATTTACTTTCTTTTTTAAAAATAAATCCTGATATGTTCTCAGTAGTCAATGTAAAATCCGCATTAAATAATATTAAATCTTTAAAGATGCCCCATACTTGCGACCTTGTGTCACATCCTTCTCGTAGTGAACGGATTGGTACAGTGTATCTTGTTTTTACAATTCCGGTGGTATCAGAACAGGAAGTGCAGATTTTAAAAACAAAATTCGAATAAATATGAAGAGAAATGTTGGGTTTATCTATAGGAAATTCCTGTCAAGGTTAAAGAAAGATTAAGAGAGAGAGAGAGAGAGAGAGAGAGAGAGAGAGAGAGAGAGAGAGAGAGAGAGAGAGAGAGAGAGAGAGAGAGAGAGAGATGGTGAGAATAATGGGGAGAGGAATAGACAAAAAAGGAAATAAATCTGGGGGTGGAGGTGGAAGGAGTCAAACAAAATAAAGCAAATGAAAAGTTTTGTGGAATTCTAAAGAGTACAAATGATGGGGTTATAATTTTATTCTTATTTTTTTTATTATAGCCTACGATGTATGTTAAAATGTATCGAGACTCAAACTATATTTAACAAAACAGAAATAAACAATGAATGAAACATTTTTTTCAACAAACTTATTCCTGGGAGTTTTCCATTGGTCAAAGCACATTTGAAACTTTTCTTTTGATATCCAACGACCTTAAAATCAAAAGAGAAATTCTGTGGCTGCTGCAAACAAATCACAAAGAAAAATGGCGTGGCTATGCTCGATAAAAGGTGAATAGGATAGAATGTGAGACTTTATAATTATTTTTCTAGACAGACCTTTGTTATGAATATTGAAATTAATATCTTATAAAACATTTCTATTTGTTTAGTTGTTTATCATACATACTGTTCGTTTTTTCGCCAGGAATTTATTTGTTGTACGGCTGAGATTTTCTTTTGTGCATTTTGTATAACTGCTCTTACTGTTTTTTGATGTTACACGCTCTAAACATATACAATACCTCAGATTATCAGCTTGTCGGTGGGGCTTTTGAATACACAGAGAGCTCGTCTGCAGAGAGGTAAGACCCCCCCTCTGAGATCACCAGTTGGCTGTGGGTGGCAACCCGTGATGCTTAAGGACGAAATTCTGGTGGATGAGCAGTCGGTGACGTGCAACATTCTACTTTGGCCCTTACTTAGGATTAAGGAGCAATCATAGAGGCCACCTCCGATCAATCGGCTGATCATGTCAAGCCCTAGGACATATTACTGTCCCAACTCATTTGCTGATGGCGTACCCCCTACCCTTTTTATAATATATGTACTAGAAGGCGGTGTCTGAGAGTCTTAGTGTCCTGGGTATGACGTTAAACTACATCTAATGGTGAAGTTCCAGTGCCTGAGCTCTGGGGAGTGTGGAGTACCCCTTCATCGCTATTACTCCCAGGTCCACCCAGTCCCGTAGAAGTAGTACCTGTCAGGGTCCAATCTATGGGCTAAATAGAAAAAATAAGTTTTAAAAAATGTTTTAAAAAAAAATTTAGTTAAAAAAAAAGAATTTAATATACCCATTAAGAATGAATAAAACTAAATATCTTCGGCATGAAATAACCCAACAAGATTTTACATGACCTAAAATCCAACAAACAAACCCAGCAACCATCATTTTATCATCGTTTTTTTAATATTAGTATGAAGAAATATAGAAGAATTATTCAAATATAAACATTTATATTAACTATAAATAACTGGATATATATTTGCTTGTGTAACAGTATCGTCCTCAGTTCGTCCAGTTACCCTGCCAAACAATCTCAATCCCATGCTTTGTTGATATTACTCGACCGCAGTTTTTGGTCGAAAATGTAAAAGCCAAGGGTCAACTATACAAAAAAATACATTTGAACTGTCTTTTTTATTCACTATTCTGGTTTATCCAGGGTGAGGGGCATGTTATACTTCTCAATATGCATTTGGGTGTTCGGTAGTTTTCTCTACCATATGCGTAGACAGTCGGCTTTTTTGCAAAACATTAATATTCCTGGTGACTGTCTGGCTGCTCTTACTCTAGACTCGAACTACATCTTATTTTTGTAACACCTTACTGTCCCTTAGAATATATCTTTGTTTCTTTTTATTTTCGGAGAAGAAACCCATTACAACAGAATGGACTTACCTGAATTAAAGTACCTGATAACAACGTTATCGTTGTCTACAGACTTCTGACCGTATTAGCACCGAAGTCTTCAGCTTATCACGGGCATTAAATAACTAACCCTTTCATCCTCATCGATAAATCATTCTCTTACTATTTCATTACCTATTAAAATCTGCTGACCTCCCTATCCTGTTTAGCTATCCGTTTGATACTACTCTCCACTCATATTCATGTACATACATACTTCTACCTAAACGCACACGCAACCCTACAGATACGCTCTTATCCACATGCTTCGTATATATCCATATATTATAATACCTTATTACTAAATATGCTCACCTAGGGATAGAAGGGGTTATAGAATCATCTTAAAATGTAATTTGGCAGAAAGATTATCCATTAAAATTACTCCGATTCTATATCTAACAAAATTCCACTAAATATCAATTTTAAATTAAGTCGTTAATTATTCGTATATATATATATATATCAATATGCTTGTATATATTGTTCATGTATCTCATACGCGGAATGGTATTTATATTTTTACTTAAAACAGGAAAGAAAAAGAAATGAAGAAGGAATGAAAACACGTCTGCCTTCCAAACGTCATCACTTTATGTAAGGCATACTCTCTAACACTCCCAAACATTCTCCCATTACCAGAAATGTCTGGACAGTTTCTGAAGAATGAAAAACGCACGAATATATTTTATCACAAAAGCTTGACACAAATAGAGGAATTCATTTTATGAAAAATATAGCTTATTGCGAAGTTATAAATGAGTCAAATATTGCTTTGTCTTGTTTCAATTATTTGTTTAACACATGATTTGATTTATTTTTTATATTCTCTATATATGAATAAGTCTCATAATTATTGTACACACACACACGCGCGTGCGCACACGCACACACACACACACACACACACACACAACACACACACACACACATATATATATATATGAATATATATATATGTATATATCATAATTAAAGCATTGAAATGTGGTATTGATTTTTAATCCTTAGTGGTTGTTTTTAATTAAACTGCAGCATTTTTTATAGGTTCGGTCAGTCTAAGAATGAATTCATTCAAGAAACTTTTAATTTATAAGAACAGTTCTGAAAATCATTGGTAGTCACCGGGGAAATTAAATCAGACGTAAAAATTCTCTATATGTGAAAATTATGAGATGATAAATCTCATAAGAAACAATTTCATAGCTTTAAAATTCTTTATTTCTTTTTCTTCCATAATTTTGAAACGTTGTTTTTACTTATCAAAAAATGCATAACTTTAAAATGTATCCAATAATCTAGAGATTGTTTTTAGAGAAAATTGTATTTCATAAAAGATTTCATAAAAAATATTTGAAATGAACATACATGAAATATAATTAAAAAACAAAAAATGTTATTTTCTTTGGCTATTATTGACCCTATTTAGCATTTCATCTTCTTCACACATAGTGTAACAAAATGGCTGCCTCTGACCACCATACCAAACTTATACGTCTATCATGAGAACGTTCACAGTTTGGTGAAATGTCAGTTCAATTGAGAGGGTAGAGTCAATACCCCGCAACCGCTGAGGCAAATAGGCTTCCTGTTCAAGCTCACCCAGTGAAAAAGCTTACAACAAACCTTGTGGCGACCTTGCAAGCAGGTAAAAGAATTGACACCTTTGGTCTTGTAGTGTTAGTAAAAAAATACCGTAATACCTTCCGCTGCCGCCCAACTAGACCTTCTCCTTCGGAACTAGTGGGAGACAAGGTATTTATTAACCAATTCAACCAATCAACAACAAAGTTGACACCAACCACAAGTATATATCACTACTCAATGATTATTCTTGCTTTCTTCCCACAAAAGATTGCAGGTGAGTAGTTGTTTTCAGTTTTTCCGACAGCAGTAAATGCAGGAAACCGTCAAGCACGAGGATCTTTTCAAATAGGTCAGTTCGTTACTGAGAGAGTATAAGTAAGGACATAAATTTCAGACTAGCACCCAACCGTATTGGTGGTGGGCTACAATTTGTTGGTTGGTTAGATTTCCGGCCACCCACCTATCCCAAGTAAGTAGAGTGTTGCGTCTAATGGATTGCTTAGCCACCCGGATTCCGTAGTTAAGCATCCCGGGTTGTCAGCCACAGCAAAAAATTGGTCCCACTGAGATGCAGTCGCCGTATTCTACAGCCGACTGGGTGGGATACTAGATCTATTCATCAACTTGAAAAAAGCACTTCACATTTTCCTGTATTTGA
>CM042164.1:25890655-25893155 GCA_023376005.1 Doryteuthis pealeii
GTGGTGCAGCCATACAGCAGCACTGATATAACCACAGCCAGGAAGAATTGTCGCTTTAACTTGTCAGTGGGATCGGATTTCCATATTACTGATAATTTTTTTGTGGCCGACCGTGCTTTTCCTATTCGTGTATTTATGTCGCTTTCTGTGGATGAGATATTGCTACCTAGGTATGTGAATTGTTCTACTGGCTTAAGGGGCTTACCGTTGAGTGTAGATATGTCTCCTTTTCTTTTGAAACATATGAACTCAGTTTTATCGGAGTTCACATAAAGGCCAATATTCTTTGCTGCCTTCTCTAGGCTAAAGCAGTAGTGACTCGGCCTGTGGTGGTGTATCTGCAAGAAGTGCAAGGTCATCAGCATAGTCGGCATCTGTGATAGTCTTTGTGGGATATCACCTGCTTCTTGCCGTTTTTAGTGTGAAGCTTTCTCCTTTTCGATGACACCGACCCAACCTAAAACCTTCATGACCGCTCAAAAATCCGTATAATCATGCAGCATCGTGCTTCCCGATATCATAAAATATACGTCTTCTGCTGAGGCACAAGCTCTGGCCCAGTGTACGATAAATAAACTACGGAGCTCCAAATGCATCACACACCTAAATCACATCCCTCGCAGCACTGACAAACAAGACACACACTCTACTGAAGTCATATCCCTACTAACAATATCTAATAAATCAGACATAGAACCCAAACCCAATACAAACCTGCTTAGATGTAAAAAAATCATTCAAGCTAGCAACATCTAACGTTAGAACGCTAAACTCCCCGAACTAACAGCGTCCGCAGCCGAAAAAAATATAGACATCTTATGTGTGCAAGAACACAGATTTGACCATAGTGATTTAGAATTAAAATACCATGAATCTGGAAATGGCTGGACGCCTGTGTCAGCAGCTGCATGGGAAAACTCCGTCAATACCACTATAGGAGGTGTAGGAAAGCTTCTCAGCCCTCGATCACTAAAATCACTTAGCAGCAAAGAAACAATCCAACCGAGAATCATGAGTGCCACGTTTAATGGCAATCCCTGCATGACTATAGTCTCATGTTACACCCTCACAAATGTCAGCGACGAAACTGACATTGAAACATTTTACAATGGGCTATCCTCCCTATGCAGACACCCCCTAAACATAACGTTCTGATCATCAGGGGAGACATGAATGCACAGATAGGAAGAAACGAAAACAATAGATTCATCTTACACAACACCCCAAACAGGAACGGTGATCTCCTAGCTGAGTTCTCCCTTGAGAACAGGCTTGTTTGTCTAAACACCAAATTCCAAAAACGGAAGGGCAAACTATGGACATACACGTACCCAAATAGCACAAAAGTGCAACTAGATCCTAATAAATAAAAATGGATAAATAGTGCAATGAACTGCGAAGCGTATTCCTCCTGTGAAGGAGTATCCTTCGATCACAGAATATTCACAGCAAAATTACGACTAAGCCTACGTAGAAACAAAAAGCAAACCAGTAAATCGGTTCGATACAACTAGGTGACACTTGCCAACAGCGATATATGCAATCGCTACGCTGTTGCAGTTAGAAATAAATTCGATATCCTCCAGGAGACACCCGAAAGCTCCACACCAAACGAGGAATACGAAAACTTTGTCAGTGCTCACTTAGAAGCAGCAGCTGAGTGCGTACCAACCAAGCTAAAAGCCAAACACTCTGTTCCCTGGGAGACAGAAGCAGTTAGAGAAAAGAGAAACGATATCAAAAAAGCAGTCCAACTTAATAAAACAAACCCACCTAACACCTATTTACACAACCTTAGGAAAGCCCAGATAGAACTAACCAAAACCCATAAAAAAGAACAAATAGAATACATTCAAGAACAAATAAATAATATCAGACTATCGGTGGAGGACAGTCGCGATTAGCATTGCAAACAATAAATGAAATTAGTGGTACGAAAAGTACCTAGATCAAATCTAAAGGTAACCAGCCAAAAAGATAGACTTCAGAAATGGAAAGACCACTTCCAGGAACAGCTGGGGAACCCACCTAAAATCATGGTAAATAACACCCAAAAGATCATAGACAACTAAACATAAAACTGCGGGATTTTACAACAGAAGAACTCAACTAAGTCTCAAGGAAACTAAAAGGTAGAAAAGCAGCAGGTCTTGACGAAATACCACCGGAGGTATGGAAGATGGGAAAGTTCAATGACGTACTGCTTAGGCTTTGCAATGCAGTGTATAGACAAAATAGAATAGATAATGGACAAAAGGATGCATCCTCCCATTCCCCCAAAAGGGAGATCTAGGAATAGCTAAAAACTACAGAGGCATAACTCTTACTGCTATTGCAGCCAAGATATATAATGCCCTACTTCTTAATCGCATCCGACCCGAAATAGGAAAAACCAAAACGGATTCCGAAGAAACCGATCCACAATCTCTCACATTCTGACGATAAGATGGATCATAGAATGGGTTCGAGCAAAGAATCTAGAGGCAACGCTACTATTCCT
>CM042164.1:25898155-25935655 GCA_023376005.1 Doryteuthis pealeii
AATTTAATCATCCGTTTGCATTCAGTTTATATTTAGGAAATCGACTAAATGAGCTAAATTCAAATACTGATCGATGCTTCATTTCATTGAGTGCAAGATTTCTTTGGGAAAAGGTCCCTCACTACTTCCTCCCTATCGTGTACCCGATAGATTTTTCCCCTTAATTCTTCATCGCATAACTTTATCGTTTGATTCCATCTTATTTATGATTCCGTTTATAATAATTTTTTTATCGACACACTCTATATCTATACTAATATGTTATCACTAGATTTAGCCAGGCTATTTTGTGTTGCACTCTCACAACCCTGATGACAGTCATTATTATTATTTTACTCTTTTCACTTGATCTTCAACTGATATTTTTTTAATGAAGCTTGTGTGATAGAATGTTTTCTTCGGTCTCCAGAAATCTTCTAAGTAGCATAGCTAATTTTAGTATACTGTCGTCTGTATGGTTTCAATACTTCCTCTAATTACCAGTTCATCAAGTCTTTTTCCAGGTTCTTGGGGACTGTTTCAAGGGCCCTAACTACGATTGATATCACTTTTCTTTAAGAAACTTTTTTTCTAAGTATATGAGTGGCTCTCATTAGTTCTATCTTTTATATTTCAGACAAAGATGAATTTTCTGGAATTACTGTAATTTGTTTAAAGATAATATTCTTAATTATTCTGGGTGATTCTACTGGAAAACTGGTTGTGCTTAAATGTCATTCATGGATCTTCAATTTTCAGGTGCAAATATTTTCAAATTTATCAAATGCTTTTCAGGGATGTTTTTAACATACTTAATAATAATAATAATAATAATATAATAATAATAATAATAATAATAATAAACAGAAATGAAAGGAAAAGTTAAAAAAGAATATCCCAGGAGAACTAGAAAACTTCTAGAAACCAAACTTAACAGCAGAAATCTGATCAAAGGAATCAATACCTGGGCCGTCCCCATTATAAGATACTCAGGACCATTCTTAAAATGGACAAAAGAAGAACTTAGTCAGATTGACCAAAGAACGAGAAAGTTAATGACCATGCACAAGACTCTTCACCCTAGAGACGATAGAGATAGATTATATGTGTCAAGAAAGGAAGTGGGAAGAGGTCTTGCCAACATAGTGGACTGCGTAGAAACCACTATCCAACAACTTGAGGATTACACAAGAAAGGGCAAATACAAATTACTCATGGCGGCCAACAATAGTAGAAGTGACAAATGGACAAACAGAAAAACAAAAAGACTAGAAAACAAAAATGGGAAGAAAAACAATTATATGGACACTTCAAACGACAAATACAAGAGGTTGCACATGGAAAGACTTGGACATAGTTAAGAAAAGGAAACTTCAAAAGAGAAACAGAATCATTAATAATTGCTGCACAAAATAATGCCATAAGGATAAACTATATAAAAGCGAAAATTGATAAGACCCAACAAAATAGTAAATGTAGACTTTATGGTAATAGAGACTGTAAACCATATACTCTGCGAATGTAGCAAACTAGCACAACGAGAATACAAAACTAGACACGACTGGGTTAGGAAGGTGACCCACTGGGAATTATGCAAAAAATTAAAATATTGACCACACAACAAAATGGTATATGCATAAGCCAGAATCTGTTCTTGAGAACGAAACGCACAAAATTCTCTGGGACTTTGAAATAAAAACGGATCACCTTATCCCAGCAAGAAGACCAGACCTAGTGGTGGATTTTGCAGTGCCAGCAGATCACAGGGTGAAGCTAAAGGAAAATAAAAAAATTGACAAATATCTGGACCTTGCTAGAGAACTGAAAAAGTTATGGAATATGAAAGTGAAATTGATACCAATTGTAGTTGGTGCACTTGGAACAGTCCCAAAAGGATTAGAAAAGGATTTGGAAAGTTTGGATATCAGAGGAAGGATTGAAACTATTCAGAACACTGCACTGCTGCAATCTGCCAGAATACTCAGAAGAGTCCCGGAGACCTGAGAAGACTTGCTGTCACTCAGACTCCAGTGAAAGACCATCAGCTACTGCTGATGTGAAAACTCAAGAGGAGTAAATAATACTTTGTTAGAGAAAAAAACTATGGAAAATGTGGGTGACGGGGATACCAATAGTATTTTGTACCCTCGGAACGGTTTCCAAAGGTGTGGAAAAAGAGTGGAGGGATAGGAAATCAGTTGACGAATCCAGATCTTCCAGATAAGAGAATTGTTAAGAAGGAATAGAATTCTCAGAATAACCCTTGCAACCTGAGGAAACCTGCCGTCACTTAGGTGCAAATGCAAGACCACCAGCTAATGCCGGCGGGGAAAACTCGCGAAAAATAATAATAAACAAGTGTAGGTTATTGTTGTGAGAGATGTAACAATTGGTCACATAATACGCGAAAGCAATAAACTGACAGAAAAGGATACTACAGTAGGCATGACTGGGTAGGAAAGGTGACCAACTGGAAAATGTGAAAGATTAACATTTGACTAAAAAAGGGTTTATGCATAAACTAGAACATGCCATAAAAATGAAACATGAAATCCCCTGAGACGTTGAGATATAAATGGATCACAAAATAAGACAGAACTTTGTAACAAGAAGAAAAAAACTCATTAAATAAATATAAACAAATACTTGGATCTTACCTGTGAGCTGTAAAAGTTTTAACACGTGAATGTGACGGGGATACCAACTGTAGTTAGTTTCTTTGGAACAGTCATTAAAGGCCTGGAAAGGAAACTATGGAAAATGGATATCAGATGCAGAATCGTGATGATTCTGACTAAAGTACTAATGAAATCAGCTAGAATAATTAGAATAGACTACTAGATCTGAGACGACCACAGATCTGTGAAAACCACAAATAAAAATTGTTGAGGAACACAAGTAGTTTAATAATAATAATAATAATAATAATAATAATAATAATAATAATAATAATAATAATAATAATAATAATTATTGTTACTATGTATTTGCGAGTGTTTGATTTTCATCTGAGTTATAACAAATCTTCCTAGCTCTCCACGACTCTTAGTCCCATAGTAGTATTATAACGAATACCGGTAGAGTCGTAGTCTGAAGAGTTTCAATTCTTACTCTAGTTTTCCTAGTTTCCTTTACAGGATTTTCTGGGATTGTTCCAATGGGTCCAACTATGATTGGTATTACTGTCCCTACAGATAAACACGAACAGTATAAAAACTACATCAGTTAGCTCTGTGAGGATTCTGGGTGCTGCGTTGAGGACCTCCCAGTGACAATGACTGATAAAGACTGTGAATAGAGAGAGAAAGAAAGAATCATGGATATCCGTACTGTGATCCGATTATGAGTATAAGTAGCAGCAGCAGCAGTTAGTAATAATAGTAGTAGTAGTTGTAGTTTTACTCTATTTCTTTGTGCTTTTAATTACAAAACTATAGCTACTTATTTGTCAGTCAACGTCCCATCGTGATGGAATGGCTATGAAGCTAATCTCGCAGATCCATTACTACTGAATACCGAGTTCGATCCACACTGGATGCCCATAATTGCAACCTTGTGTCACACCCTGGATGTGGTAAACGGGTTGAGTAAAGTCCTACCCATTCTCTTTACCCACTTAGGGAAATAATGTAAAATTTCAATTATATAAATAGAGTAAAGTAATGAATATTCCTTATTGAAATAACTTCATAAATATCTTTTCATGTATGTTTTATAGTTTTAGATTTGTATTATTTTTAAGTATTTAAATTCGTATACTTTTTTTCGAGTTTACGTCTATTTCATAAATGATTATAGAATTTTAAATAGAATTTTAAATGCATAAAATTATAGAATTGAATTGAAAATTTAAAAAAAGAACTTTCCTTTTAGATTTAATGAAAACTTGTTTTTTTTTCTCTCACGTATTCAATTACATTAAGTACCATTGTTATGATCGTAATTGCTAATATAAAAATATAATTTCGCTGGTAACAATGGTGTATAAATTAAATAAAAGTTGGACTAATCAATTTGATGGTTTCGGTATATAGGTCATCATCTACAGAAATAATGTCATTTTTTTCCATTTAGATATTAAAAGATGTTCCATTTGCGCCTGTGCTAGGGTGGACTCAGAAAATTCATTCTTTTGTGAAACTTTTTGCTAGGATGATTTAACGATGTTCTAAAAATATAAACACCGGAAGTACTTGGCTTCTGTTGCAAGATGAAATTACTATTATCCTCTTATGCGGTTTAAGTGATGAAGAAAATGATTTGATAATTTTAGTTCATCTAGACACAAACTATCTTTTCATGTCTCTCTATCTCTCTCTCTCTCTCTCTCTCTCTCTCTCTCTCTCTCTCACACACACACACACACACACACACACTCTCTCTCTCTCTGTCCGTATCTCTCTCTCTCTCTCTCTCTCTCTCTCTCTCTCTCTCTCTGTATCTCTCTCACACACACTTGCACAAACCATAAAGTTCACGAGTTTTTCTTTTCTTTTTTGCCTTAACGCATGCGCATTCGATATTTTTTAAAATCGACGCACGCAGACCAACAATTTCACACACATTTGATATATCCCCTGTTGAATTTTCGAAAAGATGACAAAACCCCTCAATATATGTCCGATACGTCCATGATAAATTTCATCAAATAATCTAATCTATATATAAAGGATATGTCTTCGAACTTATGTCTGTTTTCAAAATCCCTTACCAACTTAATACTAACTAAAACTCTCATTCCCTTATGTCTGAGTCGATGATAATCGAATAATTCTCATGACTTCTCTAATAAAAATTATGAAAGCACGAATGATTGATGCTTTTAAGCATTATAGTGAATGCACATAGAACTCTAAAGGCGTTGTTAGAAAATAATTAATAGAAAACAATTAATCTTAAGATCATTTACAATATTCCACAAATAATTTTCTAATATTAATATATAATATATAATTTTGTATACCTACGAGGAACATTCAATGAATAATGTTGCAGAAGGAGATTTAACTCAGTCGGTAGAGCACTAGCCAACGAATTGCAAGGTTCCTGGTTCGATACCGGCCCTAAAAGATCTAATGGTAGATGTGGCGCTCCGTCTCAGACGCAAACAGAATCACCTTGGTCAAGCGCTAACGAAAAGGGGATACACTCCTTCGCTGTCCGGCTGATACCGACTTCACCAACCTTATTTACTTTTACTTATACTCAAAAGGCTTTTATTAAAAACAACAAATTATATTATTAATCTTTAAAATTTCATAACTCTCACCCAACATTTTCGTTTTTCTTTTATACAATGAATTGTGGTTTTGCATATATTAATAAAAGGCCCTCAAATTATTAACACGGAAAATAAAACATCGGCAGATGACTTAGATAACTAGAACACTAACTTGCAATGCTTCCACCAACTTGCAATGCTGTTATACCAGCCAAGAATAGGAACCTGCATACTCTGTGTGTAATAAAGTGCACCACAATGGGTGTATTGTTAGGCAAAAAAGCACGTAGTACACGTAGAACAATTTGTCGATCTTTTATTTACCTGATTCTCATGAATGAATCCACTTGGTGTCTGTCTGTAATCTTTTCGATGAATGTCAAGAGGTTGCAGGTTTTTTTGTCTCTGCTTTTGTGCCATATGTCATTTTGCCAGACTGCCGCTAATCTATTATCTGTAACAACGCAAGCTTATGACGTAGAAGGTTGACTCCTATTATTGCTGGTGAAAATGCGACAGTGACTTGTAACTAAAAAATGCACTATCCAAGTGCGTTTTGGGGGATCTCTGTATTAGTGTCAGTTTCCGTTGAAATAAATTGGAGGTTTTAGATCTAGAATTCTCGTACGTAGAACCGGACTACATACAGGATAATGAGCAATTCTGTTACTATGGTAACACGAGAAACCACTTTCTTTTTTTCTTTCTTTCATTAATGCATTCCACCATTCATTCATTATCTATTTTTATTTCTTCCCTTCTTTCATTCTTTCTCTTTATTTATTTCATTGATTCTATCTTTCGTTTTTCTTCTTCTTTCAATTTCATTCCTTCAATTGTACTTTCTTTTTTCTTTAATTCCTTCATTCATCCTTTTTTCGATTTCTTGCCTAGCTGTCTACACAGTCAGCCATTTTATCAGTTTTACTGATTCATTCATTTTCCTTTTTGATTTGCCCAATACGAAGTGATCAATGACCATAGAAATCAGAATAACAGATCCATGCTACCGTCATTCCCTGCTGTTCTTTAGGCCTTTCATCATAAAAAGAAAACTTCTGATTTGAAAAATCGGCAAAAATGACCTGTTGCCAATCATATTTGCTTGTTAACTGGTCGCATCTGCTGTTAAAGAAGTACTCATTCCGGCCTGCGAATATCCTTTGGATAATTTTTTTTATTCAAGAAGAAAAAAAAACGGTGATGCCTGAAGAAACACATGTTTTTAAAGATAATCATTATGATATCCTGCGCCATGTAATTGGGAACAGAATATCAAGAAAAAAACATTGAATAGATATTGAATAGAAACAGCGGTATATATTTTACATGTGTTCAACTTAAACATATTAGAAAAAGGATATTGAATAAAACGGCGCTCATCATCAATGACTGTCTCAAGAAAGCCTCAGAAGCGACTGCCGACTTGAATCGGGTACTTCTATTTCATGCTGGATATCATATTTACGATTTTGGACTTTAATATATTGTAATATTGCAAAGAAGCCTTAAACGAGTGCAAATAGATGAGTTAAAAAAAGCCAATAGCCAGAAAAGAGATGAGGGGACAAAGTTCAAAGTTTTCACCTCTTAGTGTCACAATATATGCTTGATCTAATACATGGTCAGAAAATAGTTAACCAGTCAAAGTCATCACTCAATCCGTCATCTAAGTGGTGGCGGGGGATGACCAAACGATATCACCCACTCAAGTCATAAGTGGAGTTTCAGTGTTCTGGGAACCACAATAAAAGAAGTTTAGTTTCTCTATCTTCTCTTTTTGGTGGCTGGTGAGAGAAAGTGTGAAGACCAGCGATATCATGTACGGAGGATGATTAGACCATTCAAATATACTAGAACGAACACACATTGTGTACGTAATCTGTTTTCTTCTGCGGCCTCAAAAACTGATCGAAGGGAATAAATCAGAAGTTCCTAAATTTGAGGCCAATTATGTTTGTGTATTTACCCTTCTCTTCAAGACGATCGGCTACCACGGACATAGCAATGCTCGATAACTATTCTAAAGTGTCCTTTCATTTGTAATGCCACTGATTAGTCTTAGAACAAAAGATAGATAGGAACTACACAAGAATGATGTAATATGTTGTGAACAAATCCTGTAAGCAACAGCCAACAAAATAGCAGTTGTACGGCAATTAACGCTCATCTCACAAACATCAAAGTAAGACGAGCAACACATGCTCGAGAAATAAAGATGAATTCATAAGTGACGTCTCCAACGGATTTATACACGTGGACAAACCAGTGTTTGTCTTCCATCGGTTGTCTTACATTATAACCCGTTAAATGTATGTCCACGAATACACGGGCCAGTAATACTTGAGGAGTAAGACAATTATTCTAGCAGCTTTAAAATTGTGATAAGACCTTCTTGAGACCGTGAGATCGATACTAGTGTAAATAATGAGCTTAGTCTTGTAGTCTTCTAACCTATTAAATCTTTTGCTGACCATTCCTGAATATATCTCCTTCATGGCATCTCTCATGGCATAGGACGATTACTTATCTGTTCCCATCTTATTAACTAAACTTTGTATTGGGTTACATGGTAACGATCCTTGGTCTACGTATTGGAGTTTTCCTGAACAAAATAATTTCAGTTACCTTTTTTACTTTTTTTAAGTAGCATTTTTTTTTTAATCTGAAAAAGTACTTAATTCTTATTTGCTGTTTGTATCGCAACTCACTCAAGATGTCAATTTAATACTTCTGGTCGTGTGTAAAAATAGACTGTTATATGTTATATGGTAGCGAGTATTCCTATCCAATGCAAATAATTTACAAACATTTATAGGGTTCAAGTATTCCTATCAAAAAACAATTATTTGTAAGCAATATTGTGTCAAGTAACTTATAACAACAATGATAATACTTAGAAAACTGTTATAGACTTAAGTAACTATTCTTGATACTAATAATGTGCAAACAGTTATATGGTATAAGTATTTCTATCCAATAAGAACAATTTTCAAACGGTTCTTTTCGACGCATTGGTGCGACGCGAACAAGTGTTACTATTCCGAATCATAGAGGATCTGGTAATAATCATAATAAAGGGTAATCCACAATCTCCAAAACTCCAAAAATGAGCCTTACCACCAGATGCAGGTTAATGTCATAGCCAGCATATCCTTTTACGGGATCTTACTCTTTTATAGAAGATGTTGTCGGTGTAAATTAAAACCAACAACGAGAATGTTTTCAGGATAGTGTCCTATTCAGGAGGCATTATCCAGGAGAGTAGGTGGGGCTTAGCCCTCAGCAGAGAATTGAGTCGATGTATTCTCAGGTTTGCCGATACGTAAAAACATCGAAGTTTAACTGAATTTAAGAGCAACTGAAAAAGTCAGGTCAAGGATCGTTCCTTGCCTTTGGTAATCTGGTTCAAATTTCCACTTTGCACCATCAAATAATCCTCTCATCATCTTGAACGATGCCATGAGGGTGAAATACACGGCGTGGTCAGCCGATGATCTAATATGTTACAGAACTGCAACAAGAAACTTATTTACTTTACTTGCGATCTCGTTCGGTGCCATTTTGGCTATTATGAACTTTTTACTAATATTATAGCACTGTAAAATGTTAATGTCCTGCGCCCTTTACAGTATTTGGCTGCAACCACACCACATGAGTGCATACAAAATGTTTTTCAATGTGTTAGTAACCTGATCTCAATACTAGATAAGAAACAATGTTATACGTTGATATTGATACTCCTATTCAAAAAGGGGTGATGGATTTTATATATTAGTTTCTTATATTATATCAAGAATTATAATCGTTAACAACCCGACTTAATAATAATTCAGTTGCAAATTTACTATATTGTCTTTCCCTCTGTGTGTCTCAATAACTGGTCAAACACACACACACACATACACACATACATATATATATATATATATATATATATATATATATATATATATATAATCATACGATTTGGATGAGCAGAGATATTACATATTGATTCTAGGCAGAATTATGATACTCGGAAGAGCGCACATATGCCTCCTTCTAATCTTAAAGACATATGTCGATATATAATCACATTAGATATAGCAGGAACTATACTTGTGTCTGTATTTATCCAACTTCTGCCTTAGGCATGATGTAACACAAGGACAATCTTTATGCGATGTTTGAATTCAGTGTTTTCTTTCTCTTAGACTGGCTGCCTAACCATAGCAAAATAACAATGTCTGTCCTACTATTTACGATAGCTGGGGGAGAACAGATCGATTCATGCCTTTCCCAAAGACTTTAGGACGAAGAGAAACGTCAACAGCCTCGTCCAGACTTTGAACTCCGGTCACCGATTCCATTTTCTACGATGATAACAAACGCTATACTATGTACAGTATATATATATATATATATATATATATATATGTGTGTGTGTGTGTAGATATTAGCTAATAATCAATTAGCTATTATTTGGCATATATATATATATATATATATATATATATATATATATATATATGCCAAACAATACCTAATAAATTGATCGATATGAAGACTAAGTGATGATTAGTCAAACATGGGTGATGGATGGACAGACAAAAAATGTCAGCAAGTGGACAGTTTTCAAGTCAAAATGACAGAACGAAGGATGAACGGACTGGTGATCAAGTTGACTGGCAGAATCAGACAAACATATCTCAGTGGAGACAACCGGTAAAATTTGATAAGCTGCGCATAGAAAAAAATAGAGAGTTTGCGTAGACATAATTGGTCAATTATCTTCTTTCGTTCATGTAAATATCCAGGTATCTGGAAAGAGAAGGTGTATAGAAGATAGAGAGATAGAAGCGGAGAATAGAAAGATGCTGATCTAAGAAGGGAGGAGTCAAGTAAGGGAAAAGACATTCGAGAAAACCCGAAGAAAATGATGAGAGAGAGAGAGAGAGAGAGAGAGAGAGAGAGAGAGAGAGAGAGAGAGAGAGAGAGAGAGAGAGATAGCGGGAGGGGAGAGATGTATTAGAATAGATTAATACTTTCCCCTGTAAGATGAAAATGCGTATACAAAAAAAAATGGAAATGATAGATAGGTTTGAAAAATGGAGACCACGAAAAGCACGTGCAAAAATATTGAATAGAAAAACACATTTACAAGAAGAATAACGAAAAAATTGAGTTAGAAATCAGAAAAGATAGCAGATAAAGTCAATAAAACGAAAAGTTAATATTTATAAGAAAATAATCTAAAATTGACAGAATAATGGTAGGAAAATAATTTGAGAAGAATGAAGAAATATGCAGAATAAATTTAACAAGTAAAAAGATATTTAAAAAGTAATAGAAGAAAATAAAGAAGAAGAAGAAGAAGAAGAAGAAGAAGAAGAAGAAGAAGAAGAAGAAATAATAATAATAATAATAATAATAATAATAATAATAATAATAATAATAATACAGAAGTGCAGAATAAGTGAAGAGGAAAACAATGTCAACTAGCGGAACAAACATGTAGGAAGAAGAGACACCGACTGAGCTGAAGAAAATAAGAAAATTAAAGAACAGAAAATGATAGAAAGAAGAGATGGAAATATAGAATTATAAAACATCTCTTCAGAGAACGTACTACAATATAGAGGGAACAGAAGTTGGTCATGATAATGACGTTAATTAAAGTCTATGAAATATGAAAAAAAAAGAAGGAAAACGATTCTATTGCTAATAATATTCTTTATCGGTTGCTAATACTAAAGATAATATTGTTAAAAAGACATCAATCACAGAGATTTTAATTTTGTACAGAATATTTTAAAACTGGCTTTGTGAAACTCTGAACGTTTTTATGTCAAATAATTATAGATTGAGTGTCGAATATCGAATTGCTCCAGCATACAAACATCCATAGCTCAAGATGTTAATTTGTCAGATAGCGTCTCTGCTGGATGCGTCATGTCCGACCAATGTAATATTATATAGTAAAATTGCTCCCGGTCCAAAATGCATGGACAAGGTTCAATTTAAGAAAACACTGGAAAGGCTGAACCATTTCACACGAGAAATACATAAGATCACATACCGTTTTGAAATCCAGATAATATCTACCATGAACAGAGTGCTAGCGTTGCCATAGCTGTTCCGACCTATACCCAGGAATCATCGACTGCAATAAGCATGACCGCAGTGACCTCTCCTTACTCTAATAATTACCGTTAGACTCGATTTTCAAAATGTCAATATCTTATGAAATAAACACACCAAATACTTCCTAACAGTATAAGTGTATGTTGAGGAACTTACACTGACTGACAGATAAACACCCCATATATATATATATATATATATATATATATATATATATATATATATATATATATATATATATTACGGATTTTTGCCAATCACGAAGCAAATAAATTTACTTCTGGGTTAATAAAATCGAGTTAAAAAGTGCTCAATTATTCCCTGAAGAATTGCTCCGGCAAGAAACTGCAGTTGGAATTTTATAACATTCGCTTTTAAAAACACGTATATATATATATATGTAAACAACTTTTAGCTATTTTCAGCCGACAGTATATTTGGGAGAATATGTGCTTTTTAATTTTAGTCAGACCTAATTTTTTGAAAGTTAATTCATTTATGTTTAATTAGGCGGGATTTAAACTACTTAAATGTGAGGCTAAACAAATCGAGAAAAATCAATCTCTGAATTAAACATAAATGAATTAACTTTCAAAAAATTAGGTCTGACTAAAATTAAAAAGCACATATTCTCCCATATATATATATATATATATATATATATATATATATATATATATATATATATATATATATATATATGTTTGTGTGTATTTGTGTGTATGTGCGTGTATGTATATTGGTATTTTTGAGTGTATTAATCTGTCAGTCTGTGTAGGTTACTCAGCTCACACTTATAATGATAATATATATATATATAGATATATATATATATATACTGTGTTGGATATGTAAATGTCTCTCTAAATTACGAAAACATAAGGAATAACACTGACGTTTTACATGATCAGATATATCAACGAAAATTTCATGGAAATATCTTGAAATACTATAGATTAAATTTATTAAAATAAATTTTCATTGGCTTCAGCCACGGCCTCAAGTCGACTTCGCAATCTCCTACAAGCCTTGGCGACGGTCTCATTATCTGATTTTGTAAATGATGTCGTTATCTTCATTTAATCTTCGGAGACTTGTTGGTCTCTCGCTCAATTGCACCGCACATATAATGATCAATTGTAATTTGGGGAGTTACGGGCCAGATTTTAGGGTTTATGTGGTCTCATAAATTTTCTCACCGTCAAAACAGGACTCTCTTGCTTGAGTGGCATGGCACAAAATCCTGTTGACAGACGTAGTGTCTTCCAGTAGCCACCCCTTGATCCAGGATGGGATTACCAAATTCAGACACTTAATGAAGGCCTCCGTGTCGAGACTGAAGCCATGTGGGGAAATGAATGGGGGCACAACTTTACGATTTATAGTGACCACCCAAAAACAACATGATGTGGCTCTCTATCAGTCACCTTCATATTCCAAAACTTTATTAAGTCTCTTTGTGATCCAGATTTTCTCGAGTTTTCTTCATTCTAATTCTGTGATCTGCTCGAATGGCGAAGTCCACTATCAGGCACAGTTTTCTTTGTATTTATAACAAAGGTCTCATTAATTGAGTCACTTATAAAATTCTTAGCGGATCATCAGATGAGTTTAATCAGTATATTTCCATTCAGTGCAAGTCTTAAACCGAGGTCTGAGTGACAGTAAATCTCCTCGTGTTTCTAGGACTATTCTGAGTATTGTAGCCAATCTCAACAATGTTGTAGTCTGTAATAATCTTGATTCCTCCTCTGATTTCCAATTTATCTCTCTTTCCTAAGCCTTATAGTCACCGACTACAAGTTGTATTACCGTCACCTTCATGTTTCGCAGTTTTCTGAAAAGGTCCAAGTATTTGGCTAACCTTTCGCTTTCTTTCATTTACACTTTGTGGTCCACCGGAACTGTAAAATCCACCAGAGAACTTGTTCTTTATTCTTGTTTATTAACAATCTTCTAGACGGAATTCGGTGACCGTCTGTGTCGCAAAGTCCAGAGAATTGTATACGTTTTATTTTCCATGATAGATCCCAGTTTATGCATATACCATGTGTCAGCCTGTTTAAAATTGAATCTCACGTACAATTCAGATTAGATCAATTTTCCCATCTAGTCGTGTCTAGTATTGTATTCCTTTGCACTAGTTTGTATATTGTGGAATTAACTATCTCACCTCGATCATCACATAACCTGCAACTACTATTCGGTTGTGTATGATAACTTTTCACCTTTTTGCTGCTATTAGTTGGTCCTTTAACGAATACATACAGTTTTTCTTCACATATTTGTTTTCAAGACTTTGTTGCATAAATATTTGTTCTAATGTTCATATTGCAGTCATTGACTGTGGTCACTTGTCTGTCATTGCTTTTTATTGTATTCATCGCGTCCCTGAATTGTTGCATCTACGCAATTCTCAATGCTGGCGATTACTCTTTCCCCTTTATTTCTTTACACATAGCGTGTGTCTATGCCAATTCTTGTGTATAAGGCCTTATGCAACAACATCAATTTCCTTGTCCATTAGTTTGAGTTCCTCCCTTGACCATTTTAAGAATTGCCCAGTACGAGAGGGCTATCCAGGGGTTTATTTTTTGATGGGTTTTCTATTGTTGAATTTGGATTCCAGAATTTTTCTAGTTATTCGGAGGTACTCTTTTTTACCTTTTCTTGCCCCTATGTTTGTTTGATGGTGTCCGTTTGCAATATTGCCAGGTAATTGTAATTTTCGATTATTCTGATGCTTTCCCGATTTGGTAGTTCAGTTCCTTTCGGTGTTTCTCTTTTCCTCTTTTCAGCATTGCACATTTTTCAATCCAAACTTCCAGTCATATACACTGGCTGTAATTTCCTTTATATAAGAGCTTCTTATCTTATTGTTTCTTCTTCTTCTTCTTCTTCTTCTTCTTCTTCTTCTCTTCTTATTTATTATTATTATTATTATTATTATTATTATTATTATTATTATTATTATTATTATTATTATTACTCCAATTGAGTTTTTTTACATCAGCGTTAGCTGATGGTATTTCACTGAAGTCCGATTGACAACAAGTCTCCTCAACTGTCCAGGACTCTTCCCAGTATCCTAGCCGATTGCAACAATGCAATAGTCTGGATGGTCTCAATTCTTCCTCTGAATTGCAGGTCTTCCAGTCCTTTTTCCAAGTTTTTTTGGGCCGTTCAAAGTGCACCAACTACAATTGGCATCACTTTCACTTTCATATTCCACAGTTTTTTCAATTCTCTGGCAAGGTCCAGGTATTTGTACATCTTTTCGTTTTCTTTCAGCTTTACCCTGTGATCTGATGGAACCGCAAAGTCCATCAATTGGCATATTCTCTTATTTTTTGTTTTTGTTAATCAACACTAGGCCTGGTCTTCTTGGCTGAGATAAGGTGATCCGTCTTTATCTCGAAGTCTCAGAGAATGTTATGCGTTTCATTCTCAAGAACCGATTCTAGTTTATGCATATACCATTTTGTTGAAATTTTAATTTTTTGCATACTTCCCAGTGGGTCACCTTCAAACCTAGTCTTGCCTATTTTTGTATTCCCGTTATGCTAGTTCGCTACATTCGCTTAGTACAGGGATTACGGTATCGTCTCTGTCACCGCACAGTCTACATTTACTATTTTGGTGTGTCTTATTTAGTTTTGCTTTGATATAATTCGTCCTTATGGCATTATTTTGTGCAGCATTTTTATTAGCGATTCAGTTTCTCTCTTGATGTTTCCTCTTTTTAACCATGTCCAAGTCTTTTCATGTGCAACCTCTCCGATTTATCGTTTGAAGTGTCCATATAATTGCTTTTCTTCCCATCTTTGTTTTCTAGTTTTCGGTGTTTTTCTGTTTGTCCATATATTACAGCTGCTATTGTTGACTGCCATAAGTAACATTTATTTGCTCTTTTTGTGTATTTTCGAGTCCTTGGATTGTGGACTCTACACAGTCCTCTATGTTGGCAAAACCTCTTCCACCTTCTTTTCTCGATACATATATCTCTATCATCTCTAGGGTATAGAGCCTTGTGAATTGTCATTAATTTCCTAGTCCTTTGGTTGATCTGTCTGAGTTCTTCTTTTGTCCATTTTAAGAATGACCCAGAGTATCTTATAACGGGTACGGCCCAGCTATGTATTCTTTGATAATATTTTTGCTATTGAGCTTGGTTTCTAAGAGTTTTCTGGTTCTTCTGAGGTATTTTTAAAAAACTTTTCTCTTCATCTTTGCTTGCTTGATATTGTCTAAGTATTTGTAACTTTTCTTCCTCAAGTGATTTTATAGTGTCCTGATTTGCTAATTGTATTCCGTCCATTAATTTTTCCCGGCATTTTATTACTAGCATAGCACATTCATTTATTCCGAATTCCATCCCAATACATTAGCTATATATTCTCATGGTTTGTACCAGGGTTTCTAGTTCTTTTTCATTTTTTGCAAAATTTATTATTATTATTATTATTATTATTATTATTATTATTATTATTATTATTTACTCCTTTTGAGTTTTCACATCAGTGTTAGCTGATGGTCTTTCACTGGAGTCTGAGTGACAGCAAGTCTCCTCAGGTCTCCAGGACTCTTCTGAGTATTCTGGCAGATTGCAGCAGTGCAGTGTTCTGAATGGTTTCAATCCTTCCTCTGATATCCAAACTTTCCAAGCCCTTTTCTTATCCTTTTGGGACTGTTCCAAGTGCACCAACTACAATTGGTATCACTTTCACTTTCATATTCCATAACTTTTTCAGTTCTCTGGCAAGGACCAGATATTTGTCCATTTTTTAATTTTCCTTTAACTTCACCCTGGGATCTGCTGGCACTGCAAAATCCACCAGTTGACAAGTTCTTTCTTTTTTGTTTATCAACACTAGGTCTGGTCTTCTTGCTGGGATAAGGTGATCCGTTTTTATTTCAAAGTCCCAGAGAATTTTGTGCGTTTCGTTCTCAAGAACAGATTCTGGTTTATGCATATACCATTTTGTTGTGTGGTCAAAATTGAATTTTTTGCATAATTCCCAGTGGATCACCTTCCCAACCCAGTCGTGTCTGTTTTCTCGTTGTGCTAGTTTGCTCTATTCGCAGAGTATATGGTTAACAGTTATTATATTATTATTATTATTATTATTATTATTATTATTATTATTATTATTATCTAATGGGATCTTCCGGGGTTCTAAGTATCTTGTTTACTGTTTATGTTAAATTAGTATTAACATAAAAAGAGCGAGCTTACTATTATTAAATCCATTATATGCGTGTCCTTGTGCAGGACCCCCGTTGCAAGTCTCTGAAATAACCGATTTGTAAACAATCTTTTAACAGGTCACCTGCTTCTCCTTTTATGACTGAACAACTCTCTAAAAACTAATAAGTAATTAACTTGGAACTCAAGATTCTTTAGAATCAATCACTAACCAAAAATGCTCGACGGAGAGATATTTCCGTTTTTGATTATCTTTTGCTTTTTTGTTTATCTCTCTCTCTCTCTCTCTCTTTCTGTCTGTCTCTCCCTTCATCCTATCTCACCCCATCTCTCCTCTCTCTCTCTCTCTCTCTTTATATATATATATATATATATATATATATATATATATATATATATATATATATATATATATATATATATATATTAAAAAAAAGAGCCAACAGAAATCGAAAGCTATTATTGATAGTACCATGTAAACATGCAATTTTCAGACAGATTAGGATTGTAATGTACACTCTACAGGATATATATATATATATATATATATATATATATATATATATATATATATATATATATATATATATATATATATATATATATATATGTGTGTGTGTGTGTGTGTGTATGTATATATGCCTTTCATTACATGTATCGAAGCATTTCCCCTTTGGAAATGATGGCAAAATGAAAATCTGTTTACCGTCTACATTCTCAAAACTAACACCTGTTCTCCTAAATCAGTGGTTATTTGAAATTTCTAATAAAATTATTGTCAATTAAATTACAGTTTACTTTTTCTAATACCAATTTCTACTGTGAGATTATCACATGCTTAAATGTTGCCATGGACGGCTATTAAAATAAACATCATATTCATAATATTTATATTATAAATAATTTTAAAATAATAGATATCTAAGGAGATGAAAGGGTTCATACTTTTCCACGGCTATTAGTTCGAAAATGAATGTAATAATGCGACTGGAGTTTGAACTCGCTTATTACCATGTTGCAGAGCAGCACGTTAACTACAACGTCACGAGGACTCCCTCTAAATTGAATTGGGAATTGAATGGTTCTCTGTAGCATTTTTCCGATATTGTGCCAACAAAAAATAAAATAAATAGCTACTATGTATCATTTTTATGTCCCGGTAACATGCAAACATAGAGATATTTTATCATTACCATAAGGCTTCATATTATTACTAGCAAAGTACTCGTAAGAGTTTAAGAGTTATAAAGACACCAGTTATAAACATAGCAAAATAATTCCCTAATAATAAAGATGATCTGGTAAGTTTTGCTTTTGTTGAGTAAAATTCTGCATGAATATTGAATGTATGTAGTTAAAAAATCGCATTAATTTATTGATTTAAACATTTTGGTTTTGTCTGGGTGTTTTTTTTTTACGGCATGACAAGAACCGTTGATATGCCGTAAAAAGATTAATATCAAAGTCGTTTTAACAATATTATTATATATGGTAAAACATATATCTTTTCAATAATTTTAGATTGGTAAATATTTCATTATCTCGAAAAGATTTACTTGATTGATAAAATATGACTACTACAACACCGAGTAAGAGTGGACGTAGGATTACTTCCCACTATCCAAAGCTCACTATTGTATTAGATTTACTGATATTCCCAGGACATGTATTTTGTTGATGGGGGGTATTACTCATCAGCAAGGGATGTATTCCATATATATTTGCTCCGTGTTTGGCTGTTTTGTTAGCCTTAATTAAGCAATAGAATTAATTGATTATTTTATATCACAAAATGTATGGTAACATAACATAAATTATAGTTGGTAGTATTTAGAAAATTGAAAGTGAGTAACATATATAACAATCCTAAACAAAGTTAAGAACATATCTTAGTAGTTGTTTTGGATATGCGATTATAGCAGAGTTCTAGATCCAGCTGAGACTATTTCCATTCATTTCATAGTAACGACCTTGGGAATGACATTAATGCATTTAATTTTCATCAATGTCACTATGAATAAAAATGAAAGAAAGTAACATATGCATAAAATTGAAAGTGGTTAACATACATAAAAATTAATCGATGGTAACATATTAATTATGAAGGGAGGTAACATATATAACTCTAAATTTGGTAACACACATAAAAATGAAAGACGGTAACATATATAGAATGTAACGGGGATAATATATATAAAGTTGAAAGTGAGTAAAATACATGAAAATAAAAGAAGGGCAATATGCATAAATACGAAAGGGGGTAATATACATGAAATTAAAAGAAGGGTAACATACACAGAAATTAAATGAAGTAATATATATACAATTGAAAGGGAGTTCCATACATAACGCTGGTTCCTCTACATTAAAACATTATAATGTGTAGTCTAATACTTATGGAATAAATCATCATTGTTCGTACAGCATTCCTATATGTGAAATGCTAGCTGTGATGATTATATGCTACCCATCTTTCATTTAATCCAATTCTACAAGAAAGAATCAACTTCAAAAAGATAATGAGAGATAGCTACATATGTGTATCTGTGTCAAGGGTGGAAGTGGTGTTTTTAATTATCGGGATCTCTTTGTAGGAGAATATTTGCAAGCAAGTGATTCTTGGCATTAAAGAAACGTATTCCTGGTCCTGGATTTAGCCGATAACCGTAGAAAGAGCTATCGATTGACCTGGCTTCTCAATGGACGACCACAAACTGACCATTTCTATTTCTTTGTGCGCAAGATAAATCGGCTCGTCAACTTCGCTACATTGGTCAAGGGCTAAATGAAAAGAATGTGGCAGCTCATCGAGGTTTGATGACAATGGTTTCCATTTGAAGGCAACTTGCTTTCAAGTGAAAATAACATATGACAAGAGCCATAAGTAATAGTTGCCATGAGGTAAGTATATTGAAACGAATGTATCATAATTGGAACATAGAACTAGCAAATGACACCCAGGAAACTGTGAATCGTATCGTACATGATTGTAACAAATTACCTTCGGAGTATGAAGAAAGTCATGAATGGGTAGGAAGAGCGAGTCATTCAGTACTGTACAAATTATCATATTCAAGTAAATGTCTTTAAGAGAATATAACATATAATCTTACATGGGTCTTGAAATACACATAAACCACTAGACTCAGACAAGCAGTCTGGCTCTAGTGATCCTAAACAAAGATAAGAACATATCTTAGTGGTTGTTTTGGATATGCGATTATAGCAGAGTTCTAGATCCAGCTGAGACTGTTTCCATTCATTTCATAGTAACGACCTTGGGAATGACATTAATGCATTTAATTTTCATCAATGTCACTATGAATGAAATAATTGGGTAGACTGAGTTCTCTAATATAGGGTGTACAACTGGTCTGTTCTTATTCCAAACTTCATCCAATATGAGGCAGTGTAATTTTGAGGATCAAATATTGAATAGAATTGCTTCCCTTATGCCGCAAAATACGATATACATCTATGTAATAATTTATATATAGTTACATAAACATAGGAGTGGCTAAAAAGATATGCTGTTAATACATAAAAATAGAAATAATGGTAATCTCTCTTTCATCCAATAACACATTTGGCTATTCACATCTATGAATATGTCAACGGATGCATACATAAACGCAAATATATATATATATATATATATATATATATATATATATATATATATGAGTGTGTATGTGTGGTGGAGTGATTAGTATGGTCGTATTTGAGTATGTGTGTGTTTATGATAATTATATAGATAACTACGTATAACTGCAAGTAAGTAGGATGATCTGCCTTTTGTGTGAAAAAAAATCAATTCTGTGTCTTCGTAGTAGCGCATAGACGCACATTCATTCACACAGAGAAACAGAGAATTGTATAACCTAGTATTAAGTACATACACACAAATAGACATTATACATATATGCATATACGCGCAGAAAGAGGGGGAGATAGACAGACAGACAGGCAGACAGACTGAGACAGAAGGAGAGAGAGAGAGAGAGAGAGAGAGAGAGAGAGAGAGAGAGAGAGAGAGATGAGAGATACACACATCTCTCTCTCTCTCTATCTCTCTCTCTCTCTCTCTATATATATATATATATATATATATGTGTGGTGTGTGTGTGTGTGTGTGTGTGTTTTGTGTAAGAGTATATATATGGCTGAATTTATTTAGAATGTTTGATTCTGGATTAGTATTTGAGGAAGATCGAAGTATTCATAATTCATGTGATATCGATAATTTTAATTATACCTGGCTCGGCCGAAACGCATGTATCAATAATTATTCATCAATATCTTTTTGACGAACTGCATATATAAATAATTGGTCGTATATTGCGCATAAACTGATATATGAATAAAAACAGATGTACATACATAGTATTTACCATTGTCAGCTTATAAAATATCTGTGGGTGTGTACGTGTAGATGTACAAATGCACACACAAGTATGTACACACGAACATACTTATTCCCGATTTCAATTTTTTGCCGCTAGTTAATTAGACACAGCTGTCTTTGATGGATAAAATGGCTTGCGCATTTCGTGCTAATTTTATTTCCATTATTCAAGCGAATTTTATGTTTCTAAATTTCCACACTTTCTATTTATTTCACACATCTTGTCTCTCACTTTCTTTTCTTCTTCTCTTGCTTTCTACGAGGGTAAATCAGTATATTCGTAGCCTCACACCTACTTATTTGGTAAATTTGCATTAGAAATTGTCACTCTATAATATCAATGTTTATTATTCATATTCACAACTAAATTAAGTGCATTGACTAGGAAATAAACTTGAGATTCTTTTTCGTCATTATTGAACTTCCCTTCCGACTCAAACTTTTATAAGTTCTTTCGACTTCAGAAATTTCATGAACTAGAAGGCAAGAATTTCCACAATTCTTTGGAATGCCGTGGAATGTCCTCATTTCAAATCCTCTGTGGCAAAAGTTTTCCTACCCGACTGTACCTCTTTGAAGAGTCATCGTCGTGCACACGACATTACAAGAACTTGCACGCATTTTCTTCTTTCAAAAATGTGTATTCTCATATATACCCCTAACATGATTTGGGTTATATATATATATATATAGGGTCATCCACAGACACGTGTTTCGACTTATCAAGTCTCCTCAGTGTGGCTAGACATTTGTAAGCTACCTACAGCCGAATTGAATCCGATCGGTTGGGTGTCAGTCCGGCACCGTAACCATTAGGCTGTCTTCATTACAGAATGGGAAGGGGATATTAACTGTTTTAATACACACATCGCTTTGCGTGTAAAGGCCGTCACAAAGTGCTCCATTCCTTAGAAGAGCGTTGCGTTTACTATATATATATATATATATATATAGAGAGAGAGAGAGAGAGAGGAGATGATGAGTTCTCACTCATCTTACATTCTGCTTCTACTTTTTCGACTAGGTCGGCAGCCATGTTATCTGGTTTTCCTCTTCTTCATCGTTCTGTTGATACTTCTTTGGTTTGGACAAGTCATTGCTTTCAATTTTTAATTAATAAACACAACAACTTGGTATTACTTGATTAAGTTTTATTTCTTAGCCCATGATTCTGTTGCGGAGAGCCAGACCATGGGAGAGCCGACAATCTCGTCGGCTCTCAGAGTTTATAACCGTCACCAGTAATTTTCCATGGGACCCCGTTATTTTTAAGTTAACGACTCTAATCAAATTACATGCTACAGCTATATTCAAAATGTTATGACCACCCATAAATTGTAACAAAATGTGGTCTAGCTCGAATACCTGTTTATAGCCCAAAACAGGTAGCATTCTGGTCCTCCATAAACCCTTCACAGACCACATCATTGTTTCCAAAATGGTAACCATGTAGGTGGTATTTGCATTTAGGAAACATGAAGATGTTAGATAAAGCTAAGTTTTGTAAATAAAGGGTATGGAGTAGTAATTCAAAGCCATCGTTGGCTATTTCAGCTACTGCAACCTGAGCCGTGTAAACAGATGAATTATCTTGGAGTAAGAGCACACATTCCCTTAGCTTTTCTCCATTAATATTTTCCCTTATTCAGATAAGCTATTAGGATTACACCTTCATACGCCAATAGAAATCCTCACCTTGTCATCAGATGTTGCCTGCTTGAACCTCTTCAGTTTGGAGAACCAGTGTGTTGCCAATGTTTGCGTTGAATATTTGATTCAGGTTCAAGGTGGTGAATCCAGCTTTCATCTTGATTACTAATATGTGGTGGAAATTCTTAGGGTTAGCCTGGAATCGAGTCAGAAGTGTGCTGGAAATATCAACTCATTTTAGCTTATGCTCTGACGTCAGTATTCTTGGAACCTATCATGCAAACATTCCTAAGATCTCAGTTAAAACAATATGGGCCGAACCAGGACTAATGCCTATGGCTATCTGTTGGACAGTAAGTCATTCATCATCCAAATAATACTGTGAATATAATAAACTAGTTTATCCGTGGTTGAAGTTTTTGGACCACCTGGCCGAGGGTCATCTTCTTTGCTGTCCCTGCTCCGATTTAATTTTTTCAACCGACTTACACAGTTACATAGGAAATGGATTTCTCTTCAAATATCAGTACCATGGCCTCAGAGATTTATTTGGGGCCATACCTTTCTTTTGCTGATTCCTTTTGACTGTTCAGGCCTCTGTATTGTTCATTTTTTTAGTTGTTGCACAATTCTCAACTTTGTATATTTCTGCATAGAAATTAAGATAGAAATCTGAAATGTTTTTCGATTTTTAAAAGGTGTTAGTAGGCTGCTACAACAAAAATGTTCATCAATGGCTTTTCTTTCTAACTAAGGCTCATAACTTTTTGAAAGACACTCATACGTACATCACTGCATAGTTGAGTTGAGGATAATACAAAGTTCAGAAAACAAATACGTTTTTGCCAACGTAATTCAATGTCAATGCAATCAACTTGAAGTTTATCACACACACGCGTGCGCACACACACACACACGCACACACACACACACACACACACACACACACACGCGCGCGTGCGCGCACACACATATATATAGATATATGCGCATGTATGTATTAGTAATATGGCACCTAAGTTTTGTTCTTTTTGAAAATATTTAAACATTTAAGAAACAGTCTTTTAGACTCCTGCTTTAGAAGTAGCTACCATGGCATCTATTGTCTGATAAATGTAGAAACACGAAACACAGTTACGAGAGAGTAGTTTGGGATTATATTTGTATTTAGGTTTTTAAACCAACTCTACCGTAATTGCGTAGACCACATTTTCTATCAGTATATATATATATATATATATATATATATATATAATATATATAACAACTCACAAACAGCACATCATAAGAAGATATTAACTAGACCAATACACCTAAAATCATCTGACGTCTATAATAAAGCAGTTTCAAGCACGATTTGCAATGGAAAGATAATGTTTGCACATAAGTCATTTCTTAAACATACAGTTTTCCGATATCATCGATTTTAAATGGTAATTAGAATCATTCTCTTTTCCATAAATATAAGCATTAATATCCTTATGGATCACCGTTACTATGAGAATCTACCGGTGTCATATATTGTCTCGAATGTGCGTATACCATCGATTCAAGTTCAGTATATCTGGTGTTTCATTGTAGGAAATATTCAAGCTTCAAGATATATGCTAAGCGAGTAAGAATTTTTGATGTATCTAATTTAAAGTGCATCTAATTAGTATAATAATGAAAATCTTCAAATAGCTCTGTACTGACAAGAGATGGTTTAAGGAATATGAATCAAATGTCCATTGCTTTCATTAAAGAGTATTGGTAATAGTTGCTGTGATTTGGTAACTCTCTATGGTATTTCCAAACACGACATGTTATGCATTTTTTGTTCTTAAAAATAAACAAATAGTGTAACAAATGATAACTGTTGTATGAAGGTTAGAAGAATCCAGACACCTAGAATAAGGGCTTCCATCTGAATAATACATTCTGCGTTGCTTTATCCGAAAACTATGCAAGAATAATCAATTCTGTTCAAACGTGTGACTCAGTTGAAAGAAAAAAAACTATATCAAGTTAGAAAGAACCATCTATTCCCAATGGAATATAATCTCAAAATTATCTCGAAATAAAACAAATAAAAACTACAAGTAATTCTCGCTCAATTTGAAATGACTGCAGTATTGTTAGATTCTACTTGAGGGTTAGTTGATCAAAATCAGATTTGTATCAGTTCTTAGGCTCAGAACGGAAAAGTAATATTTGATTTATTCTGCTTACCAAACCCGAGGGTTTGAGAATCTAATTATAGTAGTAAAATTCGTTAATTCCTTCTTCCTGAATGGAAACACCGTTTTAAATAACTTATTGGTGATAGATTTATCGTTATCATCAATAGTTTAAATAAAATATACGTAGACATAAATAACTGTCACCGCGGCTTATTATTTAAATATGCTGATTATATCCTCTGTGGTGAGATACGACCGCCAACCCACCCAAAGAGGGGTGCTGGTTATCTTGAGATCTGGATAGTGCGGAGTACCACTTCATTGTCATTACTCCTATATTCACTCTGATCCGAAGTGGGAGTACCTGTTATGGTTCCATCTATTAGTCGAATAGATCTATTTAAAAATTATACGTATTCAATTGTAGGAGAAAAATTCTTAAGATACAACTGCACAAAAATAGAAATATAAACGTTCAATGAATGCGATTCCATAACATTTAGGCATAGAATAACCCTAGAAGATTTGTCATACTGTTAAATTAAATAAAACGATTGTCTTTACTAATAGGTACAGTTCATGGGACTACCTCCTAACTGACACTTATATTCTCCAAGAGGGACAATTATTTATTGTCTCCTTACAACAAAAGCAAACCTATTTTCCGACGCAATTATTTGAAACTTTTATTATTCAAAATTATTTTTTTGAATTTCGCTTTTTTCTGTTTCTCGCTGATGTTGGCTGTTAGATGCAATTTTAGCATGATTTGTTTTGTTGTTTACAACTTTAGTATCCTAAAATACTGAGCATCTTTCTTAGTGTATAATCAGGACTATACGAGCTCCACTAATCTTATAGCACTTACCCACAAAATTGCAGCTGATTCCACTCTATGTTTCATTAAAAGAAAAAAAAAAGAATCACTCCAACTCCCGCTTCCTTAAAAAAAAAGAGCCATTGACTTTGCCGCTCTATCTATAGCTTATATGATTGTTCAAACATTCAACAAATTCTTAAATGTATTTTCAAATAAATCACACACAATATTAAATTAAGGACCCTAAATTGTATTTTTTAAAGTTATTTATTTACTCTTAAGTGTGGCGTAGAATAATTGGATGGGGATTTAAAAAATGAAATATATAATGTACAGAAATTCAACTTAATTAAAAAATATAGTTAATTTTATTTATGAAATGTTAGTTTAAAAAATAAATTACTCGCGTAATATCCTATTTAATTAAAACATAATTGATGGAATTATTATTACTTATTAAATATCAAAAGGTTTGGAGGGGATTTTAAATGGGAATTCTCAAAATTCCTCTCACTCCACTTTTACAACAAAATTGACATTTAATCAAAATATAGTTTAGCAAATGAAACGAAGAACTTTGATAAAAATGACCAGTTTACTTTTAGAAACAATGCATTTTTTTTTTTATAAGAAAACTGTTTTAAATTATTTGAATCTTCGAGTGTTTATCAAACAGATTTGTAAAAACTTTATATGTTTAAATCCCAGAAGGATTTAAATATTTGTTTTTATTTTCCCTACAGGTGGATTTAAAATAATTTTAGTAAAATTAAGTAAATAATTAATTACATTTAAAAACGTTTGATTACGTTTTAAAAATCGGGTATTGTATAAACATTTGTGATGAAGGCTGTAAAAATGAATCCTAAAACTTGTATTAATATTAATTTTAGTGACAATTTATTTGATGTCATTATCTAGAAATACGAGAGGCAATTTGATAGAAATTTTATTTGAGGAAATAAAAAAGAGCCAGAGGTAGATTTATTTGAATATTTTTTTAAATGTCCAAGAACGTCAAATTTCACAATAACCTTTGCCAATTTTCTCGGGTTTGTCTTCAGCTTATTTCTGTGTGTCAGACAAGAAGTTCTTTTTATTTGCTACATATACATGTTATTGCCCACTTTTACAGTTGGTAGATCTGGCTGGTCTTAGTTTAAGCACTGTCAGATCTTAACACCTCGTCCTAAAATAAAAAAAGAAACAATAAGGAAAAAACAAAAGCAGCATTATACACGAATTTAAAATTAGAAAATAACGCAAACATTGAAAAAAAATACGAATTCAGCGGATCAGTAGAAAATGATCTTTGCTGAATAAGTAATTAATGGAAAAATTTACGTTTTTAAGACACTTACTATGACTATTTTTTATGTAAAGAGAAGTAAATGAAAATATGTGTAAAGATTGTAATCTATTTTTCAGCTGTTGAAAGTCATAAGATATGCATATGAAAAAATGTTCTTTTTACGGGGCGGAAAGCTATAAACATGATGTGGGGTAGAATGAAGCAGGAGTATGGAAAATTTATTAGCGGAGCGTGGGAGTCTTCGGTGCTGAACAGCATAGTGTATCAAATTAAATAATAACCAATATTGCTAATTTCTTGTCTCCATACCTTCTATTAACCATATAAGAATACCAAAATGGTCTCAATGTACATGCTAATAAGGCATGTACTTGTTTTATCTATAAAAGTGCGATTACAACAAATTCAGCTTTACTAAATTTTATTGCATGACAAATTTAACCAGGAATGTTAACATGGGGGGGGGAGAGAGAATGAGGACTTCTACAGAATTATGTTAACAGAAACAATGATAACTTGCTGATGATTGATTTGTATCAAAGACACTTGACGAGGTGATAATGATTTAATGTTTTTTTTTAGAAATAGTTCAATTTTGGAGCGATAGAAGAAGTGTCAATTGAAGCTGTAAAAAATATATTTTACTATGAAAACCGCCTCATCCAAAATGGAGCGCACTGATCGTAATCATACCACTCTTTGTAGTGCCTAAACTGAAAACTTTTTTATGTAAATTCAGAGAGAAACCTTGATATTTAGTTATTTTTTTTTCAAAATTTAGTTTTGATATCATTTACAATCTGCCTTTCTGTTTCTGCGTAAACGATATTTCTATTTTCACTTTGTATTGTCATTATATTACAGTGGGCGAAGAAATTCTGGTATCATAGACTAAATCAGTACATATATTTATTTTGATTGGTTTATTTATTTAATGGGATATCAACTCCTGATGGGTTGTTGAAGGCCATAACCTGATTCACTTGCAAATCCCCGATTGTAATAATAACTATATTTTCCAAATTTCATTTCTTTAAATGGAATCTTTTGTCCAAAATCGTTTATTTCCACACGGTAATATAGTGTAAAGTATTCTTATCTAATACGAATCATTTTCAAACATATCTGACCTATAAATGGGATACTAAGAGGAGCTACCACTTCTGGTCAGAGTGTAACTGGAGTAATAGCAACGAAATGGCACTCCGCTTACCCCAGAGCCTCAGAACTCGATCACCACCGTCCGATGCAGTTCATTGTCGCAGAGGAGACCCCTGGATATATATATATATATATATATATATATATATATATATATATATATATATATATATATATATATATATATATATATATATGTGTGTGTGTGTGTGTGTGTGTGCATGCTCAAGTGTTTTCTGACATTGAAATCGATTCATTTTCATGATGCGGCAAACGGTATAATATTCACAGTTCAGTATATATACAGAAAATATATTTACTGTCAAAATTTAGCAGTTAAATTGAAACAAAAATATATACTTAGAAAAATGGGCAATAAAACATTTTTGATATTTTTAAAGATTATGTTTAAGTCAGAAACTCATAAATTTATTCGTCTGATTCATGTTATTGTTTGTTTTCAGGACTGATTTAAATTGGCCCGAAATAACTAAACACATTATTTGTTTTCTTTGTGTAAAATAATTAAGAACACTATTAGCAAACAAAATTGAAAATCAACATTTTAAACTATAATAATATAAAAGAAAGCTATAAAGTTTAGTGAGTTAAATTAATTATTACTGATAGTTCGAGACAGAACTGAGTGTCTACCCAAAGTCAAATCCGAATGACTTGTTCTAAGAGGATTATTATTGCTTATAAATAGATATAACATTAGTTTGCGTGTGTTTGTGTGTATGTGCGTGAGAAGGATATCTTGTTAATGTATGTGAGGAAACTTATGAGAAGAATAAATCTAAATTTAATCATTTTGGCAACACGTTATTTTTCGCCGTGACAAAATAAGATACAGGCCACGGTGAGGACATTTGCAATGAAAAAAAATAAGATAAGATCGGATAGTATATATATGTTAATGGCAAATCAATATATTAGTTAATAGTATATTTATGTTCAATGGAAATTTAGATGTCGATAGGCAATAACCATTTGGGATATAAATACTTTATCTCTTATATATTATTAAATGTTCATGCTCTTGCGCGCTGAACTAACCTGTCATTGCATGAACGATCAGTGGTCAAACGTTATATTAGCTTTGATATAGCACATTTCCCTCTTGGTGAAACGTATACTTATTGATAATCGCTTACGACACCCAGATCAATTAAAGATCGAAATAAGTATTCAAGAAGTGTATTTGAAGAGAGGCCTCCCCTTTCAATTCTTTGATACGCTGTTAGTATGTTTATTAAGTCGGCAAAGATGTCAGCTCTCTGAGATCCTAAGAATTTCACTTTAACTTACACGGGTTAATTCCAGCTGAAGTGGATTCACTTTCGCTCTGAATTTTCTATTAGACAACAACTTTCTGGTCTCTGATCTAATGGCTACTTTCATTATTGTGTCATTTTTCCTTTTGCAAAATTCTACTTTTAATTACGGGAATTCATAATGGTCATGTGGCACAGATTACGAAGTTTTTTTTCTTGAGTCCGATTTTGATGGGAGTGAATAGAAAGACCTCATTGTATAAAGTTTAATCTTAGAGGGTTTCTTTGGTTGCAAAATATACGATTTAGTCTAAAATACTCATTTTTACTTCAGTTACGCTCTGTCGGTGGAGTTTTGACCCAGAGTGGTAGTACCTATTAGTCTCTCATCAATGAGTCAAATAGTTTAAAAGTTATTCGTATTCGATTGAACTATGTGAAAAACACCAATCTAGAAACAACTATACAAAATGTAAATATGAACATACATTGAACGTGTAGGCATTGTATAACCGTAGACGGGTTGACATGCCATTAAGACCAATGAATAAATCTAGCGTACACAACGCGATTAGTAAATAATAAGATTGGAAATAAATTCTTGTCGCGTTTTTAAATTATTGAAATATATTTGTATTTACCCCACCTGTTACATATTGACATGACGTTAAAATCAGCCTATCCATTGAAAATCATAATGAAATTCCTGAGAAGACTGATTTTTGGAGTGACTTGTAGATCAAAGATCCCAGGCGCTTTGTTTAGAGAAGTCTTATCACATTTATCTTTATAGCAAGATCAGAATAGAAATCGGGTGAAGGGATGAATGTTTAAGAAGCAATAATAATTAAATCCCTAACTTAATCCCTCGAGTAATTCGCGTAGATTTAATGAGAAATTTAATTAACATAGACTTCTTCCTAAAATCATGTTCACCACATCTTTTCTAAGTCACAACATAAATATAATTGCAACTATTAAGATTAATCTTAATATTTAAACTTTAAATGCCACAATAAAATAAGAATAATTGGTTAAAACATTGAGAAGTATAGAAAATACGAATATGTAACCCAGTACATCCTATTACCATTTATGAACCTGAGCCTTGTTTAGCACAAGCCCAGATGCATGGGGCACCCAGTGAGAATCAAACCCACTAACAATACACTGCTATCCCACTTAGTTAACCATTATACAAGATGAGAGTCCCAGCCCAATACAACATGTTGCACGTTACTTGGAGAAGTAATGTCAAGAGACAAGTAACTTGCATTACCCAAAGAAATACCATAAGGGGATTAACTCGGCATACTACACATACAGCTAAGAACATATGTCCAGCTTACACAAAAATACTTAAACAGTGAAATTTCTAGATGAAAATCCTAAAAATCTAAGAAGACAACACTTTATTTCAATAACAAATGTTCTGTTTCTAACAATAAGGAAAAGTATTCATAAGAGATGTCTGATCTCAATTGTTAGGAGTAGAGAACGGTCAAAACTAATAAAAAAAAAAAATAACTTCAAGTAATCTCATTTCAACACAACACCATAAGTGAGAATCGAACTCTCTAACAATGGTTTGCTAGACAAACTTGCTAACCATCATAAGATAAAAAGATTTTATTTCAATACCACAATTTCTAGCCACTTCGTCGTGTTGAAATAGTCAACAAGCAGACCATTTACTAGTGAGAGGTGAAATTGAGCCTCACTAAGTGCCCAACTTGTGATAAACCTGAGAACTGCTTACTTTTTAAGACCAACCTACCGTCGTCGTTAGCAAGCTATCCTCTGTTACATCTAAACAGTGCTTAGTTTTATGACTTGAAGTGAAATCTCGCTGAAAATTTCGGTTTGCGCCAGATTACCAGTTAAGCAGCAACGAGCCTGCTGAGTACTTAGATCGTTGGCTACCGAGAAACCACGGGTAGAATAAACAACCCGAGGCCTGTGTAAAAGATCTAAACAAAGCCTAGTAAATAACAACACAATTCTTCCAATAATAAACAAATGTATAAATAAGAGAATTCAACGGTAAGAGAAATCTCCATATTTTGAATAGGAAATGTTTTGCCACTCATATTTCGCTTCCATGTTTCGCCATAAAAATAAGGGTAGCGCTCATCTCAGCGGGATACTTTCATAAAAAGATAAAAATGCTCAAGCGAAAACGAAGACAAGAAAAAGAAATATTGTTTCTGTTATCGGGATTCGTTTTGTGTTTGAATGGAAATCTGCCAGGTTTTCAGCTTTGACTGATCGATTAGCAAAACATGCTTCAAAGACATGCTTCAAAGGAACGAAAGAATTGAGTTTTAGCGATTAGCAATCACTATCATAGACAATCCTTATTACAGGCTTGAAAGTTTGTAGGCAGACAGTCAACTAAAACCATACATATTTACATATATCGTTATATACGTAAGTAGATAAAGGCATACTATCCCGCTAAATTACAATATATTTTCAGGATTTTGTATACGGATAGATTTATTCAGAAAAGCACGATACTAACAAATATATGTGCATCTATTTACATACATACATATAACCTTAGATAAAGTAAGCTTAATATATATATATATATATATATATATATATATATATATATAATTCTACTTTCTGTAATTTCAGAGGGGATTATTTAGGTATTAATCAATTCTTCTTTGTTGCATCAGGATAAAAACGCCAAGATCAAAGTGTCGCTCTTTGAAAATTCCTGTGAAAAATTCTACCCTTATTAAAAACACCCAAATGATTTAATATAAACTTTTATAAAAATTGTACTAAAATTCTAATGATATTGACCTCATAAAATTATAATATTATTAATACGGCTTCAATTCGACATGAATTGAATCAAATATAGATATTAATGACAAACACCCAGTTACCTTCGAAATCGAATTTCTCATTATGTAATTAGGAGACCATGATTTTATAATATACCGAAATCTCTGTTTTCATGTGTAGCGTGTATAATGTTTTGTGTTGCCACAACTATGGGTTTCAGAATTACTTTTCAGTGATATCACACTGCGTAACTGACACAGACACACAGACACACAGACACAGACACCAGACACACACACAGACACACACACACACACACACACACACACACACACACACACACACACATACACATATATATATATATATATATATATATTGAAGCACCATAGATGGTCAGTGTACCTTGAGACTTGTTGGTTGGTAACTTTCGGATTAGTTCGTATACAATGAAGAAATTTCCCTTTCTTGTCTGTATGAAACGAGAGATAGATAGAGAGAAAGGGGGAAGAGAGAGATAGAGTGAGAGATTGGGAGGGGGGAAAGAACAGTGAAGATGTATGTATATTAAATAACTTTGAGAAACAAATGTTAGCAACAATAGCAAATAGAAATATATTGTGCACAATCTGACAAAAGTTAAAATAGAATATTCATCATATTAAGTCGTAGGATCGTTAATTGTGTATATTTTAGAGATGATTGCAAGAATCCTTGTTATGTTTTGTATGAATGGTTGATGTGCCTTTTAGCTTTTTGGTAATAAATAAAACAAAAGTTATGTATCAATCTCTTCATATATTTTTCTCTATCTATCTATCTATCTATCTATTAGTCTAAATAACTGTTTAGTTTAGTAATAAAATAATAAAATGGTATAATTTACTAGTAAGGTGGCACTGGCAGCAATGTCTTATTTTCAGAATATAGAATTAAAGTTGTTTTTGAAGAAACTTGCTAACGTCATCTTACCTCTGTGCTTTTCTGGCTATATACAGTTTATTATCTCGAGATGTTTCTTGTAATTGTTTAGGGGGAATGCTTCGTAGATACCCTTTTAGGCCCTTTTTTCTATTATAGAAAGTGAAATTTTCCATACGATACCCAAAAAGTGAATGCAACATAAAAATCGTGTAATATTAAGCAGAACGGTTTGGCAAAAGTGATATTCATTTCCTGAAATTCACCTTCATAAAAAAAATAAATGGGATTGAATTACGCGCAATTTTAATGATTAAATTCCAAGCTATCAATGTCCTTGTAAAATGCTTTTACAGTTAATTCAATTAATTCTATTAATACTAAACATACGGGGTGTGTTTGAGAAGCATCAAGATTGAAAGTGTTGAACTTCTATGTCAGTCGTCGACGATCATGTTGAGAAAATGTGTGCGGTGAACCATAGAGGTTTCCTGACTAACCGTGAAATTTCCGATTGGCTAGGAATTGGTAAAGTTCGGGCAAAAAAAAAAAATTGATAATGAAATGGATGTTGCTGTAAAATTCATTCTGCATCTTCTGACAGACGTCTGGTTTCAGAGTGAGCGACTAGATGAGTAATCGGCAAATTTTCCAAACTTTATCCTAATCATTGTGTTTTGCCTTGTTCTAAAACAAGAGCATTGGATTTATCAAAGTGTGATTGACGGTTGGAAGTTCTAAAGGATAACATGCATCTAATAGCAAGAGAGGTCATAGAAGGTCATCATCTATGTGAATAAATACGAATTTCTATTCGTGTTTCTTTATCCATGCTAATATCAAATCAGCCATTGTTAATACGAATGATCAACGTGTAACATGTATTAAATGTTCAAACACATGGCTTTTATCTCAATCATTGGTTATCTAATATGCATAATGAGTTTAAAAAACTGGGTTTGATAAATAAGTCTCCTTTGTTAATTATTTGTAATTTTATTGTTCTATTTCCATAAGTATAATTAATACTTTTGTGCATAACTTTTATAAGAAAACCATTTAAAAAAAGAAAGAAATATACATATGAAATTATCTTTTGAGCATTTCAACAAGATCCACTTCTGAGTAAAAATAAAATGAAATAAAAATATAAGATAAATGGACGATAGATTTGTTTTCTGTTTGGTAAGATTCATAAATTAACGTATATGTATAGTGAATTTTTTGAAAAAAGCAAAATACATTTTTTAGAATTGTTTTTAGATGAATGCAAGATCTGCATTAGTTTATAGCAAAACCTCTATTGATCTCGCAGATTTATATCATTTAGTGTATTCAAAATGTAAAATCTGCATTGGTTTTGATCTTGCAGAAATATTATTTTTGAGTCTATTCAAAATGGCGTGCAAACAGCCTCATCCCGGATTTTAACTTGGGTTACCATGCCCATTTATTTGTTGTTGTTGAGAAGCTAGTGTAAAAGAAATGTAGACTATAACTTTTCTAATGTCATAAGCTTTTTTACTTATTTACTCTACCCTCTGGTGCTATAGCTTAGTAATATTTGACTAACACAAAAACTGCAAGAATATTTTTTAGATAGCAGTGATTATACAACTCATGAATACAGGAAAATGATACTCTAATATTTATTTCATTCTACAATTTTAAGTATGGGAAAAAAATTAAGAAAAAGAAAACAACTATGAAATGATTACAATTTTTCAAATTAAAGTAGTGAAAGGAATTTCTTTTTAATTGATTGTCATCAAATTCTTGGTGGCTGATAATTTCAAACCGTATGAAATTTACAGAAAAAGTGTAATGTGTACGAAGAAGCCTGTTTTATTTATAAAATGTTTATAGATGGGCTAAATTATCTAAAGAAGGTCGAAATATATTTCTGAATGAAGACAGGATGGGAAGGCCCAAAGTACACCTGAAATGGCGGATTCAATTGATATGCTCATTTTGGAGAAGTTGACACAAGAGCACAAGACCTTATAATGCAGCAAGGACAGTGGAAAGCTTCAATCCGTTTCATAGGCAACATCTTCCAAATATTCCTTAAAGTCCAGATCTGGCCTCTTTGATTTTTCCTTGTTTGCCGCTCTCAAATGATTTCTTTCAAGCGAGAATGAAGTGAAAAACACCTTGATAAAATGGCTGGAAACACAGTACCAATATATCTAAGCTAAGAGAATGTTTATTGATGGTAAAGAGAATGTTTATTGATGGTAAAAAAATGTTTTGATGGTAAAAAAGAATTTTTATTGATGGTAAAAATTTGCTTTAAAGAATGGAGATTATATTAGAAAAATAAACCAAAAAGCTTTTCCTGGGTGAAATGTGTGTCCTTTTATTGCAAATTTCAACTTATTTACTAAATCACACTTGCATATATATATATATATATTTAATATATATATATATATATATATATAATATAATATTCACAAGTCTGTATTATCAACCACTAAAAATTTAACTAACATTTCCGAAGAATTTAATTGAGGACATAATTTGCACTTTTATTCTGTTTTTATCTACATTGAGTGTTTTATGAATTTTACTAAATTCACTTACTTATTATTTTTATTGTTTGATGATAGAATTATATTGAGAAATATATTAATCTTTGTGATTGCATTACATTTTAACGAATAAATGCTATTAAGACCTATCTATCAATATATTTATCTACCTATCTATCTCTCTCTCTCTCTCTCTCTCTCTCTCTCTCTCCTATATATATATATATATATATATATATATATATATATAATATATATTGTTAGACTATTGACAATTCTTGTCAGACGAGTTTTTGTTCGATCCTAACTGTCTGGTCATCTTTTTAATATCTTGATAGAATTGGTGTAGCAATCCACCAAAGGTTTTTCCATGAGCGCTTTCTGCACGTCTTTGTGCCAATCATCAGGTGTGAAACTGGTGGGATGTTTCCGTTGTCTCGCTTTTAAAACGAGCAATAGCAGTAGGAATTAGTAGTTGGAGGGGCACGAGTTCCGTTTAAACGAACAGTGGAAGTAGAAATTTTCAGGAGAGGAGAGGGATCACAAGTTTGTAAGAATGTAAGTGGAATGATGGAGGATGTTTGGCGGGAAATTATAGGCATTTAAGGCCATCTTGACTGATTTCAAAGTTTATCTTGTTTAAGGTGGGTTTGTTTTGTTCGCTATATAGGGCTTCGAGTATTTGAAGTTTTTGTTTGTTTTTTTTTCTTTGTGCAGTGTAATTGTATTTTCAGTTAAAATTTTCCGGTAGGTAAAGAGGAGGCACGAATGTGATTTCAAGTGTTGCATTATGTAGCTTGTATCAGTCAGGTGAAGTATTAACCTGCATGATAATGTGGTCGGCGTGTGACCAATATACGTGCATTCAACTTTGGGAAGGCAGTCTCCTACGGGGCATTTAAATTCATACACGAGATTGGTCTTATTAAGACGAGTAGTTTTGGGGGGTGAGTTGTTGCATGTGACAAGTTTGGCGGTTTTAAACTTTTGGTAATAGATAATTAGCTTTACTTTGCTGTTGGTGTCGGTAGAAAAACATTAATACGTATTAATTTTTTAAACGCAGTTATGTCCAGTTTATAGTTTCGGTGCATCTGATTACGGTAATATATGTGTTGGGTGGAAATATTAAGTGTGGTATTTTTTTCGTTGTGGTTAATGTTATGAATTCCACCAGTTTCACACCTGATGATGGTACAAAGACGTGCAGAAAGCAGTCGTGAAAGAACCTTTGGTGTATTGCTACACCAATTCCACCCAGATATTTGTAAAAATAGCCATACAGTTAGAAAGGATCGAACAAAAACTCGTCCGACAAGAATTGTCAGTAGATTTTAACAAAACATGTTGAAAAGAAAAAAATGCTGCCAAAATATACTTATACACACACGCGCGCGCGCGCACACACATATATATATATAATATATATATATATATATATATATATATATATATATATATATATATACGTATTTAAAAAATATGCCTACTAAACACATCGCGCATTCAACAGATACGAAATGAGAAATTAAGAACAAATTGTTTTGTAATGATTATCATGTAAACATAAACACCCACCCATTGACGCATTAATAAATAAATCACATTATATTAGGATAAGTATTTGTATACAAAACTCTGAAACTGGAATCAGTCAAGGTGATATATTTTTGCTTTATTGTAATTTGAAACCTTATCTTGCAAAAATAGTTTGACTTCATCTCAAATAGGTTCGTGTGCGTCTTTTTTTGCTTCAGGTGTGAAGGCGGATTTACGACTTTCTTTTTGTGAGAGGAATTTCTATATTCTTCGGGTTCAACATGAAAAGTTAACGCATTGCCTCTTTATTTTAATTTCTACATTTGCATATTGTAATGCAGCTTTGGTTAAACACTTCTCTCGTAAGAAACAAACAGTAATAAGG
>CM042164.1:25938155-25945655 GCA_023376005.1 Doryteuthis pealeii
ACTAACACAACAATAACAAAATGTTTTCCTCAGTTTTAACTGCGACCACAACAAACACACGAAAGTTATTTTCATAATTCAAAACAAAACAAACAACAAAAAACCTAAAAATAACAAAAGCTTCACTCTGCAAGTATCATTTGTAGAGATAATTATTAACTTAATAAATTTAATTTGGTCCAATATCATTTAAACCAGTACTAACATTCTTTCTTTTTGATTTATCAAAAATATGACTCTATTAACGCTTAATGCGACTTTAACTATATTAATATTGTTAATGATAATGGATGAGATTGCTCGTCTGTCTTCAATAGAATACGAGGCAGCTTGATGAAGAACTTTGATATAAGTACTTTTTAGACTAGGGGTCTCAACTTAAGGGCTCAAAAGGATCATTATGTCCTGTGGGAGAGGTCTTTACAAAATACAAATATTCCCAATTTTTCTTGAAAACTTCGGTTCTCTTCGACAATTTTTATTTCCTTTGACATCATTATCTATTTCCATTATGTTTTACCAGAAAATACGTCGTTCATCGATATAAATGTTTGCTCAACAATCTATGATTTTCTATTTGTGTGTGTTGTCTGTCATCTCAGATACACCTTCCTCATGCCAATATAAATAGAAAAATCTATTTCTTCTTATGCAATGAAACAAACAAATGTTCTCATACTATTTCTCTGAATGTCTGAGATGAAGCTTGATGATTAGTATTATCTGCATTATTCGGACTATTGTCCTCAACTTTATTGTTATCTGTACAACGTTTCGGCTGATATGCCCTCCCGCCTTCTTCAGGTATTTCTTGTCGGACTCGGGAACAACCTTCTCGGACTCGGAACCTTCTTTCAGACTCGGGAACTTTCTTGTCTTAATCTGGAACCTTCTTGTCGTAATCGGAAGCCATCACGGAATTGTGAACCTAACTCTTTATTTAATCCACGGGGGTATCCTGTTCTCATTGCGCTAACCATAGCTGGTGTAGGGGCGTTAAGCTGTGTTAATTATTATTCTATGTTACTGCTGCCCTTGATCAGCATATAACCTGCAATCCAGAGATAACTGTCACTTACAACTGTCTTAACCTAATTATTTTATCCACTAGACCATGTGTCCAATTGGACTTTTTTTTTACTTTCAGTGGACGGCATGTTTCACCTTTTAATTGGACACAGACAAGAAGGTTCCCGATTAACACAAAGTTCCCGAGTCCGAAAAGAAGGTTCCTGCGTCCGAGAAAGGTTCCCAAGTCCGACAAGAAATACCTATCGGCCGAAACGTTGTACAGATAACAATGAAGATGAGGACAATAGTCCGAATAACGCAGATAATAGTAAATGTTCTCATGTTCTGTTGTGTAAATTAGTTGTCTGTTATATCAGTCACTCCTCTACCACAATAGTTATTTGATACAAGCCGATGTAGTTTTTACTATCGTTCTTATTAAGAATGTTCATAAATGTATATAACATTGGCAGATTAGCTCAGTCGATTGAACATACGCATAGGAGCTACCAGAGTATGTGTTCGATACCAACTCTCAGCAATTCAGTGCATCAGTAACAGCATTGATCTGTGAGGTAAAGTGGAGCGCTGATGGTATGTGTAGTGCCCCACCTCATTGACAAAAGTGAAGAACTAGTGAAATGGAGCTAGACGTCCTTGCTGTCCGGCTGATACTAACAAATATCCGATTTTACTTCTTATTTACATATTTACATATTTATTCTTTTCAGCTTTTGATCTTGAAGTGAAAACGAATGAAATATTAACGTATATTCTACGCTTCCCAGGGAGTAAACATATTCAGACCGAGGCTGATCTTAAATTTATTGCGCTGTTTGCATTAGCTGGCAGGTCAAGATTCTTACCACTGCTGCTGCTGCTGCTGCTGCTGCAAGAGTATGGATGAGGGAAAGACAAATTGCCAAGTTTTCGGAAAATTATTAGTCACGAACATCGTTATACCACGTGACATAGACGTGTTTGAGACACAAATATTACACCAAGAGGAAGAGTGTGACTTGAAATAGAATATTCTTCTTTATTAGGAAAAATCTTCATTGGATATATTTAAAAATAAACTCTTACTAACAGGACGCTGAAAGATGTAACTAATCTAGTTATAGTAACATTGTTTTTGAAAAAAAAAATTAAAGAGAAAAAAGAAAGAAAAAAGAAAAAAAAGAAAAAAGAAAGAAATTGGTTCTGAAATAAAGATCTATTTGGTGATAAAAAGAAAGAAACAAACAAAGACAAAAGAGAAGCAAAGAAAGAAAGAAAAGAAAGAAAGAAAGAAAAGGGTATGAAAGTAAGAGAGACCAATATGGTGAAAGAAAAGAAAGAAAGAGAGAAAGAAAGAATAAAAAAGAAAGAAAGAAAGAAGAAAGCAAAAGAATTAATGTAAGAAAGATCGATATGGTGAACGAAAAAATAAAAAAGAAAGAAAGGAAGGAATAATAAATGATGGAAAATGAAAGAAAGAAAGAAAAAATATGTATGAGGTGAAAGAAAGAAAGAATGAATGAATGAAATAAAGGAAGAAGAAGAAAGACTGATGTGGTGAAAGAAAGAAAGAAAGAAAGAAAGAAAAGCGCAGATACGATTGAATGAAAATGTTTTGTTTGCCTCTGTTCTAATTTAGATTTACTGACACCAAAAGAAAAATAAAAATAAATCATTTATCTTGCTAAAATGTTTATCCTCATTCAATTAAAGATGACAAATTAATTTGTCTGATTTTTTAGATGAGGCTTGATAATTTGTATTTGATGGATTTTTGTGACTGTCGTTCTCATCTTTATACAACGTTTCGGCCGATTTGCCCTCTGGCCTTCTTCAGAAGTTTCTCGTCGATCTTGGGAGCCTTCATGTCGTAATCGGGAAAGTGAGACAAGCACTAGAGAAATCAAAGCCTTCAAAACCAAACATCAAAGACGAGGAAAAAATGACCATCAAATCAATACAGCATGATGAGAATATTATAATACTACCAGCAGACAAAGACAAATTGCAGTCGTGATGGATAAGGTTTGAATAATCCCAAAAATTGGCAAATAATTGAAAACGGTGGCTACTGCAAGGTTAAAAGAATGGAAACTCTCACAGTGTAAGAACAATGATACCACAGAGGAAATGTAGACAGTTAATTCAATAGTACAGCTACCATTATATTTATGACCTTCGTAAAATTCATAAGGATATTATTCCATTGAGACCCATTGTCAGCTACCGAGGTTTACCATGTCACCCATTGAACTGCAACCTTATATATATATATATATATATATATATATATATATATATATATATATATATATATATATATATATATATATGAATTGAATAGGCTCATTCAAGAAAGTGCGGGGCACTTCTATGCATCAGTTCGAAAGTGAAAAAAAAAACAATGCAAGAGCAGAATGCAATAATAAACAAACTACTTCGAGAACTATGGGACAGTAGAGAATCTAAACGCAGCGAGTCACCTTCGTCTAAGCCATTCAGGACGACCCAGGAAGCATACAGCTGGAATGGTTGAGCTCTTAAGAGAAACAGCTCAGCAGTCAAAAACGCTCTGTGCTCGAGCGTGATCTTCAGACCCTGTACCCATCGTTTATGGGAAAGTTATTGTTCCAGCAAAATGGAGCAAGCTCTCACACATCAAACCTTTTCCTGGATTGGCTGAAAGAGACCTTTGGTGGCCGTGTGATGTGTCGCAAGACTGATTTTGAGTGGGCATGTCGCAGCCCAGACTTTAGCCTACCATATTTCTTTCTCTGGTGATACCTTAATGAACTCAATGAAGTCATCAGGCAGGAGATAAAAGTTTCCTTTGTAAGGATCTCAGCGGTTTGTAAGAATCTCATAGACAATTTTGAGCTGCGCCTCAAGAAATGCACAGAAATAGATGGAGGTCATCTACAACATAGGCTGTAGAATAAAGAAGAAAATTCTTAAGACTCTTCTTTTGATATGATGTTTTAAATACATTGACTTAGTTATAACTAAAGTTGCATTTAGTTCTTAACATAATAACTTATATGAGCTATCTTTAAAAGAAAAAGCATTTTTATTTCAATTTATTGTTTTCAAATGTCCATTTTAAATAATTTCTTCTGTACAGTATTGTTGTACCGGCCGTTCCTACAGTGGAGAATATACACCGGTTCTCACTATAAATAGTGAGACACCGAGTGAAAAGGTTGTACTGTTACCGTTTAACGACAAGCTAGCCGTTCCAGTACCATTATTGTAAATACACTTGTCTTATTTTACCCTACCTCGACTTGACTTCTTTTTTACTGTTGGATTAACATCACAACAAGTATAAATGTTTTTAGCGAGATGGATCAATTGCAAAAAAAGGTCGATTAAATTTTGCCCGAAATCTAGAGGGTTTATGATCTAGCAAGACACAATTCGACGAAGTCAAAGAAAGATGGGCCTTAACTGATGTTTAATGGGGTGTTGAAGGGAGGAAAGTGATGGATATTATTGAGGAAATAGAAATATACAATATATTAAACTAAAAATTCCCAGACAGAGAGATAGACACTAACTCATAGACATATAGAGAAACAAACGCTCAAGAAAGAGACACACGTTAATTAAAAAAGAACATATAAGCATCTTGACTGAGCATCTAAGTTATATCAATAGTATAATTTATAATGATTTTAATGAGCTCAACAAACAATGATAACCTAGATTCGCCTGTGATATATATACACACACACACACACACACACACACACACACATATATATATATATATATATATATATATATATGTGCGTGAGTGTGAACCTACCTTTTACAGTCAAAATTAAACTTTGAACGATTACGTTAAACGTTAGCATTTAATTTAGTTTAACAATTGATATTCGATTTATTTTTACTGTTATAATCAATGTTTAAGTTTAATGTAAATGTGTAATACCGTTTCTTTTAATATAACATACTAATTGCTTTTAAAAATGAAATAATTAGTTGTTTTTTTACATTGGTCTTTTAGTTTATTTACGTATTCAAGATCTAAATGTTGGACTATTTCACAGCATATACACAGACTTCAGCGAGTGTGTTATTCTGACAACTTGGGATACTTTATTCAATTATGTGCCGGTTCGACTCGGTTCCTTATTTCCGATCAATAAGCTGTAGTCATACATAGTAAGCCAGTTCTGAATTCCACAAAATGGCGAGCTGAGAAATAAAGTTAAAAACATGTAATGAAAGTGGCCCAACATTATTTTTTATTGGCTTACATCCCCGTGCTGCTTTTAAACATGTCTGGTAATCATGGTCACACAACGAACCAACTTTTGAGATTTCAATTTTTAATAATCCGAATATAGTAACGATTTTCTTTCAGTTTAAAAACTGGCTGAGTTGAAAAATGTATTAGATTTTGTCAAAATAGAAATGAAAATCCGTTTATAAACAGCACAAAAGCTAATATTTTGGCGCAGCGTACATTTTTACAGACAATAAGCAAGAAATTCACCACTTATAAAATCAAAGAAATAATTTGCATTTATAAAGAACAACATAAATTATCTATACTACTATCTAGATGAAATACCTACCTGCGTAGGGTAATATACCATTTTCTAAATGATGTTTACAGTTTTTGTTGTCAGTTGAAAATCTCCATCAAACGGTTACAAACAGAAATTATTAGTATAGAATATAATTATATAACAGAAAAAAATCCAGTTGTATTTAAATTATAAAGTTTTATTACTATGTGAACAAATTCACACAGCCTTGCGAAGAAATAATTTTAGAAAAAGACTGCGTATAATTGTGACATATAATTTTTTAACGTTTTTGTTTTTTCCCAGATTGTTAATCATTAGTAATAAAATATACGATGATGAGAGAATATAGCGTAAATCGCTCATTTAAAGTATTTATACTTTTGCATATAATCTTGATATAATAATCTCGCCTAAAATCTCACATAATATTTCCAAGTATGACCATTAATGAGTACACTCCTAGCAATTTTTAATATAATTTTAAGATTCTTCTAAACCTAAAGTGTCATTTTCTTTTTTTACAGTGGAGCATTGTGCGCTATAAACAGGTATTACTGGTATTATTTACTACCAAACAGTATGTCATTGAAACACTGTAACGATAAATAAAAGTGCAACAATTCTGTAAACAAAAGTATCATATATATATATATATATATATATATATATATATATATATATATATATGTGTGTGTGTGTGTGTGTGTGTGTGTGAAAAGATGGAAGTGAATCCGACGGTATGCAGTATAGTAAGAAATTTGAAAAAACACAGGTTTAAATTTAAAAGAAAAAAAAAGGTTTAAATAAAAAAATCAAAGGTTTAAACTTAACACTCATTTTATTTAAACATGTGTTTTTTTCAGATTTCTTACTATACTACATATATATATATATATATATATATATATATATATATATATATATATATATATATATATATATATATATATATATATATATATAAAGGCCCTATTTCGTTTTTGACTTCTGAATGTCAATATTTTAACTTTTCATGGTTCATTACTGTAGAGCGGGGCTATAAATTATACCTATGATAACATTTTTGATTGATTGATTTTAACGGCATGTTAACCCATGTAAGGTTATTTTATGTCTACAGGTTAAGGAATGGTGTTCATTGTACATTAATATTAACATTTGTTTGTCGTTGTTCCTTAAGATATTGTTTGCATAAAATTATATATATATATATATATATATATATATATATATATATATATATATATATATATACCAATTCCTCCGAACGAGCAGATGTGGCATACGGTCAATTTCTTAAGCGGAGTTTAAGAGGTTTGAATTCAGTTTTCCTTCTCCTAGACTGTTAACCAAACCAAAATTTAAAAGCCTAGCCTGCCCTACTATTTATCCATAACTGATTTGTTGGATGCATACCTTTCCAAAGGGTATTATCACTATTTCAAGTGCAAAAAGTCTCGCCGTGTCTATGTTCTTGGCGCCTGAAACATGCTTTTTCTCGGTGCCCTTTAAGATATAAAAATTGTATTTATGTTTTAAAATGAGCAAATATTAATCAACAGTTGAATGTACATGATAGGATTTGAATCACAAAATCTACATAGATAGCGGGGAGTGGTACGGAGAATTAAGGTCACTGAAATTGCTACGCTTATCGTAAATGAAATTCATACCTGACCCAACAATAATCTTCCAATCTTGCATCAATCTGTTTACGTTCAATTCCAGCTCCAGGGAATATTTCTATTTTTACTTGATTTTAAGGTTTTACTTTTAATCTTAGACAAAGCGTTTACAATCATTATTATCAGTAATTATGGTTATTATTTTTTATATTTTTTTCTGAATAATTCATTTACCCATTTTTCCAACAAACATGATAAGTGCTCCCTTTTCCCGGCATTCTGGGCGGCTGTCCATTTTGCCGGTACCTTTGCCTGCTCTGTCA
>CM042164.1:25950655-26030655 GCA_023376005.1 Doryteuthis pealeii
TCAGATTAAAACGCCAATAATAACAATAACAATAAAAAAGCATTAAAAACATATCCTAGATGAAATACAATAGTATTCAAATTTTTAAAAAAGTTCACCTGATTTGCAACATTCACGAAAGCTGATAATATGACAACTATTGTTAACAAAACACAGATGGCGACAATTCAATATATCTTACTCTCCGCATTATTGAGATACAAAAGAGTAGTCACGTGTCTACATCATAAGACTAAAATCTAGTCCATCACCAGTAAATACAACATATGTTTAGCCTCATAAGTGACATCTTGACATTAGTTCTGTTTCTTATTTAAAAGTTAGTTCTTTGTTTGAAAAACATAATAATAATAATGTTGATTTTTCTCCTTGGCCCATATTTTTCTTATATAATATATATATATATATATATATATATTGGGGCATATTTTCTTTTATATATATATATATATATATATATAATATATATATATATATGTGTGTGTGTGTGTGTGTGTGTGTGTGTGTACATAGTATGCTTCACTTTTTTACATGTAAATTTGATGCTATCTCCATGGCAACATATGTCAATTTGATTTCCCATGCTATCTTCATTTTTCTAATTACACACGCACACACACACGCACACACGCACATATATACACAAACATACACACACACATACACACACACACTACACACGCACATATATACACTCACACACATATATATATATATATATATAAGTGTGAGTGAGTGTTTGTATGTGAACGTGTTTGTACCTTAATATGCTGGAATGAACACAATATGCATTTTGGCTTTAATATTATTTATTTTAGAGTTTGGATTTAATTTTTGTAGTTTAGATTTTCGCAACGTATTTCCGATGGGGAAGGAGTAAGTAATAACACATTACACAGATTAAACAAACAAGGGATTGCAATGTATCAAATCTAAAAGTGTCAAGAAAATTAAAATTAATCTAGAGATTTTACAATGTTTTGGTGAGGGTGGGGCATAGAGAGAGAATCATCAGTTATTCAGCATGTAAAATGTTTCAAAGATTCAGGGAATCCACACATGGCTTCCTAAGAATGTTCATGTTTTTAAAAATTCGAATATGGATTTTACTGCGTCAAGTAAAAACAAATTAAAATTATGTTTGCGTAAAGAGTGCACCGAGATAACCTTCTTTTAAATACCTTCTTTTAATACTTTGCTTGGATACCAGATATTGTATTTGATACATCGTATGACTGACCGTAACATCTGGTTATAAACAGTTCCTAGTTTTTGATTGGTAAAACAAGAAATTAAAAACTATACTCCACGACTTCCTCCAGATAATTCCTAGAATTGTACGACTCATTCAACTGGGTGATCATTTACTATAAGGATGAAGAAACGGATGAAAGTTTTGCTGATATCTATATTAGAGTCTACAATTATTACAGTATAAGTACGTACTTTACAATCAGCTATTATTTTCGACAGAAAATCTGGCTGATAAAGAATGCATTAGATCTTGTTTGTATATCAGGGATGAGATGTTCCCACTTCAAGCCTTTTATAAATAAATTTTGTTTAGCAATCAGATTTGCTTTCATTTGCAATCAGGTAATCTAGGACTTAAAACTCCCTATGATCATGGAATACTAATCCCTGTTTTACCAAAATATGAAACGCACTCATTTTGCTTTTCTAATTTATATCGTTAAAAAGTTAACCAAAAGTTTTATCATTAAATACACAAAATCTGGCAAAAATGTTTCAGCTTTTTTTGTTTGTTTCATATTTTCATGATTTTCTTTTTTGCTACAAAACTTTGAAATAGTCTTTTTTTATCATTATGACATTATGACTATGAAAAGCCAACACGGCACCCCTATAAAAAAAAGACATAGTATTTACTGTTCGTGAGTAAATGTCCAAATATTTCACTGTCATTTTTAAATTGCTTCTTTTACCAGGTTTCACTGAAATGACATCCTGCTTCGTCGTTTGGAAAACTGAAGATTTTTCAAAATGGGTTTTAGATTCTCTACTTAAAACGCAGGGAGTCAAGTCTTTTGACAAAGATTGTGTAGATCTCAAGTATTGCAAATGTCAAATGATCACTCATAGTATTGCTGTGTTGTATTCATCATCTGAAGTGGTTATCTCCCCAAGGGTCTCCACTTCTAGCAATGTAATGGCTTTCATCAGCGTCTAAGCTGGAAAGTGATACCCGCAAGTGTTTAAAGGGTTGTCCCTTAGCTGAAACCATAATGGTGTGGATCCAATCTTCTGGACTGAAGGTGGGTAGTAATTTTTCTGCCTTTGTCACAGGGGACATCGTATACCGACAGAGTGAAAAGAAGGTATCCGATTTCTGGCGTTACGGCGATTCCTTTTCGTGATTTGATACTCTTTTCATATTCTTTCGTTTCCATACTTAGTGTTTTTCTTCGTCGTATTCTTTAAGCAGAAAGACTATTTCGATTGACAATTTGAAACACATTATTTAAATGATGCTTCATATTATTATTATAGTCATTGTTAGTGTTCTATTCATAATATAACAATAATGTAAAATTCAAAAGAAAGGAAGTAACCAATTGAGTAACCAATAGGAACTTGAACAACTCAATTATATGTAATTTTTCAAAGATGCAAAGCAAAACGTAAACAAAATCCAGAGAGAACTGTATATAGCAAGATAATTGCATAAACCAAATTTGGATTTATTTCCTGATAAATTAAGTTTTCAAAAGACGAACATTTTCTGAACATGGATTACTTAAAAACTATTCAAATACAAAAATAAAAAGTAACCAAAAAAGGTCAAAGCTAAACGAAAAATGATGAACACATTTGACATCATATTCCCATTGTGAATAGAAACCCCACTAAAACCTTATTGACTTATTTTCCAAACGTAACAACGGTCATTGATTGAAACCACGAACGGTAATTAGAAGAATAAGTTTAATATGATTTTGTCTTTTAAGGGTTATCCGAATTTTACCAATTGTTATGTAATATCTTACCACACCATCCTAACGGCTGAGGAGAACATTCACGTGAGAGCGATCGACAGATTTCAAATCCCTAGCCATGAGAAACTATGAGGGTGGATAGCCACTATTGAATTAAATGTGTTATATTCAGATTAGTAGAGAGTTGAAAAATGATTTATCTGAATAGCAGGTGTTATAGACCACTGGTGGGAGCAGCCATGACATTACATTTACCATACTATTACTTGCGAGTAGCTTTTGTTTTCTTTCTATTTTTTGTCTAAGGACAACACAATACTGACAACCTATTTCTTTGGAAGTTTTGAACTGACAGTTTCCTGCTGCTTCAAAGGCCAAGCAGACAAAATGGCGACTGAGAATTTTTTATTATCCACTTCTTCAGTGAACAGGTCAAAGTCAATCTATGGTAGAACATTTTATTGGATATAAAATCTGATGACTAAACTATAATATTGGTAGAATAAAGTTAGGAGTCTAGTAAATTATCTCAATACTAAATATGATAAAGTAAAAATAAATAAAAAATGACCAAAATAACGAGATTCAGTCTTAATCAAATAAAGAAACAAAGAAAAAAGAAATATTGTTGAAAAGCGCATACTTTTTACGAATTTACTCCCTTGGAAGTGGCCGCTTCTTCTACTCCCCAAGTAGCTGCACCATTCAACTCATAAAAATGACGTACTCGAAGGACGGTATACCTGCTTATACTATAAGTTATAGACCTCTGACCCTGATATGTGTAGTTCTTAACAGACAATGGTATATGTCACTTGTCATAATGTTTTTGATCATCAGTTTTTATGCATTTCATTATCGTATTTTCTCAGGTGTACACGTTCGGTCTATGAAATATTGTTTTGAAGTTTCACAAAGAATTAGATCTTCAGCTCCATTAACTTAACACTCTTCTGCAAACACACTTTGATAATTGATTAGTTTTCCAGCATGTCAACCTTTGTTAGGTTATTGAATGTTAAAGTCAGACGTTTTGTAAAGAATTGTGTAGCTTCACGTAACTAATAATCATTTATAAAAATGTTATAATTTCAAATAACTATTCTTAATACAAGTAATGTGCAAACAGCTATATTTCAAGTAAGTTTAGTACGCAATAAAATTAGTATACAGTTATCATAATTAACTAGATTTATATAATAACAATAATAGTAATCAATTGATTTCACGTAGATACATTATTTGAAACATTCCTTTCTAATACTAATAAATTTGAATGGATTTATTTGACTGATAGATCGGATCCAAAGAGGTACTTAAGCTTTCAATCAGATTAACCTAGAAGTAATTTCAACAAAGAAATAACTATGCACTCCCCAGACTTCCAGAACTTGAGCCTCACCATCGAATGTGTTATACTTGAGACATCCTTTCTGAGAAGAGGGTTATTCTGTGACGCCAACAGAGCATCTAAATGCAATAATAATAATAAACACAATTATATGATAAATTCTGAGAGGCAAACGAACTGAATGTTTTCTTATGTGTTCAAGGTCAGCATTGAACAGCTGATTTTTCCACCTGATAAACAAAAACACAAATAGGGAATAACATCAAAAACAAGAAACAACCATAAAAAATGAAAATTAAAGAAAACAGTCTCATTCTTTGTAGGCCGACCTGCTTTCTAGAAAAAAGAATGAGTAAGCAGTGAAGGTAAAATTCTTCAATGAAAATCGAAACCGATGACCATGATAGAAAGCAATGTAAATATCCATTACTGATTTATTGATTATTTACTGTCTCTCTATAAGAGTTAGCCATTATTACATGAATCAGTTGCTGACATCATACAAAGAAGTGACTTAGATTCATTGATATTCATTGCCTCATCAGATAAGAACAGTGGTGAGGAAGTGACCTGAATCAGTTTCAAGTAAACTGATAAAAAGAAAGAAATTTCCAAGTTCAAGGACAGGGCATGGATGAACATAATCGAAATTCTCTAGATAAATATTAGTAACACTGAATGGAAAATAAAGATAAAATGAATAGTCGAGTGAGTTAATCAGAAGCCCCGGTTCAGGGTAGGGAAAACGTGAGGTTTTACATTTGAAAGTTAATTGGAATGATACTGTATACGGGAAATTAAACCAATCTAATGCCTGACGCTTGAATCGCCCCCAAAATACCGATGGTACCTGGCAAATGTTTGAATAGGCCACCCGGGAGGCTTGCTTTCTGGGACTTTCTATGTTAATATGATCTTGTGTCAGATCTAATTACTAGTTAGAACTAATCAACTTATATAGAATCTACAACGTGATTATATATATATATATATATATATTATATATATATATATATATATGCCATGTATCTGGCTTTGAATTTAAGTTTCATATGTCAAATAGTTTTGGGAGAATCATCAAGCAGGTTAGTGTATATTGGAAGCAGATATATTAATATGTCTGGCAGTGTGTACATTTGAACTTCACTGGAAGTAAGAGGAAGGAGGAATACCGAAGAACTAAGCAGGTGAGAAAATACACACACGCATATATATGTGTGTGTGTGTGTATGTGCATGTGTGTGTTCGGGTGCGTGTGTATGTGTGTGTTGGTGTGTGTGTGTGTGTGTGTATAACACTGACCAGATTTCAATTGAAAGTGATGAGAATTTTGTTCTTATGGTAAAACGGCGAATAAATATATAAAATATAACCAACTCCACAAACAACGTGCATGTTGAAAAACAAAAGTCAGTTTTCAGTAGAGTGCAGTTGATTTTGAATTATCCTAGATTGATTCTGTACCAAGACTACAAAATTCAGTCTGTCTTACTGTTTATACATATCTGTGGAAAGAAGAAACAGACGTATGCCTTTACCATAAGCATTAGCGCGAAGTGAATCACATAAAACCTCGTACAGAATATGAACTTGACTCTTCGAATCTATTTTTTACGACGATAATCATTACGGTACGCACACATCCCTATTTGTATTTACATATAAAACCTATTGTACTATTCCTATCAATTATAATCGAAATTCTACTACCATTGATGGAAAATATGAAATTAGTATATTTAAAGGATGTTCACTTAAGTTTTTTTTTAGAAGTAAATGAACTAATTAAAGCGAAAACGCAAAATATTTTTCTTTAAAAGCTGAACATTCTGGCTTCATTAAATATTCCTTAAACAAACTAGATTAAATTATTCAAGTTAATGGCATAATTATTTCCAGGGAATACGGAAGAAAATATGGAATAACCCCTGTTGAGGATGAAATCATTGCAATGTCTAATACTTTTGGTTGGTTATTCCACAAAGAATATCCATTGACTGCCATTCTGGTATGTTAGAGCCAATTTTGTACATATTGCTTTAAATTAGTGAAATCAGTCCCAAAAAATCAATGCTGTCATAAATGTCTGAACTGTGGCAACAACTTATCAATTTCTAATTTTTTGACAATGATTTTTTTCCATAATGTGTTCCTCTGTATTGTTTGGAAACTATACTATTAGTTTAGATGATATAAAATTGGTTATCTAAGGTATATCTTATGAAGCCAAGAATGTTGAGTTATAGAAGAAATGTTTTATCTCTTATAAGTAAGTTTAAAACTAAATAAATAAAACAAAAAAAGCAAAACAAGTTGAACATTCTCTACGCGTAGTAATTCCATGACTTTTGGCAGCATATAATAAGTTACTCATATTCTATAGGAAAGGCTTCATCACTGACAATCCTGTTTCCTTGCATTGAGTAGCGAAACCTAATTTAAACAACTTATAGATATATACAATATTTAATGTAATACCAATATAAGTAAACCACAATACGAAAATCGAAATGTTACTTCAAGTATATCGAAATGCGATGCAATCAATATTAAAATGCAATGGAAATTGTTTACTGTCAAAAATGAGTTTCACTTCACAGGATGAGGCAAAAAAGCAGTATGTAAAATATATTACTGACTGCTTTATATCTTATACTCTTTATATTCGGCAAATGATATTTCTGAAATATTGTTTTATTAAATCCTACTATGTTATTTTTTTTATCAATAGTTTTTAACGAGGCACTAAGATTTCTATTCTTCTTCCAGCGAAACTACAGCAAATGCAAGAATCATAATAGCACAATCCAGCTAAGCATATTTCCAACCTCAAAACTATTTTTCAAAAGATCACAACTAGCAGCTATGCGTTTTGTCATAAATGAATTTCCACCATCAATGAACAAGATTTCGGTAAATCATGCCAAGTAAATGTTTTCTGTATGAAGTAAATGTGCTTCTCTAAGAATAAGACAAAATTATTAAGAATGCTAATTTAAAACTGTCATAAATTGGCACTGAATCATCTAGACATCATCTCGACATTTCGACTTCAACTTAGATAGCAGTCTTAAAATCAATAATTCATCATATACCTTGCTCAATAATTTGAGATCTGACTAAAACTTTTATTAACAACTATATATAGCCTGTACTTAGTAAATTTTCTGTTAAAGCTGTTTTATTGGAGATAACCATTAACATGTCTATTATGCTTTTATCATTTTCCGTTTTCGTATATTTGTCTAAGAATATGATCAAAATAATCAAAATCTGGCCAATTGTAAGCTGTGTTGTGAAGACAATTTCATTGTCCTCGACCAACAGCCCACTGGAAGATATATATCTCTGTCTTTCTTTGATTACTTCTTTCAGTTGTTGCAGTTCTGATGTATTGTAATTCCCATTAATGACTTGACCCCTTTGCAATAAATCAATCATGAGCACTCGCTCATTACCCCTTAAACACAGAAATCAACTCGCTGGAGATATTTGAAAGGTGTATTTACAATATTTGCTTTGATTCTTTGATTCGGGATCAAAGTGTTGAACAAATGACTTATGTTGGGTCACAAATCTCCGGAAGAATTTGGCTGGATCAGCCTGGAAAGGAGCCAAAAAGAACCAGTTTGTTCAGTTTTTGATTTGATATCAATATTCGAGGCCCCCCATCTAGCTGACAGTTTGTTCAGCCACAAGATGTCAATCAAAACAGTGTGAACTGAGCCAACACTGATGACCATGGTATCCGCTATGCGTTAGTCCGCTCCTCATTTATCATTCTCGACCATGTGGTGAATAGCTTACACTATATCATCAATAGTTGCTGACATTAGTGCTCTCCTTGCCTCACTTGAAATAAGCAGTCCACTACATTAAAGTCGAATAGAAAGGGAAGTCTTTACTAAAATTATTTATCAGATTTTCGTGGATTACTTTGGGGGTCATTCCCTTTTTATGAAAATACTTGAGCATAGCTTTAGACGCTTTCTGTTCTTTTTTTTTTATTGAGGTGGGGTCCCTCTCACTTTCTGATTTTCAAATGACGACTGACAATCACGTTTTTTTGAACTGTTACAATGTTTTATAGTATACCGTTATGTCAAAATAGTGATACCAAAAACGATTGAGACCAATCAGCCATAGATGATGGCCACCACTACGGATTTGGGTATCGCATATTTTTGTAAAATAATGATTTCCCTTACTACTAAAAATGTGTTGTTTTTTGTTTAAGCCAGCAGAGATTTAAAGTCTCTGGTGGATATTTGTCGGGGAAAATGCTTAGTCTTATAGAAAAACTCTGTCATTTTCTATTTTATATGTTGATACATCTGTGAACTCCTCTCGATGATTCGCATTATTTCTACAAATATGACAGATGTTGTAATTGGTAGATATTTGATAATCCATCTTTCTTGAGCACTTGAATAGTATTTCATTTCGGTTCTAGTGAGGCACATCTTTCCACATACATTGCAAGTTAATTTCCTTTTGTCGTCTATCATTATTTTACAGAAAACTAAGATAAAGATTTTAAAATATATAAGTATATATTTTCACACTAAAATTAAAATATTCGTTAAATTTTGTGGAATTATGTAAAAATAGGGGTATTTAAGAAAATAAGATTGGTGCCTGTCGTAAAACAAAACAGACATCCCAGGGGAGGGGAGTGAATAGGATGCTTTTTTAGTCAGTAATTCTATAAAAATACTGAATGTTTATTTGTTTCTGTTTGAAAATTTACTTTTTCCCACCACCTCAGACTATATTTTTCAAAACTGTAATCTTTACTCACCCGGTTTGGTTTTATTGCTAGTATTATATATATATATATATTATATTATATATATATATATATATATATATATATATATATATATATATATATAATATATGATTATTATCCCACCTACCTAGCTAATTTGTGACTATTAGTTTCATTTGTTTGTTAAAAGAAAAAGCAAAATAAAACAAAAATTGCAATAATAATTTTGTTGGAAGCATTAATTTAAAAACAAAATAAAAACGCACGAAACTAATAGTAACCGATAAGCTAAGGAGGGTGCGGTTATCTTTTTTTGTACTGGTCTGCTTGCTGCCATCCGAACGCTTATCCAATGTTATATATATAATATATATATATATATATATATATATATATATATATATGTGTGTGTGTGTGTGTGTGTGTGTGTGTGTGTGTGTGTGGTGTGTGTGTGAACTGTAAATAATACCTTATCTTAGAGCTTATTAGCCGACATAAATTCCTATAGGAGCAAGTCTTATGTCGTTAACAGAACAAGAATGATAATGATGTCGATATATGTTTGGCATTAAATAAAAAGCCAATTAAGTGTGGTTAAATTCAGTTGGTGATTAAAGAGAAAGGGAACTGATTACAATTTAGAGAGAAACCGCAAAGTAAAGGACAAATCTAATCACACTGTTTGCATCTGTTCATGGCTTCAATTTCTAAATATTCGGATAATATTGAAGCAACACATTTCTGCTTAGATATTAGGCTTATCTATATAGTTCTATGTGCGCCTCTATCTTCCGTCCTTTACATATCTTAAGTATTATTTGCTTATTATTTTTCTTTCTTTCTTATCTTTGTTTCTTCTTTTAGCATTTCACTTGTTCGATCATTCATTCATTCATTCATTTTTTTTTCTTCTTTTTTCTTTCTTTCTTTCTTTCTTTCTTTCGTTTTTCTTTGTTTTCATTTTTATTTCATTTGAATTAAAAAAAATATTTCTTAGATTTATTTTTCTTTCTTATGTTTATTTTCTTTATATATATTTCGTCGTTTTATTTCTGTCTTTCTTTCTTTTTTTAGGTTTTGTTATTTTCTTTCTTATTTTTATCTCGGTATTTCTTCTTTTCATTTTCTTTCTTTCTATCCTGCATTTTTCTCAAATTCTTTGATTCTTTCATTATTACTTTTTTCTAACTCCTTCTTTCTTTTTCTTTTTTCTTTTAATCTTTGCATTGTGCGTTCTTTCTTTCTTTCTTTCTTTCTTTCTTTCTTTCTTTCTAACGTCCTTTTATAAGCCATCTCTCTTTCATTTTCTTGATAGGCTTTCCTTCTTTACGTCATTAATCTCTTCATGGATTTAGCATATAAGCGAATAGATTCCTATATCAGCATCAATTTACTTGAAGTGTTCGTTTGTATCTCCGCTATAGATTATCAAACACGTTGGTTTAGGGCTATCAAATTAGGTACGTATAACTATTGAATCAAGGTAAGAGTTTACCGTAACGAAAGTGTTTCTCGTGATAAATGGGAGGAGGACTGTCTTCGAGAGGAGTCAACAAAAATAAACAATATCACAAGAAATGCAGGTTGCTGGTAGGCGTAACAGTCCTTACAAAATTTAAATTTCCAAGATTTTAAAGAAAATAACAAATAATGTACTTTAATTATTCCTGTTCAATTAAAAGTTATTAATTAGGTTTACATGTTGTTTATCAAACTGGAGATATAAAATGATTATATATCATTATTGTTTAGTTAGAATTAATGATCTAAGCAAAAGACAGAAAGAGAGGTAGGAAGATAGAAGAGCAAGCTGCAACACACACACACACACACACACACACACACACACACACACACACACACACACACACATATATATATATATATATATATATATATATATATATATATATATATATATATATATATAAGAGTGAGATAGAGAGAAAAGGGGCATAATTAAAATAACAAATAACCAATAGCAAAAATATGAATATGGTGCAGTCGAAAAATAAGCACACACATATGTTGATGCAATTTTAGTTTTGGTAACAGAGGTATTGTAATCTCTGTTCTGCTTGCCGACTTTCAATATTGTTAATTTTGATCAATAAATTCCTAATAATAGCCGTTTTGGTTTTAAAAGTTTCCACTAGAAATAATAACTTCCTGGTATTTTTAGTTAGGAAGAAAATCAACTCTTTTTTGTTGAATCAGAAGAGTGCACGAATTAATGACTAATACTTTACATAATTATCAATACTATTTACCTGTACCTTTTTGTTACAGAACCAATTCAAAATAATTAAAAAAATAAGTTTTCTTCTTATGTGAAATTGGACCCCTAAATCCTAATTTAACCACGCCTACAGTTTGTAAGTTACAAAAATATAAAAGTCTTATACAAAGTGTTACACCCACTTACCATATTATATGGTATATCCTTGCATTGGAAATCAACTTTGAATGCTCAAATTCAATAAATATGTCATTATATCAGATTCTTATATTCTCATCATATTCCTCATATTACATCAGTTTCAAAATAAGTTTGATCAGACAAAATATTTTAAAAAGTAATATTATATTTGCACTCAATTTAATAAAATTATTCAATTTAAACATTGGTCAAGAGCGGTTAGAAATGATTAAGAGATTTACATTTTGTGCTTGTGTGAGGTGCTGGTCTCCCGTTTGAGGAATCAGCTGTAATCATCTCAAGAAATGTTAAGTTGAAGAGCTCTTGGCATTTAGTTATTTATAATCGTAATATCTTGGTTGAATCGTTTTTCCTTTTTATCACTTATCTCACTTAGATATATAATTCCATTCTATTCTTTGTTGTTCTTTCAGTTCAGCATTCTTTTGAGACCCAAGAAAGGTCTGTACAAATAATATGAATAAATTGGATGAATCCAGTTTACCCCTGAACTTGCTGTCACAATGAATTTCATTTATCTTGGATTCAAAGAAAATGCTTCTTTTCAGTTTTTTATCACTTTTCTATGCGCCAAATTTTACTTTATGCGTTTGAATTTACAACGATCGTATACCATTGCTTTTACGAAATTCTTAATGAAATTCTTTCGATGTAAAGTAGTATAAAGAGGACAGGTCGAAAAGTGACATGCAATGTACATTTTACAAAATACTAACACAAACTGAAGCATGGATTCGGAATCAGCTCAATCGATTTTGCCAGAAAATCTATTTACCTCAATAACAAATAATTGTTTGACTACTGTAATTCTTCCTTCTTTTCGACAGTTTTTCAGAATGTGTACCCTGATATTCTTGTAGATTATCAGAAGTTGAACAGAAGCGTTCGTCAACTTTTAGAAACATTAAAATCAAAAGATACAATATATATATATATATATATATATATATATATATATATATATATATATATATATATATATATATAGAGAGAGAGAGAGAGAGAGAGAGAGAGACCATTACGTATAAACTTTAAAACACACAAAGTTGATTAAAGACGAAATGTACCCGTTTAAAAAAAGTTACTCTACTTCAAAGAAAGTTATGTTATAGATAAGGTTTGGAAAAATCCCTCGTGAGAAATTCACCGATATAATGTCAGGTGTTTCATGCTAGATTTTTAGGAAAGGGGAGACAGTTGTAGCAATTGGAGTGTTCCGTGTTTGAGGAAATGGAAAAAGGAATTCCACCGTGAATTCAATTTTCTCTTTTCCTGCTGGAATATTTAAACAAATAAAAATGTAATGAGATACTTTTATACATTTATTTTGCACATATGGTTTAGCTACACATTTAATTATTAGTTTCCCTGAACTATCAACGATTTTTGAAAATATAATAAACTATTTTCTGTTGTTGTTTGAATTTAATAATTATTTCCAGTGAATAAACGAGCAAAATGGTTATTCAAATGCACAACCAAATGCTAATGGTAATATATATATATATATATATATATATATATATATATATATATATATGTGTGTGTGTGTGTGTGTGTGTGTGTGTGTATCCTATTCAGGTGACGCTAACGGCACGGATAGTAATGACAGATAGTTACGACACTTTCTCTCGATAAGCATTGCTGGTAGGTCCTCTATGCGGCATCCAGATTCCATACGGAGCTGTTTGATGTCACTTAGGTGTTTATTCTTGCTTATGCAGCAGTGTCTTACTAAATAAGTTGTGCGTTAGGTGGCAAGTGACCATATAACTGCTTTCCTGTGGGTTACTGCTTCCAATATTTGTCCAGGGCAACACGCAGCATCATTGTGTAGTCCACCTCTAACTTTTTATAAGCGTTGTGTTAGAATCCAAGTAGTGTAAGCATAGAGTAGCACTGACAATGTTACAACTTGGACGAAACGTCAATTTATATCATCAAAGATATCAGATATCCATCTAATAGATAATCTGTCTACAGCAGTCACTCATGCGTATAATGACATCATTTTCTGTAGTTGAGATATGTGAACTGGTCCACTAATTTGAGTAGCTTAGCATCCAATGTGGAGATGCCTACATCGTATTTAAGACATATGGACTCAGTTTTATTTACAAATAAACGAATTTATCTTGCTGCCTTCACTATGCTATGCAGGAGTAAGAAATGTGTGGACCACAAGACGGACTATATTGGAAAATAAAGTTTATTTGGCCACAGTCCATGAGAATATTTTAATTTACCTATACCTCCTTGACAATATCTTGGTCAGCCTATGAATCTTTCTGCCAAGTCTCATTTATATATATAATAAACAGATGAGAATAAACAATGGTTTAATAAGTTTTTGTTAAATCAAAAGTGCTCATAATCTTGTCAGCTGAGCAGTATAAGAAAAGGATCTCACCTTCTTTATAATAAAATTCTATCTGACGGTTGTGTTTTGTTTTGTAAAAAACATGGAATTAGTAGTAAAGTGTTCAGCTGAGGTTTTATTTTTTAGAAATATTGGTTAGATTTCATAAAAGAAAATCCCATGTATATTCGATCGAAAAACATTTCTCGAACGCTGAAGAACAATATATAAAAATCCTATCGGATCCCACAAGTTAAGAAACAATAAAAATGTCGAGTTCTTAAACTATTTAGGAACAGCAGGTATTGTTAATGGAAATAAAAAAGGAAATTATTAGAGATTATCTATGAGCAAACTGGTCAACATTGAAACTTTAGAAACAAAAATGTGAATATGTAACTGTTTTACAATAATTTCTGTTATATGAACAATTTTATTTTCGGTCAAAAACGTGTAGGAATTTCCTTTTTGTTTTTTTACATAGTCGCGTTGGCTAATAGATAATACGAAATAATACGTATCATGTTCTATTAGAAGTAATAAAAACATGATATTTTTGGTTAGGAGAAAATAATTTTATTTAGAAATATTCAGGGGTATATATATATATATATATATATATATATATATATATATATATATATATATATATTATAAAAACAAGATTCAATGTGTTACGATTAGATAATCCGTTCCGACTAAAAGCTTAAACCAAATGTTACACTCCTTATGTATTTTAGTTTGTATGGTGTTCCATCCCGTCTGTGGAGCTTACTGTGCGTTCACTGCAACATTTGCAGAGAGGTAACCCCACTCCATGTGTTCTACGGACGACACTAAATTAATACGGTTGTGAAGCCCAAATAATTACAATTATTCCCAGGTTCATTAGAATGGTAGTACCTGTTATGAGTCAAATAAATTAATAATATTGAATAGGAATACTGGAAACTATATAATTGTGTAAATAGTCTGTTATGTATGAAGACTTGATATCATAATACTGTATGCAAACAACAATCTATTATTATTATTATTATTATTATTATTATTATTATTATTAGGCTGATACCTCCGACTATCAGTTTTCGTCAGCAACCCAGATATATAATGGACAATACCGTTTTGAAAAGAAAGAGAAGAGAAATAATCTGCTACACATGAGAAAGAAAAGAAAGAGAAAAGAAACATATATATATATATATATATATATATATATATATATATATATATATATATATATTGAGAAACAGACGTCGAGAAAGACAGAAAAAATAGGAGACAGATTGGAAGCAAATGCATCCGGCGCCTATCGTATATTTCATTTGAATGGAATGAAAGAAAGAGAAAGGAAAGAAAGGAGAAAGGAAGAAAAAAGAAACAGACAGAAAAGAAACGAAAGAAAAATATATAGGATAGAGGGAGAGAAAAATAAACAAAGACAGACAGAAAGAAAGAGAGATATTGAGATGGAGATAAAACGGAGAGATGGACAGAGAGAGAGAGAGAGAGAGAGAGAGAGAGAGAGAGAGAGAGAGAGAGAGAGAGAGAGAGAGGGGAGAGAGGGAAAAGAATGATTTTGTTCCTAAACTGAGGAATAGATGAATGGAAAAAGTTTTTCGTTTTTATATATACAATATACATAAAACAACCAAATTTTTCAAAAATATCGATTGTTTTATAAAAAGAAGAATTTCCACAAACAAATATCATTAAAGATCACTGCCAGCTTTTTACAATACCAGAGATCATAAAATGGTCATTTCACGACACTTGGATACCAAAAAGTACGTTCCATTCAGTGTGTAGCTTATCTAGAAATAGATGAGTGGGTCGGACCCACGTGACTCTTTTGGGTAACAGAGGATGGAGCCAAAAACTCAAGTGGTGCCCCGGGCGGCACACTCTAACTGCAACACAGCATATAGGTATACCAGTATGCGCTGTGGCATAAATAATTGTTGTGTAATTATTTAAATCGCACCTAAAATGTTATTTTAGTAGTAACGGTTGGGAGGTATAGGGGTAAAGCCCCGTACCTACCATGTGGACCAATTCTCAAGGAAATGGTGTACACATTATATTCTATATATTAATATAGTAACTATAGACGTTGTCTTTGTGGTGTCATCAAGCTGATCATTTGACAACTAGGGAGCATATAGATCAGACCTCTATGAATATCAAGGCCATAAATATCAAATTCTTCATCCCTACTTTCACTACTACACAGTTTGTGATCTGATTCACTATCTACATTTATGTCATTGTAAGCTCTGAAACAGTTCTCCTCCTAAATGCCCGATTGTCAGGTGTCATTTTAATACTAAAGTCTTCTTCCTTTGGATTTGATAGGATGGATCCTTATAACAAATATCATAGGCATATTAAGTAAGAGCTGAATTGAATTCTAATGCTTTTGCATACCAAACGAAGCTTTTAGATTTAACACTGTTGCTTTAAGCTGTTAGGCTTTCTGTAAAACATTGAACCATTCATAATCATCTTTCACTCTAGTAGCAACTGCTTTTTTATTTAGTGGGTACACATTTTGGTCTATCCAGTCTAGCCATAGTTCATCTGCAACAATATTACTGGCTTGATCCCTGCTCAACGAGTGTTTCCCCTTCAGTCATTTACACAAATACAGCATACAGAACAGACCCAGATTATTCTCAAGTAGGTTTGAATTGCTTAATCTACGTGTATGTAGAGTCAAAATGTTCTTTTATGCTTTTACTTCTTGATTTTCTTTCTGCCATTTTAGCCTTGGTTACTACTTTAGGGAACTGGATCATATTCATTATAGGACTCTGGCTATGTCATATCTGACTTTCTCATACATGAATAGATATAAATTACATAGGAAAATGAATATTTGAAATCTACGACCCTCCAGTACAAAATAGCATAAAAAAGTTGGACATAATTGAGTATTTTCCCTTAGAATAGTTAATAAAAATAAATGAGTAGGCTAAATCACTAAAATGAATATATTTTCATATTCCCTGACCCAGAAAACATATAATTTGACATATTGCATTCCTGTAACTCCTAAAATTTTCAGCCGCCATTTTGAAAATCGTCACGGAACCAACCTAAAATGACGTCATATCCCCCCAAAAATAACCGGATCCATAATCAGCAACAGAAATGGCCTTAGAAAACACACGTCCCAAAAAATCGACCTCCATTTGCCCACCTCTTGTAATAGTCAAATAAGTATATCCTGGTATATCTACATGTCATGTTAGTTATTGTTATAAACAAAAAAATGCGATTGAAAAACATTATTGCGATGGAAAACTGAAAATATAAATATAATCAAATATTTACAAATGAATAAAATTTTGGCATTCTATAAACCATAAATATTTGATTTGCCGTTAGGTAAATCAAGCCAAACCATATATGGAGTAGACAAAAATTCAAGATTTTATATCATAAAATTACTTGCCAACAGAAAACATTGGAAAAAGGTTTTCTTTTAAGTAAATCAGAAGGGAAAACTAATGTCTTAAAGGACGCAGAACATGTTTACAAGGTAAATATGACCCATAGGTTAATTGAATACTGCAATGATCCGTAATATACAATTTTCTTAATATCAAGGTCAGCTACAAATATAATCTCTTTTTCTTGCAATCTGAAATATACCTACGTATATCACGTTCATATCTATCTAGCTATTTCAGTCTTTCGTTATCAGTTAATCTTTCTACTGATCTTAATCTGTTGTTATTTGCCTGTATGCATATGTGCGTGAGTACAAACACACATAAACTAATTCATACACACACACACACACACACACACACACACACACAATATATAATATATATATATATATATATATATATATATATTCACTATTTTACAGCAGTAGACAATAAAAATGTTCATCATTGTCCTAAAAAATCAATATTGACCAAAGGTCAGAGGCACAACTTCTGACGGAGTGGGTTTTGTCTGGCAAAGTTCACTGGAATCGCCTCAAGATATACAAACTGCAATAGTTACACAGCACTTAGGCAATAAATGTCTGGCCACAAAGCCAAGCATTGAGAAGACTGCGAGAACCTAATGCAATAATGAGTGATTGTAGTTCCGTATTCAGAAGATGTATTCTATTCACATACATTGATCTGTTTTGACTATAATACCAGTTTTTCTATTTATGTGAAATCACTCTACTTTTTCCCTGGTTCGGTACTGGTTAGCTAAAGATTTGGGCAAGAAAACCAGGTGTACTCGGAATTTTGCGGTCATACATAGAAACACAAGTACAGATGTATTGAAATGTGTGATCAGGTAGAGAGCCTGGTAAATGAGTATGATGTTGGGGTCAAACACTTCCGGTGGTGGTAACGGATAGCTGAATAATCAAAGGTCTTGATCCAACATGTAAACTTAATGAAAAAGGAAAATTAATGATATGGAATTACGGATTTACGCTGGTCGATTGGCTAAATGAACAGAAAAAGGAAAAGTAAAAATGTCTGATTTCTTTAATTAGAAGAAAATGTTTGCTTAGTTTGACAGAAACAGTTCGGCGTTTTTTAAAATGTTTATGAGTCTATTTAAGGGACTTCACCAGAAATGAAGAAGTTTTAAACAATGTTTTCCTTTCAATAAATCTATGAAACGACGGTTGGAAACACAGAAAAAGGACGACATAGTTTAATTAAAAAATCAATTAATAAATGGTGTAAGCAAACATATTTGACAATTTATGTTTGCTAATCGATGGCTTTTACGTTCTGTTCTCAATTTAATATGGTTAATGTGGTCTTCTAGCAAGTGTAATAGCGTTTGTTAGTGCTTCAATTTGTTAAATAACGCATATATTCTAACATTTCCTTTAGTTTTATTTGTCTACATTCAAAAATATCTAAAGGTAATTTCTAAATTTTGAATTATTGTATATATTAAAATATTGAATTATTTTATTATTTTGATTTTGATTGATAGTTAGACTTAAAGTTTTTCTAATGATTGGTGCGTGAAACTGCGTAGTAAAATCTGACACCGTGTCGGCATTTGGAAACTAGTTCTGATCTTTAAAATTAATTTTATGTTTGCTGATTTGGGAATATGATTTAGCTACTTTTCTCTCGAAGCAAAGGGTATATCGCTCTGTAATGTGCCTATATGCAAGTGCATTGTATGATTTATCATTATATCGTGGTGGTGCTTTTTTTTGTATTTTGTAAAAAAAAGTGTACATAATTACACTTTTTTTTTTTTTTACAAAATACAATTTTTTGCTATCGTTGATTGATAATTTATGCAGATAACTCCTTTGTTTCCATGGCCCTACTGTGGCTCCGATATAAACTATTTTCAGCGTTTTTAATGGTTGGCTGATATATCAACATTAGAAGCAGTTACACGAGGTATTGTTAGTGTATGTGGAGTCCTGGCAATTTTTGAGATATTCTTCTTTCTTTTCTCTACACACGCACGCGCATAAGTTCTCAAATACACACACTCACGTAATAGGGGTGCGTGTATCCATGTATGTGTGAGTATATTGGTAAGGAAAAGAAAGATTTAGTGAACGTAAGGAAAAAGTAAAGACACCCTCCACAAAAAAGCAAATAGACAGAAAACCACAAACGTATAGTGAGTTTAATTACGCCCACTTTTCGTAATATTACACTGTTCTTTCTTTTTCTTTAATTCCCAGAGCGACTGGATAATACAGGAACTCTTTTCATGTATAGTCGCCTAACTTTGCAGGGTGGCCAGTTTACTTAGAATTGCTTTTGAATCAGTTAGGAATAAAAGAATATTTGAAAAAAATACAAAAGGAAGGGTTGGGATATAGACATAAATTATCAGTACGGTTCTTTCGTTACGGGTGGGTGTGAAGGCAAGCTAATTATTAAAGGGAAGTCCGGGTTCCTCTACCAGTATTAAATCTCCACAAACGCCCCATGATTCATATTTCAAATTATGCTGCACACACCTCTCTGTACAAATACTTGTCGTATTTAATCGCTTTTCAACGACCAGTAAATTGCTGTTTTACAACCCTTTCCCGTAAAAACGACGTTGTTGTAGGTATCAATTAAACTTAGCTTAGATTAGCACAAGGGAATACATATTCGGCACCAAGTAAGGATCGATATTATATAATAATACTAATAATTGACAGACTTCCTATTAGCTGTTAGATCTACGTATGCCTCTATGAATATATTGGACACGCACAGTACTTATACAATTATTGAATCTGTTTATTTGTATAAAGCGATGATTTAATTTTATTTTAAGATATTACGATCTACATAATCATGGGGAGAATTTTATTGTGTACAACAGTCTACCGGATATATAATATGTTAAATATATCATCTTAATACCTGTAATAACCCCCACTGAAATGAAGGATGAATTCTCGATATAAAACTAACCTGCATCTGGTGGGAAGGCTCCAGTTTTAGAGCTCGTGGAAGTGGGGAGTCACTCTTTGTCATTGCTCCCAGATCTACTATTGATATAGTTATATCTTTGACTCCAATAGATCTATTTGAAAGTTATGATTAAAACATAGGAATATTTGAAACCATATAACTGTATGAAAATTACTTGTATTTAGAATAATTATTTGAAAACTATTAGATACTTGAAACCATATAATTGTGTGCAAATTATTATTATTAGATAGAGATACTTGAAACATATAACTGTGTCCGAATTACCAGTATAATATAAAAATACTTGAAACTTTGTGCAAACAAATGATTAAATACTTCTGTAAAACAAAAAAAAAACATTTCTTAGCAATTACTGACATTATTCTACTTGTTTTTTTCCTGAGATTTTTAAGGCTTTCGCCACGCAATGAGGAAACTGCGAATGTGGTAGAAACAATTCAAATTATTGATTTTGAGATGAAATTTATATGTATTAATTAAATAGTATACAATAATTTTAAAATCATTAATGAACAATGTTTCAATGAACTTTAAAAGAACTAGCAAAAGGGGGAAAAAAGAGAATACCTTCCGGATGGTGTAAAAGTTAATTTTTGCAAAATATTGCCTGAACGGAGTGGGAAAACATTAAATAAAAAAATAAAACATTTAATATAAAAAAACAACAACATTTACTTACTTAAAAAATACTTACTTAAAAAGTATTATATTCACTCCACTCTACTGAGATGTTTGTTTTCCGACAGACGACATTTTTTTAAATACACCCATTTTTACATAATTCAACAAATTTTTATTAAAATCTAACGAATATTCTAATTTTAGTGTAATAAATACTTTTAAAATTTTTAGATCATTTTATCGATGTCCAAAATTACTAAAAAAGATTTTTTGCCACGTTCTTTCGAAAAAAAATAGACGTTAATAGATCTTTGAATTTTTATATTATGTTAAAATGATTGACATAAAAATAGTTTTTCAATCAAAATTCAGATAAATTTTTTCAAATTAATTCAAATATTTCAGAGGCATCAAACGAAAAAAATGTTTGTTTTGTTTATGACAGACGTTAATCAAAACAGAACGTTTTTGTCACTGTACGATAGAATATTATTAATTAATATTAATAAGACTATATTATAATTAATTGATAATTTTATTGCAAAATATTAAATTTAACTACAGACAACCATTTTATTTTTCTAAGAATTTTTCTATCATTGAATCTGAAAAAAAAAGAAGCAGAGAGGATTAGCATGATTGATGAGACTGTCACTAAATTTAAATTCGTAATGAAAAGCGGGCTTTTCGCAAACCTCATCTGGATAGAGTTAAATACACAAAGATTCACACAAATTTAATGTAGAAGAACAGAAGATTATGTGCGTATTTCTAGTTTGTAAATAATTTTCCCTAGAAACTTTATAAGTTATATAACTTTAGATATATATTAAATAAGACAAACTATGTATAAATCATTGATACCAGACATGAATTTATTAAAAATTGTTTTAACAAACAATGTGGACGGTTTAATGTTGCATTATAAATTTCTGAGTATATATAATACAGGGGTGTTCTTTATTCTATGCATTACTGATTTTTACTATAAATCAAATACTCATTGATAAACTCACACAATTCCTATGGGTAAGGGCGTAAGCAGTGACGTAGTTTCGGTTACATGCAGACAGACACCGAACTACATTATATATAGATGTATTATTTTTTAATTTAAAAATGTATTTTGAATTTTCATTTTATTATCATTTTATTCTTATTAGCAAATCTTTATCGAATTAATCGGAACCTGTAAGAAAATTATGTAACGTTATGGGGTCTTTCTACACAATAGGCTTTACATAGTGCACTCACTGTGCATCTTTACTCAGTGCACTCCGTGGGTGCACTATTAAACTTATACTTTGGTCGCTGTACTCTAGTCTGGGGACGTTTTCAAAGGTACGCTGCCACAAGCGTAAACTTTTGGGCTTCTTTACAACACACAGGATTCCAGCAGTTCTTGGTCACTAGTATCAGGTCAAGGGAGTATCACCTTACAAGTCAAGTGGTTCTCGTTACGGCCAAATGACTTTATCTCCACGGGTGTCTATGGTCAGGGAAAGTTCGGTGTTTGTTTCCATTCATAATACCGTCTTCTTCGTAGTACATGATGACTATGATACCGAGTTTATTTTCAGGAGTTTATTAGAATAAATTCAATTTTGGCTTCTTAACCTTCTATTCTTGATACATATAGCCTATTCTATCGTCTCTAGGGTGTTAAGCCTTGTGCATTTTAATTAATCTTCTAGACCTTTAATCAATCTGTCTGAGTTCCTCTCTTGTCCATTTTAAGAATGGTCCAGAGTATCTTATAATGGGGACGACCCAGGTATTTATTCCATTGATGAGATTGGTTTATAGGAGTTTTCTTGTTCTTCTCAGGTATTATTATTATTATTATTATTATTATTATTATTATTATTATTCTGCTAGTAAGTTTTTCAAACTATCTATTATTTTTTCATTGTATCTGAATAACAGCTAGTCTCCTCAGAGATTTGCTTAGATAATTAGCAGAGTTCTGGAGAAATGAGGAGACTTGCTGTCACTTGGGCCTCTGAGAAAACAACCGGTTACTTCTGGTTTGAAAAACTCAAGAAGAGTAAAATAACTACTAATTTTGGTGCATGATTTTTTCTTCTTTGAAATTGTAGTTATTTGAATTCTTGTAAATATTAATAAAAAAATAGCGGCTGGCAATGCTTCCACTTAAAATGTAAAAGTAAATAAAATATGCTGTCAGTTGTCATTGTGCATTTCATTCAAATCTTAAAGATGCCAAGTAGAACAGACCTGAAATAGAGGAAAAAACGGAAACGTTCACTTATTACGAAAAGGAAGAACATTATTGATGCTATTACATAAAAATTGAACCGATCTAGAAATGCCATTAGCAATTTTTTGAGGAATTTGGAAACGTATGGCGCTAAGGAACGTGAAGAAATCTCACCCAAATTGACCGCTGCAGGCTGTCCTCGCATTCTCCGAGAGTTAGAAATAGGCGAATTGTGCTTAAGGGAATTTCGAAATAAACTCCATTTTAATATCACTGGAAGAAGGAAGACTCTGTCGAGTTTTCAAGGAATTTGGCAACCTTGTGATTCGGTACAGAAAAAATGACACCCGTTTGACCGATGCTCATACGAAAGGGCGCACCCAGTTGACTATGGTCAGAAATGGTTTTGGTCAAGGAATAATTGCAGAAAATAGTGCTTTATGACAAGAAGCATAATTCATATGACCTCTAATGGAATTCGGTGGCTTTGTCATCGGAAAGAGGCGCAAGATATTTTTGACCAAACATCCATTTGACAAAGTATTTGGTTTAGTGTAGAGAGGCTGCTTTCAATTAATGGTAAATTTGAATTGCTGTGAAATAAATGTAAGTAAAAGTATCAGCTTTACACAGAGATGTTAGAGCAGAGTCTTTTCCCCATTTGTTAACCGCGATTAGAGAAGAAATGGGTGCTCCAGCAGAATAAAGAACATATTCACAGCGCTCTGGTCATTAAGGAATGGTTCGGACGGAAGCACATCATAGCTAGGAACTGGCCGGCCGATTCTCCAGATTGTAATCCCATTGAGAACACATGTAGAATCCTTTAAAGACGTGAGTATAATTCACGAAAGGCAATTTGAAATACGAAGCAGGCTAACCTCTTGTATAAAGCGATGCTGAACTAAAATTGCGCTTTGAAAATAGGAAAATGTTGGGGTCAGTGAAAAACAGGTGTATTCAGATTTGGCTGTGAAAGGAAAATCCTTCTCTTTTACTAAGCTTATCTTATTTAAAGCACAATGAAGAAGTATGGGGCGTCCAGTGGGAATTGATCATACTAATCTAGTTTGCTAATCATTACACTACGTGGTGCCCATAAAACTTCTCATTTATCCTATTTTAATGTTCATTTTTGTTTGTTTTAAGAATATATTTCCTAGATATTTCCACCCTCTGGACACATTATTTTACAAAATACCCGCATTAGCATGTGCTGATAATTGGTTGTTATATCAATGTAACGAATTGAGTTAGAATCGGTGACCAATATCTGATATTTACGAGGTATTTCCACGGTGTGTCTTATAATTATTTCCAATATTCTAAATCATAAATGCATAGGAATAGAAACATATGTTTCAATGTCGGTTCCTCATACGCATATATTCGCATAAATTTATAATAATGAATGTGTTAGAGAGATATAGAGAGAGTGAGGGGGAGGAAGAAAGCGTGATTGGGTGTGTGCAGTTTGGAAAGGGAGAGAAAGAGAGAGGAAAGAAAGGAGGAGAGAGGAGAGAGAGAGAGAGAGAGAGAGAGAGAGAGAGAGAGAGAGAGAGGGAAAGAGAGGAAGTGAAAGAATTTAACTCCAGTTTTAGATATTTATTCACAATGTGATTGTTAACGATATTTCGATTAGATAATTTTGCATAACCCACTGCTATAATTCATCTTAAAAGATGTTTAGATGTAAAATTCTCATGGACACTAAAAACGCTGTGATAGATAAATAGATAGAAGATAGATAATGCTGATAGATAGATAGATAGATTGATACATATTGAAAGGAAATCGTTCAGAGAGACATATAGACATATATATCGATAATAAACAAGCATATATGTATAACAATCTGTCGGTAGGTACAAAGATAGATATAGGCTAAGATAAAAAGACAAATTCTGTGATAGATAGATAGCTAAATGTTAAAATATATCTATGCATTCATACATACATTTACCATGTAAGCATAATGCTAAACTTGACCCGTTGCTTTTTGTCGGCCAGATTAACTGACTTGACCTTTTTGTTTAACGATATAATGTAGACATCTAGCTGAGAATTCCATAGTTAGAAACAAAAGCAATGATCTTTTCTTTTTTTCATGACTGTTTTCCGGTCAATGGATAATCAAGACAGAGAAAAATCGTTGTGATATATTCGTTAAATTTTTAGTGTCAGAAAAATCCTCATGGGCCACTAAACATTAACCCTTGATGACGTTTCTTAACTTGCTAACTGTAACTGTGGACATCCTACTTCCTAAAAATGTTTTAGTTTAAATATGATCTTACAAATGTGTGTCAACACATTTGAGAAGTGATATTCGTTGATAATAATTTGTGTTTCTCTTATGAATAGGTAAGATAAAAAATGTACAAATGGAATATTTCTAAATTGCCTAACCAATAGAAACAAAATATAAGTTAGAAGCGAATGGGCAATAGAGTAAAGAGCATTAAAATAGCTAAATCAATTCCCACAGGATAACAGTTTCCTTGTAATCAAACTAGTAAACGTGGATGGTGCTACCCGATGACATATTCCAGAATTGACACAGTAATCTCTGACATGTATTGCAACAGTAAAAGGTGCCGAATTGAAATAACTGATACATATTCTTGAATTTATACATATATATATAACACTTGCTAAAATATCTTACACATCTACATATATATGTGTATTGGATATTCAAATATATTCTCCCCCCCTCTCTCTCTCTCTATATATATATATATAAAATGGACTCTCCCGTCGATTATCGACGTATGAGGGTGCATACACACAATGAACACCCACACAGTGATTTGTTTATTGTGTGAAGGCTTGTGTTGGACCATCCACACTTTTTGGCACAGTCGATAGGAAAGAATTGGTGCATCAAAGGTTGCCACAAACCCAATCAACGACCGACCTCAGGAATTTTGAATTTTGAATTCCGAGTTATCCCTCTCCTAGATAATATATATATATATATATATATATATATATATATATAGATAGATAGATAGATAGATATAGATTAGAGGATGAATATGGGGCATACTGGTATCTCTGGATTTTGCAAAAAGAGATACTCTGAATCAAAAACAAGATGTATGTTGTTCAGGAGAAACTGTGGCACACAGGTTTCTCATTCTTCTATTATCAGCTAATTCAAAAAGTATGCCCCGTCCTCTATTATGTTGTGGATGCAGCTATACGACACACCAGGTTAAAGTAGTGGTGCATTTATCATTGACAAATTGATTTGGTGAATTTTGTGTGTGATGTGACCGGTGGCCTAGGAATAGAGTCTCTGATTCTGCGTTCTGGGTTCTCCAGTTCGATCTCTGTCGGGGTGAGATCGTAGGTATACACTACTGATGTGACGTAATAAGATCGAAACCACTGTACAGTGTTCCACATACCTCATTTTTTTTGGTTTGTTTTGTTTTACGGCATTCAACCTCAGTGGGTCATTTAATGCCGATAAAGTTTTGAAATAAATCAATTCTTAATGGATGATACACTTTTTTTTATAAATACATTGTTCTATTTAACCCATAGATTGGACCCTAACAGGTACTACCACTCTGGGTCAGAGTGGACCAGGGAGCAATGGTGATGAAGGGGTGCTCCACAAAACTGGAACCTCACCATCAAATAGAGTTTAACGTCATTCCCAGGACATGTAGACCCGCAGCCACCGCTTTCTAGCATCCATATGATAAAAAGGGTTGGGACTTGCCATAAGGGCAATAGGGTTGGGAAAATCATATAGGTGCTAGGGCTTGACGTGACCAGCCGATTGATCGGAGGGGGCCTCTCCGACCGCCGTCTAGCCCAAGATGAACTGCTCATCTACCTGGGCTCTATCCTTAAGCATCATGGGTCACCACCCATGGCGAACAGGTGGCCCCATTGGGGGAGTCTTACCCATCTGCAGAGACTTACCTTGTTCAGGAGCCTATCTTGTCAAGGTAGGTGAGAGTAATAATTATTCACGTGGTACCAGGGAACTTTCCCAGCAGACTGTATCTGTTAGTTCTCTTTAAAGGGCTTAGGTCCAGATTTATTGCCTGGAACCTGTGGCATCTCTGAAGACGATTACAGATATCAAGTGAGTTTTGTTATGGTCCTGCATGAGTTTCGATTCGTGTGTAGCCTCCCACCTTTTGTCAATCCTGACTCGTTGGGAAGTTGGGAAAATACATACATCAAATAAATGAAAATAAATATATATATATATATATATATATATATATATATATATATATATATATATATATATATATATTATTTGTGATTTTGTCAAGTTTTCTGGCCAACTTTATAATATTTGGGTGTAAACAAAATTAATTTCCAATGCAGTAAACAGATCTTAAAATGCCTATAGCACCTTTCCATCAATTCTCCTCCTACCAGCTTCCACACCCATTAATATAATTTAAAAAACTGGAACACATCACCCCTGATGATGGCACTTCGAAGTGCCGAAAGTATTAGGGACATGAACTTAGGTTGACAAATCCACGAATCACACCAAAATATTAAAAAGTTGTCCAGAAAACTTGAAAAAATCACAAATAAAATTGTTAAACAGATGTGTCTTTTGTTTAATTCAACATGCATAAATGAAAGAATTCTGCCCAAATACACACACACACACAGACAATATATATATATATATATATATAATATATATTATAATATATATATATATATATATAATATAAATTCATTTATTTATTTATTATATGAAAGAAATAAGGTGAAAAATCAACATTTTGCTGTGTATTCATTCATTTCCCTTATCTTGATCTTAATCATATTGTGATTTCGGAAAAAAATCGTAATGTAAACTGGAAAAATTAATTTTGACGTCGTTATGGAAACCTAAAAGGAATGTTAATCAGGAAATAATAACATTGAAAAATGTGCATATGACAGTTATTTCAGCTATGAAATTTAGAACATTAGAAGATATGTGTGAATGATAATATTGTTGATTAATTATGCCTAAATTCTGCATCATAATATCTTAATATTTAGGATGACTTCATATTAATCTAATTCAGGTGAAATCATGCAGAATCTTGTTTTGTTTTAATGCTAATTTGCTAAGAACGGATGATATGTTAAAAATTCCTGGGCTTTGTATGATTGTTTGATACAACGAGATGACCCTGGATTCAATCACTTGTTGATGTTTTTTCATGCTTTTTATGCTGTTAGATTAAAAATATGATAATCTTTTAAACTGGTGCGTGACAAGTGCATTTAAATCAATTATATTTCTAGAGGTCTTTCATGTTTGTATAAACACTTCTTTGCTGACTGGTTAGTCTCACGGACAAAATCAATTTTACAAATCTTACCTCTGACTGATTTAGATTTGCTGTCTGGTTTATCAATTATGTTCCTAATTGTTATAGATGGGATACTGACAACTTGAATATCTAATTAAAAAACAAAAATCAATTATGTTTATAGTTGGGCTTGTTGGCAAAATTAGGTATCTTTGCTAGAAATATCTTTGTTGGTTTTTAGATCTTTGTTAGAATTGATTTTAACTTTCTTTCTAACATTGAGCATAAAATTATAGGATTTTGCAGGGAAGTTAAGGTATTTTCAGTATATTTAAATTCATCATCTAAATATTATGAACTACATATTCTAAAAAGCACTGACTTATTATATATATATATATATAATATATATATATATATATATATATATATATATATATATATATAATTAGGCACCATTTCTTCTTTGAAACATATTTGGTTGAACTGTACAGATATTTCGTGTCTGCAAATTTTGTTCATAATCCTTTATAGTTGTTGAATAGATGATATAATATGAGTCTGAAATTGGCTGGTGTATTTGCCATAATTATTTGTTTCCAAGTACTTTCTTCACAGGTCATCATCGGGGGAAATTAAATTTTGCACAAAGAAAAAAAACCACCAAATACTGGAAGCTTTATACATCAAACAATACAAACCATCCTTAAATAAGATTAATTTTGAATGCAGTACTTACATTTGAAAATGCCTATAACACTTTCCTACTAATTTTCCTCCTTCCAGCCTCCACACCCCTTCATATAATTTATACGAGTTCCCTTACTAGTTACTCTCACTACTACTAACTTGACCCCCCCCCCAAAAAAAAAAAAAAAACTGGAACACAAACCCATCACCTCTGATGATGGCACTCCGAAGTGCCGAAAATACTTAGGATAAAAACTTCGATGGACTAATCCACGAATTCAATCCAAATGTAAAAGGTTGGCCAGAAAGCTTGAAAAGATCGTTAGTACAATTGTTTAATTCTACATTTTATAAATATATGTGTATGAATATATGGGTGGTAAAATATGGAATTAAATCCGATCGTATATGGAAAATAAGAAAAAAAATTAAGTATTTTAATAAGATATATTATTTTAGATGGTTTAGTGGATTTTAATAAACATACGTGTAACAATACTGTTTTAAAACTTACTTAATCTCGCATGAATTAGTTAGTTTTTCCCTTTCATTTCCTTTCTACTTCCTCTTCGTTGAATATACATACTATATCTCTTTAGAAAAATAAATTACATTTTAAATATTCTTTAAATTATCAATCATTTAGAAAAAACAACAAAAAAAAAACAAAAAAAAAACAAAACAAACAAGAACACCGCTAACGGAAAAAGAATATCTTTTCACTAAAACTTTCTCATTTCTAGTTTTATTTTGAAAAGATTTACATCACTGTTTAAACTACACGATTTTCATCCTAATTACTTGATGAAGGTTTGAAAACCGTAACGTTTTAACGTCGTCTTCACCATTTAAAGTCAATTTATCTTTGTGGAATAATTTGTCACTTTCTCTCCCTTATTTAGGCCTCGTTCAGGGGTATTATGGCAAAACTTGCATCCTTTATGGATATCAGCCCCTTCCCAACACTACCTCTTGGCTTTTCACAATTCTAAGATTACCCCTTAAAGAATGCAGTTGTTGAGTAAAGCTTATTTTCATAGGAAATGGATTCGGTGAACCGAATTCAAATCCTGAACATCGTTGATTACGTTTCACTTCCCGCTAATGCTCTTGAGAATAACTAGAATCCATCCCTTCATCTCTACCCACCCAGCTGTGGGTAAATAGTAGAACAACCCGTGCTCCTTAACCTTCGTGTAGCAATTGGTCAAAGAGAAGGATTTAATCCGGCTGTACTTCACTTAAAATTGACTTGTGTTGGGTTAGGCATATAAATATAGAGAGGATACTTTAGACTTTAGACGTGATTAAGGAGAACGTGACAGAGCTTCTGGTGGCAATAATGAATGAGAATTTTGCAGGTTGACTTGATTTGAAAAATAATTCTAGGGACATTAAGATACGCGCGTAATCACCCACGTGGTGAACTTTGAAGGGGATTAACGTGCCTGTATCCTAGACAGGTTAATTCTTCGTTGAAATTAAATTACTAGATTTTTGTAACACCCGGTTAATGTTTGCTTTAAAAATTCATTTTACAGTATCCCCATGACGCCGATCAAAAAGCAGCTGCGTGCTGATATGTATTACCTTTCTCATCTCCCCACGTCTTTTGCAAAGCGGATACAGTGTTCATTAGCAAAATCATTAAATAGTGTAGCTTTTGCCATTGTCGACTCCTCTCTTTGTCTTCCCGCCTCTTGTCATCACTTTTACTCATATTGTAAACGAATAATGACAATGAGAAATGTAGAGAAGCGCTTTGAAGAGATATGTAAACAGTACGTTGGGGTTTTCGCTTTTGCGTTGAAGGATAATCGTATCCAGATGGCTGATGTCTGCTTATTATTCGAAACCCGTATCTTTGCTGACTGCTTGGAAATGGTAATAATCACCCAAGAAAAGCAAAAAGATCAAAGAGAAAGCCTCGCTGGCTTCTTATGGTAACACTTTTAAACCAGAAGTAAATAACAGTACGAGGATGTATTTCAGCGATAAAGTGGCTTTGTAATAAGTTGTCTTGTTAGAATTAATTTCCTATCATTCTTAATACCGGAAAGCCAGTAGAAATTCCAAGCTGCAACTTTCCAATTTAGAATTAACGTACTAAAATAAGAGGTACTGATATATACAGTGTCATCCATAGATAAGTACACTCATGAATATATTTTATTATATAAGTTACTTTTCTTCTACATTAACCAACGTTTATTATTTCTAGTGGGAAAATATACAGGCAAAACGGATATCACTATGTATAATTTATTACCAAAATCTCATGCAATTCAATATCTTATGACAGATGGGTTGCACTTTTATTTTTGGTTGATGGATTGATAGATTTTAACGCCATGTCAAGTCACCCTGTCTAGGATTGTTTATATAGAGAGTTTAGGGAATGGCATTCATTGTACATTCATATTTACATTTTTGTGTAGTTGTTTCTTAAGAAGCTATAGAGTTCCATCGAATACGAATACTTTTTAAACAGATATATATGATGGGCCCCTAGCAGCTACTATTATTCCAGGTCAGAGTGGACCTTAGAGTTATGACTATGAAAGGGTACCCCACACATCCCAGATTTTCAGACCAGGGCCTCACCATTCAATTCAGTTTAGCATCATAACTAGTACACCTCTTTTTTTAGGGGAATCTTTACCCTATGTAGGGAATAATAATTTATTGGGGTATACGTTCGCGCTGAACTTAATTTTTTATATCCCTCTACTTCACGAAACTACCAAAATATAGATCTTACAACTCTAATCTAATCGTTTCTAAACAATACCAGTTTGACTATATTTTAATAATTTTAAAAACTTACAAGGAAGTATTACAAACGTTAGCAAATCAAATAAATTCTAAATCCTCATAACAGATATGAGATTTTCTAATTGCATATTTTAAAGTTATGAATTTATCATTATTATGAGAAATATTCAGTTAAGATTTATGAAGAACACTCTAAAAGGATTTAAAGATTTTTCCCCGAATTATCATAACTAAATAATAATCTATGTAATTTTGAAAAGACACAGATAAACATAGTATTTAATTCTTAAATAAATGCAAATGATTATTTAAAAATAATTAAAAAATAATTAAAAAATAAATAAATTCTATATGATTAATTACGTCTTGCAGCAAGATTGTTTCTTTTGATTATAATTAGAAGTCACCTCTTAATAACTGTCCTACTTTCCACACGAGAAATATTTTGTTTACGTTAATAACTTCCATTGTGTCAAATAACTGTGTCTGGATTGGGTAACTCTAACATCAAACTGTTTACCGTCGATATAAAAATAAAGAAATTATTTAAATTATGAATATATACTAGCAAAACCCATAAAAAAACTGCTCAGATTATTCACTATCTACAAAATCATTTATTTATAATATATAAAAAAAAAAGCTAAAGAAAGTTTGATTTTTGTAAAAATCAGCATTGTCTTTCAGTACCCTGACGTTCTTCAATACTGGACCACAACTTTCACACACACACACACACACACACACACACACACACACACATATATATATATATATATATATATATATATATATATATATATATATATATATATATATATATATATACAGGGGGATTGTAAAGTAACACCCTTCCCTATTCTAAAAATCTTATGATTTATTTCTGAATCATTATTTTTACAAAAAAAGAATATGAAAACAAAAAAAACATCAAATTTTATTTAAAATTTAACATTTGCCTCCAGCGTCTCAAGCCGCTCGGGAATCGAATCAACTGATCTTCTCAGTAACTCTTGTGGAATGGCAGATATAAATTCTCGTATTAACCTTTCAAGTTGTTGGTTTCGTAGAGTAGGCCGGCTTCTTTAACAAATACCAAAGAAAAAAGTCGCAGGGTGATAAATCAGGGTTTTGGCCGGCCACTCATGCAGACCACGTCAACCCATGTGTGTGTGTGTGTGTGTGTGTGTGTGTGTATGTGTGTGTGTGTTTACATTGATAATGTAGTTTGCTATATCTATAACTAAAGAATGCTTAATATGACTGATAGACCATAAATCTAAGTTAGAGTCCCAGTTTTCCGATTTTCAAACCATTTCAAACTAAACGAGAAACTGGCAGTTACCATGCGGTTCGTTGACAATGTATACGCTATAATTATTCGATCTCTTATATCATAGAGGCAGGCGTCCTGTCGTGGTGTAATAGTTAGCAAGTTAGTCTCACAAATTTGTTAATCCTTAAAAACGATTTTGATCCTTGCTTGATGTCCCATAGTTGTGACCTTGTGTCAGTTCCAAACCTGTAGTGTAAGTAATGTTTTAGGTCCATCAAAATGTAACAATCTCCTTTTTAAAAGGCTTCAGTCCAACGGGGTGGGGTTAAATTATCAATTCCACGTTTAAAGAAATTTGAGTTTTGGAAAAGAAAAAAAACAAAACAAAACATTATCAACTTCTTGCTCGTTTCTTAAAGTTCGGTCACTTATAGATTTTCTAATGTTTGAAACAAATGAAAATCTGTTGGTGATGAATCTGGTGAGTATGGAGTATGTGGATAAACACCTATCTTAACGATGCTTTCTCTAGTAATACGTACTTACTTTCCGAACACGATAATATATATATATAGTTACTAAAGAATATTTTTGTTACTATCAAACAAGGTATGGGAATATAAAGAACAGGGCGAACCCTATAACATAGAATGGAAGGTTTTAGATCGGCCCAAACCATACATCAACGGATAAAAAAACTGCTCTCTGTGCACAAAAGAAAAATTGCGGATTCTTCAAGGTATAACATCAAAATATAGATTCCTAAAGACCAAATAGGAAGTCATTAGTTCCTGCCCACACAGGAAGAAATTCCTAATATGGTCTTGGACCGTTGAGAAAGACACACACAGACAACTACCATAATTAGGAAAATATCACCTCACAGGAAAATAATAACAAACACGCACACACACACACATAACCATAAAAGTGACAACAAATCCACCTAGAATAACAAATAGCGAACCCCCCTCCAAAAAAATCAAACTGCAGACAGGAACGAATGAAAGCAAAAAAATTAACACCCGTAAGCGGCAAATTCTTGACCTCCATCTAGATAAGCCGATGAAAGAAAAGCAGGAAGACAGGCGACAGCGGGATATGAGGGATACATGCTGAAACAGACGAGCCCAATAACGTCAAGATACATGCACAGATTTACTAAGAAAACGCGGGAAAATATGAAGATACCGCCCACTAACAACAAAAAATACGTGCATATATAAATGAATTGACATTCACTGTATTTGTTAAAAGCCACCAGTCTTGAAGAAGGGTGGCTAACATGCTGCCTGGAAACCAATGGTAACAATGGCACCTTGAATGTATTGTACACTATAACAAATAAATGAAATATATATATATATATATATATATATATATATATATATATATAAATGCGTGTCAGTATCATTGTATGCTTGCAGTAGTCGGCCTTTTACGAAACGTCAGGAGAAAAAGCTAGATGTGAACTCTTCATGTATGATCCGTACCGTTATGAACACATCCCGCAAAACACCATCGGTACGGTCTCTTTCCCTCACACATTTTACAAGAGTTTTCATTCAATAGGCTGACTATCGAAAATTTCTCGGTCTGACCACTAAATACAACCAGGAAATGTAAATATCTAGAAACGTCAAGCCAACAAAAAGAAATGAAATGACCCAAGCAACTACGGAATCCCTGATTAGTTAGACTGAGAACTTTTCTTCATTCCCTTGTTTTAGATTACATTGTGCATTTCACACACCTACACGTAAGCATTATAGACGTCAGTGATTATACTGTTAATCGTAAATCGCATTGAAGAGTGTCAGTATTTTCTTTGAATATTTTAAATTAATTATATCACAGGATTAACATTAATGAAATTATCACCACCTGCTAATAAGCCAGACAATTCCTATTGCTTCCATTCATAAAACCTGATAATATCAACAATTCTGTTTTTTTAAGACTAAGCAGAAATATTTTATCTGAAGTAATCGACCCAGTTTTTTTTCTTTTGTATAGTTTAGATGTACTTATAATGTCTTTAATTTGACCCCTGCTATCATTCAACAATTTTATTAACATGTTTATTTTTATGTAGTTTTTTGGGGGAATGCTGTCCTCGTATATATGTAGGGGAAAGAGAAGAACAAGAATTTGAGTTTAGATATTGCCTACTAGAGTTTCTTTCACGGGGCCATGATCTCGTTGTCAACGAGATCTCGTGTTTCTTACCAAAAGAGATAACATCTTGCTGATCTCAGCAAATGTATATTCAAAATGTATTATTTTTTAATGAATAGCCTCTTTCTATGGAAACCATGGTGTTGTCTTCTGACTTTCCTTCTTTGTCTTACCAGAGTATAATTAACATTCTATTGTTGTAACTTGAGAAAACCTACGAAAAAGAAAAAGTAAGAAAGAAGGTAAGAAAGAAGTAAACAACCTAAGTTAATGTTACAGAAATTTTATCCAATATATGTTGAGATTTCCACAATGTTATTGTAAAATATGAAGGACGTAAAAAGTATGGATATTGAAACAAGACAGAAATGAACGATAAATGGAACGTTAAGTCTCTTCAAAATTGTCTCATTTCTGTCTCCACACACCTTATATTTGCAGTTCCGTTGTGTCATATATTTTTGCTTTGATATAATTTGTTTCTTATGGCATTGTTTTGTGCTGCAATTATGAGCAACTCGGTTTCTCTCTTGAGGTTTCCTTTTCCTAGCCATATCCATTTTTATATGCAATCTCCCCAATTTTTCGCTTGAAGTATCCATATAATTGTTTTTCTTCTCTTTTCTCTTTTTTATTTTTGTTGTTTTTCTGCTTGTCTATATGTTGCAGCTGTTGTTATTGGCTGCTGTAATTAATCGTTCTTTACTCTTTTTTGAGTATTCTTCGAGTTCGTGTGTTGTGGTATCTATGCAATCCTCAATGATGATGAAAAATGTTCATTATAGAGTCCTGATTTGACAGTTGTATTCCGTCCATTAATTTTCTTTCACCCCGTTTTATTACTAGCATCGCATATTTTTCGATTCCGAATTCCATCCCTTTATCTTAGCTATATATTCTAATGGTTTGTGCTAGGGTTAATTCCTTTTCATTTATTTCAAATCTTTTTATGTCATCCATGTACATAAAGTGGTTTATCTTTTCTTGTGACTTAGTGAATTTGTATCCCCCTCTACATTTTTTAAGTATATGATTGAGTGTCATCATTGCTATAATAAATAGTAGTGGTGATAGCGAATCTCCTTGGAAATATCTCCTTGGATTTTCGCTTCTGCCAGAGATTGCCCTCCGGCGTGTTGTATTTCATTTTGTTTAGTTGTTTCCTGATGGACTTGTATTCCTTGATTTTTCTTTCCACATATCTATTATCTCAAGATCAGAAAAAATTGTTTTTATTCAAGATCACTCTTGCATGGTCTGCCAATCTTTGGCTGGTTGTGTTGAAATTATTATTGTCATTCCAAATCTGAAACATTCTTTTTCTATAACCTCTCTGTGCCGGGTTGCTCTTAAAATAACAGTGGAGTACTTGTATGTTATTTTCTCTTGTCCACACTTTTCTTTGTCTCTCGGCTGGCCCGTCCCTGGGTCGTCTCTCAGCTGGCCCGTCGCGGGGTCGTCTCTCGGATGAGTTACCATTCTTTCTTGTATATCTAAAAGAACAAAAGGAGCAACAACAGCCTACATGCATATAAGGTTGATCAGCTTCCCCATATTGATTACAATGGGTATACTGATCATTTATTCATATTTCCGGGGATGTTTCATCTTGTGTTGAGTAACTGAAATGAAACGTTGAGCCAACATTTACAGGATGCCGATTGTTTCCCCATGTTGATCATCAAGGGAGCACCTGCTGATCATGTCCCACAGAACCGAAGTCTGCGTTCCACGGGTAATACACTTAATTTCATACATTTTTCATGAGGTGGTATAATGTGGTTATACCAGATACAGGGGTTGATTAAAGCCTGACACAGGACAAAAATTATTATTATTATTATTATTATTATTATTATTATTATTATTATTATTATTCTAATTTTTCATAGCAGTTGTAATTGGTGTTTTTTCATGGGATCTGAGAGATAGCATCAGGTCTTCATGATTGTTCTAAGTATTCTAGCCAATTTCAACAGTACTGTGGTCTGAACGGTCTTGATTCTTTCTTTAATCACCAATTCCTCCAGTCTATTTGCAATACCTTGGGGACCGTTTAACATCAATTGCTATCATTTTCACCTCAATGTTCTATAGCTACTTCAGCTGGCAAGGTCCAGGTATTTGTTCATATTTTTATCTTCTTTCATCATCATTCTATAGTCCGCATGGGAAAGTAAAATAAACAATATGACAAGTACTGCTTTTTTATTTGATTCTAGATATGCTCTTCCAACTTGAATTGGATGATACATTGCTATCTCAAAACGTTACATGTGACACAACGAGGATTTATACTAGCATTTTATGAACGAGAAAAGAAAAGTCGTTTTCTTTTTGTAAGTCAGAAGAAGTAATTTCTTTAAAATAAAAAAAGGCATATTAAAACCAAAATATTAAATAGATGTTAAATCTTCTCACTGATTTTACAAATTAAATCAAAGGTCTTTGCAGCTGCTAAATTGATAAGCTTATTAAAAGTTAAAAGTCCCATGTGTGACTTGAAAAGGAAGCTCACTGCACCTGTTTAACCCTTTTCTGATACTGGAAAATTGCTCTGATTGACATGTAAATTCTAACGTCGAAACGAAAGGGCTCAAGGTTGTTTTGTTTTCCCTACTCTTAATGTGATATGAGAACGCACTGTCTAATAATCCTTTTTCTTTAGATCCACAAAACGGGATCAACGCAACTTGAGTTTTTGTGATAGATCGGAAGTTTAGTAAAAATGGTATCTAGGTTCTCATTGGCTGGTTAATAAAATGAGGCATGATATGGTCCATAATTGGCTGACCGATCAGTGGCGTTTAGGTCTACAATTGTCTTCTATAAAATATGGAATCCAAAACTATTAAAAAACGAGAGACCCAGAAGGATACGACACTTCGAATTACTTATTATTCGTATTTGCTGCTATAAGAATACCGTGTTGATAGAAGATCTTGGTGTTTTAGAAAAATTACACCGAAAGAAGTATCGATGCTATGCTGCTAAAAATCTCTATGCCAATCTATTAATAATGGAGATTGTCTGTATTTCTGTCTGTAACAAAAACTACGTCATAGTTCTACATCACAACTTACGTCACAATATTCTTATGCTATATACACCCAAAATTTGATTAAGCAATTTTAAAAATTGTTTTTTTCACTCTCGTCCCTTTTGTTTACAATAACAAGAAGTTAACTAAAAAGTTTACAAATAAATAAATACCTACGATGTTGTGTAAAATTGATGTGGAAAATATTCAAAATAATTGTTTGATTATTACATGCATGCAACATTTTATTTGAGAGGGACGGGGCTCAGTTTTCATTTCAAATTATTTTATTTATTTTTACTCCTTTAATAAATATGAGGATTTGTCTTACTTATGATATAAACCCTCTGACATTGAATGTTTAACTCCCACCCTCTCAGGCAATGTCTTTCAAAACTTAATTTTTACGACGCCTGGAGGGTGTTCTCTGTTGCTAGTTAGTATAAAAAAAACAACAAACAATTCCTCACCGTGTCTTTTCTTTTTTTTTTAAAGTGCGCGAAAATTATTCTCTATTTTTTGTATTTGATTACATAATCATATTACAATAAAACCTTCTTATTGTTAACGGATAATTGTCTCGTTCTTGGAGATGCCATTTTCACTAATCTCGCGATCTGTCACAAAAACGCAAGTTGCGTTGATCCCCGTTTTGTTGATCTAAAGAAAAAGACAAAGTGAATGCAGAAAGCATTAATGAAGCAACAAGTCAGAAAAATCTGATGGTCAACCCAATAATTAGACTAGACAGAGGATTTTATGTCGTTAATTTTTTAGGACAGATTTTGATTTGAACATCTGTTAACATAGTCAACTTTTAATCAATAAATCTAATGTGTGTGCGTTTAAGTGAGTGTATGTGTGCGTATATGACTGTATATTATATCAGCTCAGAAACTATCTAATTCTTATCAATACAGACTCCACATTGTCTCAAAGTTTCAAAGTTTAATATTTAGAGTAAAAAAATGGAACGACGAACAATCGGCCTCTATCTTGAGGACATAATAATGACCTGAACAAGTGCTACTGGTTTTGACTGCTGAAGATCTGAGAGAAGTGCAGACATATCTAGACAAAAAGAGGAAACAAAGGAAATAAAGTTCATGATTTTGATCTCTGCTAAAAAGACGATGCGAAAGACGATAACTGGTAGGGGACAATTTTACCAGACAGAATGGACGCCGGATTTGGAAGTGATTTCGGTGAAGGTTTATATCGAAATATTGACCAGAACGAGAGAACAATATGAATAGTTCATGCTACGTATATTTGATTAACCTCTGTCACACACACACACACACACACACACGCGCGCGCGCACACGCCACACACACACACACACACATATATATATGTGTGTGTGTGTGTGTGTGTGTGTGTGTGCGTGTGTGAGTGTGTCACTGTGTGTGTTTGCGTGCGTGTGTGTGTAAGTGAGGATTATGGAAATGAATCTGACAGATATGTTGAAAAGATAAATGGAAATGTATACATAGATTGATATGGTGATATGGATGAAATTTATTATATGCTGACACGTGTTTCGACAACAATTTGTTTGCACATTCAGTATTCTTTTTAAAATTATTTTGAATATATAATAACATGATAATAGAATACTGTATGTTGCCGCTGCGACGACCGCATGAGAAAAACATTTGTTTTACAAATAAATGAATTTTAAACTAAAAACACTTCTTGACAATATATATATATATATATATATATATATATATATATATATATATCATCATCATCATCACCATATCGCACTGTTAGCACGGATATCCATGACAATCTCTCCATCCGACCCTATCGCTCATCATTCTCGGGAGGTCTTCTATGCAGTATCCTATATCCGCACAGAGCTGGTCAATATACGTCTTTGTTGGTCGGCCCACCCTGGCGTGCACATGTGCTGGCTTCCACAGGAGGACGTTGCTTATGAGTTCGTCCTTGCTTCTCCAGTAGTGTCCCTCGTGTCTTGTCAGTCTTGCTCGGATGGTTTGGGTGATATATGGCAGGTGGCTGTATAGCTGTTTTCTCGTGGGGTGTTGTTTCCACTTCTTGTTCAGGATCACACGCAGCATTCTTGTGTAGCTCCCATCTAGTTTATTCTCTAGTCGCTTCGTTAGGGTCTAGGTGGTGCAGCCATACAGCAGTACTGACAAAGCAACGGCCTGGAAGAACTGTCTCTTTAACTTTAAAACGGCCTTCCTCACGGCAAGATGTTTGCGGAAGGCCGTTTTCTTTGTCTACTTAAAGATTTCATATTTTTCTATTATATTATTCTATTTCATATTTAAAATAGTAATAATTGAATACAATGTGTACATGGACAAACACTTGGCCGAAATACTTGTTGGCATTTCATTAAACCATTTTTATCCATTCAAAATTGTTTTTCCTTTATTTATTTATCTTTTCAATACACACACACACACACACACACACACACACACACACACGTATATATATATATATATATATATATATATATATATATCTTTTCAGCATATTGTTAGATTCATTTCCATTTTTCAACTTACACACACACACACACACACACACACACACACACACACACACACACACACCACATATATATATATATATATATATATATATATATATATATATATATTATTACGCGGTAGTATTTTGGCCGATAATGAATAACTACCTCGTTGTGAAAAGAAATAGATACAGTTTCCTCTTAAGAAGTATATATTTTTTATTATTGCTTTAGAAAACTGGCTCTGCTATACGGATTTTGGTTTGTCGAACGGTTTGTCGGAAAAAAGATATATTTGTTAATGAATAACACTAATCCTAACAAGAACTCATATTCCGAGTTCGATCCATATTAGCGACCTCAAAGTTCCCTGGTTGACCGAAATTCTCTGAGTCTGTTTTCTCTCTGATCCTTATTCTACTGCATTCATGGCGCTTGGCTTCCGGGTGTTGATCATCGTGTTTATAAATTTGCAGGTATTTTATGCCATTTACCCTTCACTTATGCTGCACCCAATAATATCGTTATCCGTATTACCCGATATATATATATATATATATATATGGAATCAGAATGTAAAAAAGAGGAGGAAAAATCTAAAACAATTCTAGAAAAGAAAACAACATGGCTGAGAAACCTACCCCAAAAAGCAGGAATACAAAATCAAAAAGAAGAAAACAAAAACAACAACAAAAAGACAAGAAACACACCCCAGAAACAATACAAATACACAAATCACAAACCAAAAAACAACTTCACACACACAATATACCCAACAACCAAAGCCATCACAACATTCTCATTACAAGAAAAAGCCTATAAAAGAAAAACACAATCAAAACACAAATACTACACACAGACAACATACAAGATATAGACGAGAAACACACAACATACAAATTAGACAACACACACACCAATATAAAAAAACGACCCTATACAAGAATCCCCATAACCTCCCCACCCATGCCCATCACTATTCATACTCTCAAACACAAAACAACCCTCCAAAATATACTTACCCACCAAACAACCAACAATTTCAACCCACCCAAACACCCATTCCCATATAGAATAGGCAATATCTACGATACATCTAGAAACGGAAATAGGCGAAATCACACAAAACTACCCTAATAACTATAACCACACAATAACAAAACCTTTTTTAGAATACATAGACCAAACCAAACGACAATATAAACATACACAAAACAGAATCAAACCCAAAATAATTAACCTCTCCGCACATAAACTAGACGATAATCAAATTAATTTACTGAAATTAGGGCTAAAATTTTGCCCTACCCAAAACCCAATCTAGACGAACTAAAAAAAGATCTCAAAGAATTTGAACGAAAATTTAGACTCATAGAAATGTTCCAAAATAAAAACAATCCAGATGATTCTTTAGTAAAAAAACAAATCTAAATTCTTCCCAGAAAAATGCAAAAATAGTGAACTAAATACATTTTTGAAAAACTCTGGAGCATCCAATTTACAGAAAAGAAAAAACACACACACAACCTATCACATAAACAAAAACCTTAAAAAACCTACAGGAAAACAATGACATAGTCATAAAAAGAAGCTGACAAGGGAAGTGCAATAAGTCATCCTAAACAAAACATACTATAAATCAAAAATCAACGAGATACTTAATGACAATACTACCTACAAACCAATAGACACAACATAGATAAAAATATATATATCAAAAATTACAAAATTCTGCACAACACACAGACAAATACTAACCAAAAAAGAAAAGCCTTTCTAACCGATTTCCCCCACAAAACAAGCAACTTCTACGGATTACCAAAAATCCACAAATCAAAAGAATCAAAAACAGCAATCATGACACAAAAATCAGAATATATAGAAATACAAGACCCTAATGACCTTAAATTTAGACCTATAGTAGGACCAGCATGTCCACCAACAGAAACAACTAATAGACATCCTACTACAGCCATTCCTAAAAAGATAAAAAGTTACGTTAGAGATGACATTCCAATTCCTAAACTACATACCAAAAAGTAGACCCTGACACACTCATGGTAACATTCGATGTTACCAGTTTATATAGCAATATATCCCCCATGAATTAGGAAAAACAGCCATCTCATTTTGATTGAGAAAACCCAGAAATGTTACACTCTAGATTCAATAAGGAATTTATCATTGACGGTATAGAACTCATCCTAAACAATAACTCCTTTCAATTCAACAACAAAAACTACATACAAACACTAGGAACTGCTATGGGGACAAAGAGGCGCCAACCTATGCCACCCTAACCCTAGCATATTTAGAAGAACACCTATACGATAAAAGAGAACAAGAATATGATAAAATATCAAAATGAACTTTATAAAATCATGGAAAAGGTATTTAGATGATGTTTTATATTCTGGAAATGCTCATGGGGTGACATCAACAAAATACACGAGCATTTACAAAACTTACACCCAAAAATAAAATTCACTCACTTAAAGCTACATTCCACACCATTAAAAATATATTGGTCAAATTATCACATTTACCCAAACCCAACCAGCCACACCTCCTAAAAACTGCATAAAATCCATCCTTATGCACTTGCACGTAGGATATACACATAATCACAGATAAAAAACCTCCAACAAATCCGTCTAAAGAATTACAAAAAACCCTCCTCCAGAGAGGCTACCCCACAACAAAATTAACAAAGGATTTGAATTAGCGGAGAGAATACCACTAGAACAATTAAGAACCCCTAAAAAACATAACAACGAACAACAACTAGCATATGTGTCTCAACATATCAAAAAACATGAAATATTCACCATATTACAACTTGAAAATAATGAAAAAATTAAAAATATATTAGACACAACAACAATAATCAAAAGCAAGAGACAGCCAAAAAATTTAAAACAAATATTAACTTCATCCAAATTTGGGACACAAGCTACACAGGTGTCTCAAAATGCGGAAACAGAAGATGTGGGGTAGCAAACAAATAATAAAGAAGGAACACCTACACCTTCAAAAACCCCTACACAACTTTCAAAATAAATAAAAATCTTGACTGTACCTCAAAAAATGTAGTTTACTAATAGAATGCACAAACTGCGAGAAAATATACATTGGATGCACATCATCACTGAACAAAAGAATCTCACTACACAAAAGCAACATTAGATTAGCTAACAATAGAAACCTATACGTATCGAAACATATCCACGAATGTAGTCAGGGACAATTTAGAGTGCTACCAATATATCAAACTGATGACTATACTCTACTTCTAATTAAAGAAAAACATTTCATAGATAAATACAAACCCGAATTAAATCGAATTTAACCACACACACACAATAACACTACTCCATAAGCAAATATGATCTACTAAATAGAATCCACAACCTATGTATATGTGTAAAACACATATGTATGAACACAAATAAGCACCCAAAACACACAAACTGAACCTAACCAAGCAAATACATATACACAACAATAAAAACAACTTCACTACACAAACATGTAAACCACAAAACAAAATATACAAATTATATAATATTAAATATAGAACAGACCAAGATACATACATACATACATATATTACATACATAGGTACTGACTGGGGTAGATAGATAGATAGATAAAAATGAAAAGAATAAGATAGATAGATATGTACAGAATAAGATAGATAGATAGATATAAGATAGACAAATATGAAAAAACAAGATAGATAGATATAAACACATCAAAATAGATAGATAGATTAATAGATCCATATATAGATAGATACGAACAAACACAGAGGGATATATAGTTAAATAGATTGATAAATATGAACAGACTGAGATAGATAAATAGATAGATAGATAGATAGATAGATAGACATAAACACACTGAAATAAATAGATAGATAGATTGCTATATCATTAAAAAAAAAAAAAAAAAAAAAAAAAAAAAAAAAAAAAAAATGTATGTATGTATATATATATATATATATATACAGATAGATAGATAGATAGATAGATATCAACTTACTAAAACAGATAGATAGATAGATAGATAGATAGATAGATATCAATTGAATGAAATAGATATATAGATATGAACAGACTGAAATAGATAGATAGATATAAACAGACTGAAATAGATGGATAAATGGATATAAACAGACTGAGATAGTTATAAACAAAGTAAGATAGATAGATAGATAAATAGATAGAAAGATAGTTATGAATAGACTTAAATTTAATTCTTAATTCAACTCTTAAGTATGTATATATATGTACACATATACACACTGAGTACAACATATACATACGCACGCACACACACACACACACATACAAGGTAAACATAAACACATATACGTAGGCACACACATACACACACCCAAAAAGTATAAATTTAAGTAGAAAAACATAGAATGTCTTCGGAACAAAGAACAAAAAACAAATCACAAACACACACACACTTGATATATCAAATGAACATTTGATGAACTTTATCAAGACAACCCAATTAGAAAAGTAATAAAAATAAGAAAAGTTAAAGGCTATAAAAATTCAGCTAATGACTTTATTGCTCAGCCACCCAAATGGAGGAACACCGGCTTGAGGGACTAGTGTTAAAGATGAAATTCCATTCCACCCCATAAAAAAAAAAAAAAAAAAAAAAAAAAAAGGGAAAGAGAGGGTGAAGTGATCATGTGTATGTATATATATACACATACATGTAAGAATTCATTTTCATATTATCAACCAAAGCCTGAAGAAGATACCAGAAGATCTGAAACACGTGTTGCACATGTAAAACAAAAAGAATAAAAAAATTTTTTCTGAGAACAAAATACATTTTGCGGACCTTCCTTTTTTATAAAATATTGAATTTTCTCCCGTTGGAACCAGAACAACACTTTTTATATATATATATATATATATATATACTTTTAAACAGTACTGGATCAAAAACAAATTTATTGCTTTAAGTAAAACTTAACGAGAGTGCCGATACGAGAAATTCCTAGTACTAAATATATTACGGAACAGAAGAGACAACTAACATGAAGAAAGAAACGAAGGGGCATGGGAGAAGGTGTGACGGAAAAGACAACATCCAACAATTTGACGGCGACCGGTTTTTTAAAGGTCGCAAAAAGATGAAAGAAACTTCTTTAAGCCAGACGGTAAAATGTAAATTAAATTGTGTGTATATATATATATATATATATATATATATATATATATTATATATATATATATAACTGTTATTTTAGGTTTATTTTATAACATTATATGCATAAAGATTGTAGTATTTAAACTACATGCAGATTTTATTAATGTCATTTGATTTCATTTGCGGTTATTTTTAACGATATCATTTCATGGTTGTGTAACGACTCTCGTCGGGTTTTAGAACACTTGGCACATGATTTTAAAAAATAGTTATCAGATTTATCCACCTACAACCTACCATATATATATATATATATATATATACATAGGGTCATCCACAGACGTGTTTCGACTTATCAAGTCTCTTCAGTGTGGCTAGACATTTTGTAAGCTACATACAGCCAAAATTTAAATCCGATCGGTTGGGTGTCAGTCCGACACCTTAACCATTAGGCTATCTTCACTTACAGAATGGCAAGGGGATTTTACCTGTTTTAATACACACATCGCTGTGTGTAAAGGCCGTCACATAATGCTCCATTCCTTATATAGAAGAACGTTGCGTTTACGCTTGAGTTGGCGGCCGTCAGCGAGATTCCCCCACAGAGTGCTCAACCCTAGGGGATGGGGAGCATATATAGCGTCATCCACAGACACGTGTTTCGACTTATCAAGTCTCTTCAGTGTGGCTAGACATTTTGTAAGCTACCTACAGCCGGAATTGAAATCCGATCGGTTGGGTGTCAGTCCGGCACCTTAACTATTAGGCTGTCTTCACTTACAAAATGGGAAGGGGATTTTAACTGTTTTAATACACATATCGCTGTGTGTAAAGGCCGTCACAGAGTGCTCCATTCCTTATATAGAAGAGCGTTGCGTTTACGCTTGAGTTGGCGGCCGTCAGTGAGATTCCCCCCAGAGTGCTCAACCCTAGGGGATGGGGAGCATATATATATATATATTATATATATATATATATATATATATATATATAGTGCAGCTTATCAAACAAGTTTGTGCAGTTGCAGTCCCTTCGTGCCTGGTAGTTGTCTGACCCAATTATAGCAAATCCCAGGGATTTGTGCTGGTGTTTATTCGGCAACCGTAGCACACGGCCAAGCATGCACCACCGAAGATATATAAGAAGTAATAGACGACACCTGCTTAATTACCTTTTGTGCATCTATAAGGATTCATGTGTGCTCCAATAAACAGGGCGTATGATCATATAAATTTCTCAAATTGGCAATAAATCAGTAAATTAAATTATTGCGTGTATGAAAGTGCAGCGAGTTTAGAAGAATTCATTCGATTCAAGGCTTTGTAAGCTTTTCTAGATAGAAGGTGATTTCAAATTCATCTCTCCAACAACACGAATGCACGAATTTGCAAAGAAAAGAAGAGAAAAAAAAAGCTAAACCAAAAGAAGAATTATTCATAAGAGAGAAAAATATTCAACTATATTTGCATTCATTCTTGCTCAGAGACAGAAAGTTGCCACGTAAACAAATAGACGATTATGCTTTGATTTGTTTGATATAGTGTCTTGTCCAAAAGCATAAACATTCTTTGCAATTTATTCTAAGTTACATTTCGAATTATTTCTAAATTAATTAAAAAGAAAGGTATTCTTGTTGAATTATCCAAAGATATTCAAGAAGTCTATAGAGACATCTCCACATTAGACGGTAAGCCCCTTAAACCAGTAGAACAATTCACATACCTGGGGAGTAATATCTCATCCACAGATAATGATATTAATGCACGAATAGGAAAGGCATGGATAGCCACAAACAAATTGTCTGTCATATGGAAATCTGATCTCACTGACAAACTAAAGCGACATCTCTTCCAGGCTGTAGTCATATCAGTACTGCTGTATGGCTGCACCACCTGGACCCTAACGAGGCGCCTCGAGAATAACCTAGATGGGTGCTGCACAAGAATGCTGCGAGCAGTTTTGAATAAGTTCTGGTAACAGCATTCCACAAGGGAGTAGCTGTATGGTCACATGCTCCCTATCTCACAGACCATCCGAGTGAGACGGACTAGGCATGCAGGGCACTGCTGGAGAAACAAGGACGAACTCATAAGCGATGTTCTCCTGTGGAAGCCAACACATGGACATGCCAGGGTGGGCCGCCCAGCAAGGACTTACATTGACCAGCTATGTAAAGATGCTGGCTGCAGCAAGTAAGAACTCCCTGGGGCGATGAATGATAGGGAAGGTTGGCGAGAGATTGTCATGGATATCCGTGCTGTCTGCGCGACATGATGATGATGATGATGATAGCTATTTTAATACCAGTGGTCTAGCCTAATGTAACTTACAAATATACTGAAGGTACCTTACTTTGTGTGTGGGGATAGCTATTCACTCAGTAAGGATATGCTATTAAATGTCTTTGTGTAATATACCTCAATAATATTCATAATAGAAGAGTCATGCATTCACATCTAGGTTTTTCGGGATAAAAATATATCACCAGGTATACTACCGCAATACAGACTAGATAGGGCTCTGTGACTACCTCTCTGTGGCAGCTGTCCAAATTAACTTCTCATATATTGCAATCATGTAAATAAAGAAGAAATTTGCTTCAAACATTGGGTAAAAATCTTTAAAACTTTAAACCTCGCTGAATGCTATTTTACATACACCGGAAGCCGATACTTCAAATTGGGTGACATAAGCACGATGTTTTGTGCTGAGTAAACATTTACTTCACATAACTTCATACACAAATATATGTACTTTACCCCCCCTCTCTCTCTCTCTCTATATATATATATATATATATATATATATATATATATATATATGTGTGTGTGTGTGTATGTATATGTGTGTGCGTGTGTGTGTGTGTGTGTCGTGCGTGCGTGCGTGTGTAATGATATCCGTCAGTGTACTTAAAAAATATGACTTAAAAGTGAAAAATGTTATTGAGATTACCAATCTATTCGTATTTCAAATTTTGCCTGTACACCTTTAACAGATACAGCAAAAAAAATCCCTTGCTTGGAAAATCCCTTGCTTGGGAAGTTTAAAATATGAAAAATTTGTATCATGATTGATTTATTACTGTAAGATATAGTTAAAGATCATTTGGGAAAAGTAGTATATAATGTATGATTCATTATTATGTTGAACAAAATATGTCTGAAGATTATTGAAGATTATTGAAGAAGATCTCGTTGAATTTAGGGATCTACTGTGTGAAATATCTAAAGCAATAAATTGTTATTTTCAGCGAGTCTCTCTTTATTTTCCAGTCGCATTTACAGCATAAAACGCGGGAAATGCTTTTCTGTAAGATGATTATTTTTTCATTTAAAAGTTTTGTAGGATTTAATTTTACCTTTTAGCGGAATTGATATAAATACGCAATGCATAAAAAATTGTACGCGCATCAGTGCGGTGCTGCGATTTATACATGTATTTATGTGTGCATGCATGCTAGCGTACGTACGCGTATAAACGCAATGAACTCATCTACACTTACATATTTACATATTAAAATAACTAAATTGCTCGTACATACAAGTACATAATTTTAAAGTAATAACGCACAATACTTTTTGTTCATATTTTTAAAAAATCTTTCTTTTACCGCCTGAAGATTGCTCTCTTTAAACGAACATGTTTAAACGAACATGAAACCAAATGGTAGTAGATAAGCTTCTATACAAATAAACATATACTAAAACTAATATATTATATATATATATATATATATATATATATATATTTACTATGATAATTATTATCATCATTATTATTGGTATATCACATATATTGAGAACTCCTAATAATACGTACATTTTTGTTGATACTGTGCCAGTTTTTGTGTGCCCATGCCATACCAGCTCACTGTGATCCCATTGATGAAGCGTTGAACCTTGTCATCGTACGTGACTGAGAAGCCCAGCCCTTGACAATAACCCCTGCCACACACATCACATATAGGGTCAGGCTTAAATGTAGGAAATGTGTCCAAGAAGTCCGTCATGCGCCGTTTGTGTCAAGCCCGCTTCAGGGTGGAATGTATGAGCTACCTTACCTCAAACTCCTTACAGCCACCACGAAAAAGTCTCTTCCAAACCGCACTATTTATATCAGAAGTGTTAAGGTTGTTTTTGATGACATGCTTAAAGCGTTAATGGTACAATCACAACCTCAGTTTTAATGACAGAAGATATTCCAACACTACGACAGTATCCAAACATTTATGGCATATAAAAGATATTCTCGAGAAAACTCCCATGATAGAATGGAATATTATGAAAAAGCCCAAGTTGATAAAGAAGGTGAATAGAACTGTAGATTGTGTCGGTAAAAAAGGATGCATTCTACTTGCCAATAAACATTTACTAAACAAAAGAAGTCAATTTATTTCTAAGTGTAGACATATAAATTCTTTTTATCTCGTGTCATCTCCCACCTAGAGTCTAATTAATCTAGCACTTTATAGCCATCTATTCTAAACTACTAGAGAGAAAGGATTTTTTCTCTCGTTTGAATGTCACGTGCCCTTACAGCTAAGGACGTTATTTAATTTTTCATGTAAAGATCTCGTGAAATTAAATCTCACAACATGAATAAACCCCACGCTATACAAACACTTGACTGTTTAGTTTTTACCATACTTCCGTCTAAATATTGAGGGAAACGTGAAAAGCCTATATATATATATATATATATATATATATATATATATATATATATATGTGTGTGTGTGTGTGTGTGTGTGTGTATGTGTGTGTGAAATTTATTAACAAAATTAAAACCAAATTATGTCAAGGTAGAGGCGTTCTTTTATGAAACCTTGGTTTCCAGTCAGGTTCTGTGGATAAATCTCTCCTTTTATGAAACGCTCTTTCCCTACCCTATTATATATATATATATATATATATATATATATATATATATATATATTGTGTAAAAAGAGATTCAACCGTCTCCTTGACAATATTTATAATGTTTTATACACAAAATTCACACATGCATATATATATATATATATATATATATATATATATATGTGTGTGTGTGTGTGTGTGTGTGTTTGTGTATGTGTGTGTGTGTGTGTGTGTGTGCGTGTGTGTGTACACATATATATACAAATATTTCATTTGTTTTTTAATGAGGCGTCAAAATCCTTCGTTCTCTCAGAGCTTTCTGATATGATAATGCCATAAATAACAGCTTTTTAGACGTTGACTGCAGTCCCACTTATTGAATATAGATGGCTATCCAAATATGACATTAATATGTATTTTATGCCATATGAATATTATCTGCGATTGGAGCTTTTGAAAAATGATCGTAAAACCAAAACCGATAAAAAAACTTACAAGAATAAATCAGAGATTCTTATACATAAATCGGAACCGAGTGGATGTCGCTGTTATCTGATACTGGAAAGAAACTCATACTATGTTACTCGAATGTTTTCGACAAGATCCCTTTTGCGCAGAGATATAAAAATAACGATTAATCTTTCTAACTTATTAAATGTTAGCGATACGACATGAGTATGAATATTTAGAAAATGATAAAAATTACATTTGATTGTCATCGTTTACGCAGTGGATGTACACAGTGAGTTAAATACAACATACAGTATTTTGAAAACAAAAAACAAAGACATTTAAAAATAACTAATAGGATAATAAGTTGGAATTAATCATAAGTTTAAACGTATAATGTTTTAATGAGGAACGTGATAGTTCGTATCACGTTCCTCATTAAATCGTTGTCGAAATGTTATGTTTACTTTTTCAGTGATTTTATTCAAGCGTATTCTTGATATCCATTGTATTTAGCATGATTCAAGGAGAAATATGAATATAGTATTTTAAGAATATTTTTACTATGCTTTATTTTTTTCTTTCTCTATAATCCAATTTGTTGCTTTCTTTTTCCCTTCTTGGAATTCATTCTATCTATTTATCACTGTCTCTGCCTGCATTCCAAAATTGCTTTCTATTCAGGTTTGCTCTTTCTACCTTACTTATTACCTCGTTACTTTCTTTTGTCACTCCCAATCTACATTTCCTCCTAATCAGACCAGTTTATTCAACCCATCCTGTCACTGTTTTTATATCATACCAGTATATACCTCCTACTTTCTTTCTTTTCTTTATACATCTTTTTCTACCTTTCTTTCTTTTTTCCCTTCCTTTATTCCATTCTATCTACATATCGATTCCCTACTTCCTTTCTTACTTTCTTAATGCGTTCATTAATTTTTCTTTAATTATTTCATTCCTTTTGTTCCCATTCATTATTTGTTTCTTGTTTTTAAATTATTGTTAAACAGCTATTTATCCCCGATTATTCTTTCCTTCTTTTGCTCCTTCTTTGAGTTATTCCTTTATTCATTCCCTTATCCTTGCACATTTTTGTATCTCAATCTATTTCATCCTTTCAATCCCACTCATTTCTAGTCCATCCTTGATTCCTTTCTTCCATCCCTTCGTCCTTCCACTTTTATCTTTCTGTCCTTTTTTCACGTATCCATTCATTTTTACTTATTTTTCCTCATATGCCTTCTATCCTCTTTTTTATTTCTATCTATTTTGGTTAAATCCATGGAAAGATATATGAAACTAATATTATGCACAGTTTAGCTAAAAATCCATGTTTTTCATGCATTCCATCGTATTATCGAACAATACATTCTCATATTTACCTCTTACTGTTTTCATGCTATGTCTCCTATAATTCTTATATAGAACTAGCACAAGTACCCATCTACGCTGGGTAAGAGATTAAAACATGGATCGTATCAGATTATAATGAAATTAAAATTATTCTTGTGTATTGGCTGTTAAGTATTTCCGTAAGTGTCATATTATGCAAAACTGCTGGGTAGATATCTTACTGAAAAGTCATTCTGTGAAAAATCTTCGTTTATATACACAGTATCAGTGTCCATCTTTAAGCAATGCATTTTAGATAATTTGTTAAATTCTTCAAGGTCATAATTGATTTAAACATATTCTAAAAATGATTGATTACTAAAAAGTAATAAGTCTGTGTTATGATTTTACATATTTAGTTAACGAACCGAATTCAAACCTACTTAGTAATTATATGCAAATAACTATTTTAATGAGAAATTTATTAATAATTTCATCAGGAACTTTGAAATTTCTGTTCGATTGGTTATGTTTTGCAACAATATGGTTTCTTGCTGATTATTGTTAACTATTATAATCTCCTACTTTAGATGAGAGGCTTTCTATCCAGACAAAGGACATTTGCTTACTTTAAAACATTTTTCTGGATCTAATTAGAATGCATACACAAATTTACATAAAAAGTGTGGGGTGCATTGCGTAACGGTTATCATGGTAGAAAATGGAATGCTGGACAAGGCTGTTTGCGTTTCACTTCTGGATAATGCCCTGAGAAAGGCATAAATCTTTCTCTTCTCCTCCAGCTATGGGTGAATATTAAAGCATCCTGGGTTGCATAACCTTGGTAAGGCAACCGGAGGAGGAGGAGGCGGGAAACCAGCTGTAGTCTCTTAACAGTGACATTGTCTAGCATCCTGTTTGTAATGGTGCGGTTGAATAAATACTTATATGAAAATGTTTGGTTGTCTATAAACAAATCATTAATTATTATTGATATAATTTATTCTGTTCATTTGACGATTTATTTGAGGAATCAACAGGAAAGTAATTAATTCTTATTACAAGTTTTAATCTCTTAATGTTTCATTCAAAAGTTATTAAGGGTTTCATTCTCTTTCCACCTTTTTTATATTTACGTACTTCATTAAATTATCTTACTTAATAAAGCATCAGTGAAAAAATCGTCCCTGCCTTTAAAATAAGTATGATAATATCTGGACTCAGTCATTCATGCTAGTCACCGATAGGAAATATGAAACTATTACAGTTAATCATAGACATATTTTTAAAGGACTGTCTTTAATATCAACATTTAACAATTAGATATTGCATATTATCTTTTGTTCATCATATAAAAATTATAATTAGTAAATATATTATCTATTATGTGGATCTATCCTTTAAACCACGTTGAGAAGAAAATACATTTACGTTTAAACATTCCCGTGATAGCAATAAGCGTATCAGGATAAATGAAATAAAACAGCCTCGTCCAGGACATGAACTCTGTTTACCGATTTAATTTCAAATAGTGATAACCATTATGATAAGCGCATCATATATGTATGTTCGCGCCAGGGCTCCACCACATCTCTTTCTCCCTCATAAGGACAAATACTTGGACAATACCAGGGAACTAAAAGACAAAACAAAACAAACTGTAGGTAATGAGGGTAATGCTGATATCAATTCTAATTGGAACAGTCGCCAACGCTTTGAAAAAAAGACTGGAGAAATTGAAAATCTGAGGAAGAATCGAGCCCATCGAGACAACAGAATTGTTGAGATCTGTTAGAATTTTCAGAAGAGTCATGGAGACCCGAGAAAACTTGCTGCCACTCAGACACCAGTGAAATACTACTAGCTAACGCTGGCGTTAAAACACACACACGGAGTAATATACTACTAATACTACTAATACTACTACTAATAATAATTTGTAAACAGTTATAACTTCAATTGACTATTTTAGTACACATACTTAGCAGTTATACGGTTTCATGTAACTTCCTATTGAAAATAACCATTTACAAACAATTGCATATATTCAATTAACTATAATAATCTAATAGTAATAATTTACTAGGCTTTATATGGATTTATGCATATTGAGTATTAATTCGTAACTCATATAAATAATTTGTACACAATTATATAATTTCACATATTCCTTTCTATTCCTAATAATCTGAAAATAATGAAATGTAATTTACGATCGTTTGAACCGATACGCACACGAAGGGGTGACATTCTTTATAGCGTCAATATCGGAACCTCTCCACTGTGTTTAATACAGAGTTAGACTCAGATACATTATAGACCCAGAGTTATACCAGGATACATTATCTCAAATCCTATCAGGTAACAGAATAGTCATACAGTCAGAGCCATCCTTACACCAATGATTGGTTCCAAAGTCATGACGTACCCAGGTTTTTTTTACCTGAATTTCGTAATTTCTTAAAACGCCTTAAAATGATAACAAATTCCGTAAAACTAGCATAAATAACTTGGGAAAGTATATAACTGCCGCCAAATCTTAAAGATCACCACAGACTTATTTTATTCATAAATCTAAAGTGTAATGAACACAATAAAATCAAATTAGTTAAATTTTGAATGTTCATCAAACATGCCTTGAGTATGATGACATTAAAATTATAGTAAACAACACGTGTAAGAATATAATACGCGCTAATGCATTACAAAGTAGAAATAATATTTTAGTCTTAATTGAAAAAAAATGATAAATAAATTTAATGAAATTGTTCTTTTTCGTACATTTGTTTACAATTGTACTTTGTAAATATTTTATTGCAGATATGTTTTTATGCATGTTATCTTTCATTGTGAATTATTATCATCTATTTTGAATATATTTTTCAGAAAAATAATGAATATACCCCCATCCGTTTGTTATGACGTATTATGTAGATGATGTTGCTGAGTGACGAAACGTCGGACATAGCTGAACTGAAATTTAGTCTAGAAAAGCGGCGTAAAGTCAATTTTGATGTTAACCGAAATAAAATAAAGGAGGGCATGGGTATTTTGTTCCTCCTAAAATAGATAATTGTAGAAGCTCGCGCGTGTGTATTTGTGTGTGTGGCCAGCATATTCATACGGTTTAAATTCTATTCTTTTCCCCTTATCGGAATTATTGGCATTATATGTATCATATCAGATCAAGTCGGTTGCAAAAAGTTTTTAAATAAAAAAAGAATGACAATTTCGTCATCTGATAATTTATAACAAAAATAGTTGCTATTGTATATGCACATATGTATGCGGACAATTGTTCCATTTGAAAAGGATATCTGTCTGGCTAGTCACTGGCCAAATCATTCGCACGAAGATTAAGATTCCCAAGAACGATGTCGTCCATGTCTCTATACGGCTCAAAATGCCGGAAGATCACTGTCGTCATTGGGTGGAATTTGGAGGCTTTGCAGTCCAAGTGTCTTCGGTGTATTTTTAGGGTTTTGTAGCTGAACGTAATCTCCAATGATGATCTCTAGAAAAAGGACAGAAGGAATGATCATGCAAGCGACAACGTAGTTTAACTGATAGAGATAGATGGAACACGTTTATCGCATATTAATCAAATCACTACCAAGCACAGCATCAGGATGGATACCCTAAAAAGAATGAAAGCGCCGAAGAACTCAGCAGACATGGCGCCGATTGAAGGAGAGAGAGAGAGAGAGAGAGAGAGAGAGAGAGAGAGAGAGAGAGAGAGAGAGAGAGAGAGAGAGATACATATATATATATGTGTGTGTGTGTGTGTGTGTGTGTAAGAGAGAGAGAGAGAGAGAGAGAGAGAGAGAGAGAGAGAGAGAGAGAGGGGGAAGAGGGGAGAGAGCGATAGTGCAAAGGAATAGCACCCAAAACATCGATATTAACCACAGTCAAATGGAAATATTTTGTTATCACTCCAAATGACAGACGGTACAATGATTAATAATAATCTATATTAATAATTGGGAAGCGCATATGAGTCTGTCCTCTATAGACGTCCACATTCATATTTATATAATCATATTCTCGCACCAGGCATTGATAAAGACAATAAGATTCACGACAGTAAGATTGTCGCTTATTTTAACAGCATTGTCATCTGCGTCGACTCAGGTCTTCAGATCTCTAATTATTTCAATATCTTTGGAAGTGAGTCTGGAAATGTTGCCGGAACACCGGCAACTGTGAATTCCTCAATTCCTGTTCGACAATGTCTGCAGTCTTCATTCAACTTCAGTAGTTATCCCATTCTTAAAATTATTTCTACGTTTCTCACAGGTTGGCCGGAACAGCTACATACACTATTTAAAAGTTTACAATTCATGTAATGCATACTTGAACAATGACTGTTTCCTATTTTATGAAACCTGATGTTCAATTTACAGTGTCAATGTCAAGTAAATTGTACCCCATCTTTATACTTATACGATAGGTATTCTGAACTCCCATCTTAATCCTACTTCAATCAGTTACACTTCTAAGAAAATTCGCCTTATAAGGTGATTATATCCTCTGCAGAGGGGTAAAACTCTAGCCCCAGCACATACACAAAAGTGGTATTCGATGCATGACTCTTAACTGCGCTTGATGCTTGGGCTCATGTTCTGGAGATTTGGAGAGTGTGAAAAATCACTTCAATGTCATTACTCCCCGGTCCACTCATACCCGGAGTGATATTAGCTGTTAAGTTCCGATCTTTGGCTTAAATAGATACGTGTAAAAATTATTCGTATTTGATAGGACCGTGTACAAAAAAAACTCAGAAATGAGTACACAAAAATGTTAATATGAACGTACAATGAATGCAATTTCCTAACCTCCAGGCATAAACAACCCTAGAAGTGTTGACATGCCTCTAACATCTATAAACAAATAAATAAACCAAAACCAAAGAAAAAATTCCGAAATAAGTGAAAATTATTTCAAAATTAGCTCACTTATATACATTGAAATTAAAATGTCTGACAAAATTGTTAAACTTTCTTAAAAAGGAGTAAAAAGAATCCAAATAAATGAAAGTATTTTTAAACATGACAGAAATTAAAAATCATAAGAAACAATCCGACAATGATTGGTTTTACGGTATATCAACACTTCAAGTCATTTAATGCGGAATCAATTCATTTTGATATCAGGTTGCTTACATTACTTGATGTTGTTTAAATGGTCACCCATCTTAGTATTGAAGAGACCCATAGCTGCTAAACTAGCGGGAACCAAAGTGCTTTCGTGACTTGACCATGAAGCATGACATTATTTCAATCATTCGAATCTTACACTCTAATTTCCCGTCTTTTGATTCAATTTCTCACTATTATTGACCATGACTGTTATATACCTTATTTAACATATTTTCTTTTCTTTGTTTAGAATAACTAAATCTAGTCTGCAGGCGTGAATGGGGTAAATAATTATTTTGAACAGAATTGATTTCGTATTTTAGATTGTAATTACACCCCTTTTTTATTATATAGCCAAAACAAAGTTGATTCCCAAATTACCAGTGACCTATTATTGTTTAAATAATCTATCTTCTATTTTTCTGTATTATGATATAACTACACATCTTATTTTTGTATCTACATAACTGATATTTGTATTTTGATACTCGGTGGCGCAAAGTTTGTATATTCTCAAACCCTCTGCCACGTGCGATACTCGATACATTAATCAGGTTTGAATTCAGAGTTTTACCTTAAACTAGTTACCTAACAAAGGATTAAGAACCAGTATGCACTACTATTCACCCATAGCGGGCAGGTCAGATGTATTCATGCTAATTCCCAAGATTATTAATGCGAAGTGCAACGCTAACAGCCTCGTCTAGGATATGAACTTGGTTCACCGATTCAATTTCCTATGATGATAACGGGGACGATCAAATAATTGCTCTATCATCTCCTAGGCGCATCTGTGAGAACATTGGTTTGATATTAGACAAAAATGTCTATCCCTACTTAGATTATTCTATCTTATTTTGCAGAAACCATATTTGTCAATACATTATTATCGGTGTAATTACTTCCATACCATATCCTCAGGATTGAGATAGGTCACTCGAAGGTGTCGGGGTGCCAGTGAGACCTAAATCCCATAGATTTTCTTTTACTACACAGATCAGCGCACCAGTTCTGTTAGTGGTTGTCATTTACTAAGTTTAGCTTAGCACACAGCGAGAAGTCTACGGAACTCAGTGAGAATTTGACTAAAAATGGTCTACTAGCCTAGATTGCTAATCACTATATCACAGGACGTGCTAGGATTTCTCCCACTCTCCCTCTATCTGGTAGTTTAGCTTTTAATTTATTCAACTTATTTTGTTATAGAGTTTGTTAGGGTGGCTTGTTGGTTGGTTGGCTAATTGGTGTTAAGGCATGCTAGCCACAAGAAGAAACAGAGAATAAATAAAAAGAGAAACATTTCATAGTTTCAAGTAACTAATGATTTTAATAATTTGTTAACAATCATACAATTTAAAGATGTCTGCAGGAGAGCTATGAGGATATACCATATTGACACAAACACGTGGGGGTAGATGCAAAAAATAGAGTGGCCTGGTGCCTCAACGTTAAACAAGGCACGGAGAGGGGTGAGCAGAGAGGGGAGTAGCATTGACAGAAAAGAGAGCCAGAAAGAGAGAGAAAAACAGCAGCCCCAGAAAGCATCACAGTTTGTATGCATTCAGTGCACCAAAGACTGTCACTCAAGAATTGGCCTGCAGAGTCACAGATACAGATATTTTTTTGTGGACACTACGCCATCGTCCTTAGTGGACAGAAAGGATCCAATAAAAAATAAAACAATCATAGATTCAAGTAACTATTTTTAATACTTGTTATTTAAATACAATTACATGGTTTCAAGTTCTGACTGGTTCTGTAACCTGATTTGGTTTTGGGAGCACTGCTCAAGCCAAGGGAGGCCCATAACTCTCCATGTGTACAACTGGTTTGAATTAAAAATTATCCCTCCTAGACAGGGTGTTACATCATGGTTAAAGAGCCCAGTTTTCCCTACCATTTATCCATAGTTGGAAGGCGAATAATTAGATTCATACCCTTCCAAAGGGTATTAGCGGTCTAGTTTCAAGTAACTGTTCCTATTTAACAATAATGTTTGTACACAGTTACATAGTTTAAAATATTTCAATCTAATGATAATGATTTTCAAACATATCTATTTAAGCCATCGATGGGACCCTAACAGATCAGAGTGAGCTTGGGAGTTTATGGCAAAGGAATGGTATTTAACACTCCCCAGAGCTCCAGAATTATCTTACCAACACACAAAGTTCAATGTTATACCCAACGCAATCATTTTTAGGAGGGATGTAGACGGTGTATTCTATGTTCCGCTGACAGGGTGCTTTGTTGTATTCTTTATATATAACTACATGTTATCAGTTATCTGAAAAAACACACGGATAGCGTGTCAAATGCTACTGGCCCTTAACTACGATGTTATATTGTATAATTTGTGTATACTAAATAAAAAGTGATTCAACTAATATATCTTAAAAATAAGTACGACTATGTCTGTATGTATTTATGAAAGCAATCCACCACGCCTATGATACAACTCAAAGTCAATTCCTAAGTTGAATATAGCTGATTTGAATTCAGGATTCCTTATTCTAGACATGTTGCCTTACCCAGATTAAAGAACCACGTAAACTTAACTATTTAGAATCATGGCTTTCCCAAGAGGATTGGTCCGAAGGGAAATGCCAAAGGCTTCATTAAAATTTAAACTCGCTGAGTCCATTGATTATGAAGGCCACCGTTACGACACGCGTTTGACTTTTTCTGCATGTCTCTTTTTGTCTTCACTTTTGTCACGCTACAGCGATTATATATATATATATATATATATATATATATATATAATTGGTGTAGCGTGACAAAATTTATATATATATATATATATATATATATATATATATATATATATATGTATAATTAAAAAGAAAATATGTCAGGATTCGAATGTTGTATCTGTTGACAGTCAACCGAATGACATATTTATATAAAAGGAGTAATGCTGTATGAATTCCGTAGCGATTATTATTCTGACATCCGTCAGTCTAGCCAAACCACGGATCCCGGCATAGGCAGATTTCCAATTTAGAACACCTTTTCTGTCCTTGAAAAGATCAAATAATACACAATTTACCATCGTAAGATCTGCCGAAACAGAATCAAAGGAGGACAATGTTAGTCTCAGTATGGACCCACGCTGCTGATTTAGAATTCTTCTTTCTTCATAAATCAATAGTTCGGTTTCATCCTTACCTAATGGGGTAATGGGCTTGGATTCATATCTTTTCTAAACATTTTTAAATGCATGTAGTGTCCTCTAGGTTTTAAACTTAATTCGCCAAGTCCATTTTTTCGACGTTGACCATTACACTAGCCACTCTTTCTTCAGAGGAAAATAAATTTAGAAAGAAAAGCACAAATAGCTTACATTGATCCTAAGCAGAAGAACGAATAATCATATTTTAACCCTATGCAGATAAAATGTATACTACACCTTGATCTTTGGCAAAGTACCGATCCCTTCGTTTTTGACGGATAGTGTGCCAATTCAAAATAATTCTAAAGCAGATCTATCATATAATACTAGCATCTTTGACTATCGAATAATCTGAACGCCGCAGTGGTTCCGAAAACAGTTTATGGGCACAAACATTTCCGGAGAAGTCAATTTTAAAACTCAGTTGTTGCGAAATAGGTTCTTGCCGATTTATTCAAGACGAAAAGAAATCAATAAAATGACAAACAACATTACTAAATCTGTCTTCCTTTTTTTTTTAAAAATTATTTTCTCTTTTTTTTCCTTCCCTTTTACATCAGTAAACTTACCTTGTCTCTCTCTCTTTCCTTCTGATGTGATTATGATTTCTCAGTCCATTTTGTCGGTGTCAAATTTATTAGCAATGTTATGTGTCTTCATATAACATGAAATATGACAATTACATTTATTTAAATACCGTGTTCCGCGCATCAGATCATGATATTAAAATACATCAGCAGACATCCAGTCGCAAGAGTATATGCGAGGTTTGATTGATAAATAAGGTCTCATTGCGCGTTGCGTCGCTAATATTGGCGGTAAAAACATGTTTGAAATTATGTTCTATAGTAATGGCAAGATTTAGAATAATATGAGAGAAAGAAAAGAAAAAAGTGACAGTATGGAAAATCTGTTTCGCTGTAGGGATAATGTCAGAAGAATAAATTGCTATTTCTCAAAAAGGAAATTTATATTTTGTGGAATAATAAGTTAATCCTGACGTTCTATCCATATAGCAAAACATATCAATCTGATTTTTCATACTGTCTTCTTTTTTCTCTCATTTAGTGGTATATAATCTTCTGTTCATTGTGAGGCAATATTGAGTGATAGCATCCATTGGTCATGAGTACTACGTCCCAGTTAGTAAATAATCCCAGATTCCACCATATGCAAACTTGAAAAGTAGTAAAATCGGCTCAACAGTTACAGAAAGCTTGGGATATTTTGCTACAATTTTCTATACCTGGCATCTAGTCTATATAAACCAGCGATGTTAGTGTTCTCTTATAAAGGGATTTCTAAATATAAGGTAGTAAATTCCCTCACCCCCGTAGACACGTATGTTTATATTCCCCCTGCCAACATTTTATTTATTTCAAGTGTCTATATGAACAACTGGGAAAAAAACCTGTTCTAAATGGTGACTTGTAATTTTCTAGGGAAATGTATTTCTTTTATTTAGATACTCGTTTCATTATACTCACTTGTCTAAAATTTGTATCATAGAATTGAAGAACTAATTTATCAATCAACATTCATCTATATACTGTCTCCCATTGCACGTGATAAATACAGAAGATTAGTAATATATTTCAAACGTTTTAAAGCATTCAATCTTATCATTACGAACAATTCTGACCTTTAAAACTTTACATTAAGCAATACTAATGTGCTCTACGTATTTTATTACCCTTGGGAGGATTTCGTTCCTATGATGTACATACATCAGACCCGCTGTTGTTCATACAACAGTCACTCTATCTAGTGGGTCAAATAGCTATTTCACTGGTCAATTGCCATTTGTCCTCGTATTAATGAACGTATACTGCTAGGCAATTGTATTTATACATTTATATCACGAGCTCTCCGCATATACCGTATAGCATTTATTGAAAAAAGGTTTCAGATTCTCAAGACCCTCATCATACGATAAAAATCGATCAAATGTCATCTCTTGCTTAATATTATTATTACAGTCAAATTCTAATGACGATTTAAAACAGTTAAAATATATTAAAAAGACGAATAGTTTTTCTTTCGTTGACAAATATACCAGTTCATATAAAATGGCCATTTACCTCATAAGGTCAAATTGATTTATGAATTCAACAATTCAGAGGGTAAAACCTGTTGCCTTGTGTCTCACTAAGTAAACCCGTCTCAAATATGCGGCCTGCAAACTGCTTTTTTAAGACATGTGGCAGAACAACTTTCGTGACTAATATTTTCCTAAAACATGCTAATTTTTCAAACGCCCTTTCAATACTCCCGTTTCTGCTGCTGCTGCTGCTGCTGCTTGACCTCGCAACCTAATTCAAAAAGTCAATCAGTTTTAAGATCAACCAGATGGTCTTTTCCCTGAGAAGCGTAGAATATTTTTTTTCTATTTCAGTTACCTTCACTTCAAGATTAGAAGCTGAAAAGTAGAAATATATATACGTTTTTTTACACAAATAAAAGCAACAGTCTTAATAAGAACATTAGAGACATCTTCATCAGGTTGTTTCAAATGTACTGGAAAGTTGGTTGAGTTTACAATAAGACAAATAAAAAAACACCAAAAATACAAACTAACCAACACAACAGAGCATGAGGAAATATTAATGTTTCATATTTAGAGAAGGAGTTGATTTGAAAACTCGTATTGACGTGGTGGTGTACTTGAGATGAAATATAACTAACTCCCATAACAGCTTTTCCTAGATGACTTAAAAGCTCTTTTGAGTTTCCTTGAATTTAAGACTCATTCACTAAGCTAAGCTTAATACATACATTTGGTCTGTATCGACATTGAGAATGTCGTATATATCCCACCCTAGACAGTAGTCGGCTTGGTAGACTGTTTAAAACCCTAATTTAGAATGCTGATTGTAAAAGACCAATTTCTAACCCCTTGTTTTTTCATTAGTACTATGTTCTAAATTAATTTAAGTACGTACTGATCTCAACAATCCAGACAAAAATACTAGATACGGCATATCAACTATTCATCTGTTGATCAATATATCAGGATATTAAATGTCATTGCCAAGATGTGATTTATTTGATATTAGAATTAGATATTTATTAAGTAAGGAAATACTCGCTGTAACACTAGCTCTTACAAGTTTTCATCTCTGATGAATCAGTCCAGTTACAACATTTCTAATAGCGCCCCAAAGGTCGATAACTTATTCGCAAATGCAGTAAGTTTTCTTTTCACTCGTCTTGTCTGCTGTATCTCCTGCAAAGAGGTCAGAACAGTATCTCCTGCAAAAAAGGGTGACCTGTGCATGACACTAAACTGAATCTGGTGGTGAGGCTCCTGTTCTAGAACTGTGGATAATGTCTTACTATTTACTCATAGCTAGAATGAGAACATATGGATTCCTGCCCGTCTCAAGCATATTAACGCAAAGTGAAAGAATTTCATCTAAGATGTGAACTCGCTTACTGATTCTGTTTCCTACGATGATAACCGTTACACGAAATGTGACTGAAAGTTAATTATTGTAGACTTGCCGACGAAATTGCAATACTCTGAATGAAAATATCGATCTTAACGTGCATACAGTATCTGTATTGTTGGGTAGTCTGATAAAAGTTCCTCTGCAAAGCTTTGAAACATAATTATATCATTAATCTAGATAATTTAATCTATTTGGTTTATGGTATATTCTATGAAGCCGGTATTTTCAGCTATTACAGCTATGTTTTGCGTATTTCATATCATGAGCTTATTTACTGCTAAATAAAAAGAACCTCAGAAGTGAACGTCCTCTAAGAGTGCAAATTCCATATTTTTCCATGCGTCTCATAATTTTAAATGTGATGATTTTACATCAGTGTTTTCTAACCTTTTTGTGTGAATGTCTCCACCACCAAAACACGCACTTAAGTCCCTAATTATACTCTTATGTGAGTCATCATAACCTCTTAACTACGCCCCCGCAAAGGGGAAAAATAGGACCCCGTTGGAAACTAACATCTACTGTTGCGTCATTATCTAAGAATGGATCAGCTTTACTTTTTTGGAAGATAATGGTTGCTTCTACACTATTCTGAAATCATGTTCAATATTTATAAGAAAAATGTACAGAATTATAATAAACATCATCAATGTATTTTTGAATTTGATCCAGGACACATAATTTGCCTGCATTTCACCGACCAGATGGCGCATACATTAAATACGTGTGACACTGTTAACCTCAACTTAAGCAAATTTGACAGCATACTGTGTTATTCTTTCTTTACCTATACTTCATTAATGATGATGTACAAAATTAGCTCACCGTCTTTTGAACCCCTCCCATGAAATGATTTTAGTCACTGCTCCATCATACTACATAACACCCTGCCTAGAGGACCGCATGGACAACATTAGGAAACACTGATATATAATGATAGTGTCTGTATTTTCAGAGCTGCCATCGCGTTCTTCACCAAAGAAGAATGCACTGCTGCTAACAGGGAAAAAGCATGGTTTAAAATCATACTCGTGTGTGTGTGTGTGTGTATGTGTGTATGTGTGTGTGTGTGTGTGTGTGTGTGTGTGTGCGTGCGTTTTCCAAAATGCATGGGTTCATGTGGGATGCAGATGTATCACTTTAGTAACCATATATATATATATATACATATATATATAAGTTCGGGAGAAATTTGACAGTTTCATAACGAAAAAGAAAAAGTGCTTGATATCTACAAAATTTAATGGATTGTACAGAAATTCAACAGGCACGGATATTACAAGACTGCCAAAATTGTCACTCAAAATAACCGCCATTAGAGTAGATCACAGCCTCAATCCTGCAACCGATTCTGGAGCAAGCTGATGTTATAGTTTCCCTAGCAAGGGTATCAAAAACTACCTTAATTATGTCGATTAACTGGGCTTTTGTAGTACTGACACGGTGATTAGTGTCTTTCTGAACAGCGCCACATACATAACAATCCAGGGGGTTAAGATCTGGGGAGTTTGGAGGCCAAACATTGGGACAGATGTAGTTATAAAAATTCGCCGACAACCATATTTGACTTTTCCCAGAGGTGTGGCAGAGGGCCGAATTCTGCTGCCATACATAGGGCTTACCATTGCCTACCCTTGTTATCCAATATATTGACTACAGTGTTTAGCAACTTCACGTAGGCATCTGAGGGTCCTCCAACACTTTTTTATGCAGATTTCCGAGGAATTCTGCTGTACGAACACAATCAGATCATCTGTTATGTTGCTTTCTTCTAACCACATTCTCGAAGTTTCCATTGCAATTCTCCAGTTCATGCCTGATTGTTTTTGCAGTGTTCAGGGAGCACTGGGCAGCAACCATAATCTCCTTATTTTGACAGCGGGTGCAGATCATCATGATACAAGTTATTCTCTTCCATGATTCAGGTGAGTTACAGTCATCCATTTTATGTGTCATCACGTATATGAATGAAGAAGGGTCCAAGCTTTTAAATGATGCGTAATGTGCGGCAATACCTCCAATCTACGGAGAAAATATGTCAAATTTATCCCGAACAACTTGTATATTTGCTTATTTTTGGACTGTTACATATCTTTAAGGACATAGTTTCAGTGCTATTGAATTTGATCGTAAATAATATCTAATAATATCTATTTTAATTGTATAATATTCCGCTAGAAGTAATATTCCACTAGGAATAATGTCCCAGTAGAAATAAATGATTGTTTAATGCCCGAAATGATGAATTACTAATGAATTTGATTGGAAATAAAATTATTTTAAAAAAATCAAAATTCGTATGGGTGTGTTTATTCATGCACAGTATTGCATATATATGAATCTAACTTTACGAGCATTATTTTAAGATTATTCTTAAAATAATGCTTGTAAAGCATACTACTTTTGCTAGATGAGATGAAGATACCATTTCAAATAATTAAATGTATGCATTACTCAAACCTTCCGTTATGGATAGCATAATATCAATTTTTAAGCGGTATATAAAGGTTGTTTGAATTCATAGTTTTCCTTCTCATATACGGGTGGCCCAAGCAAGGATAAATAAAACAATGTGCCTTGCAATATACATATAATTTGGGCGGAGGATGTAGAAAAGGTAGATTGATGCCTTTCACAAGAGTATTATCATGAAGGGAATCGCAAACAGCCTCGGCCAGTATTTGAACTCGTGTCACCGATTCCATTTACTACGACAGTAACTGCCTTCAACAATTCAATGTATAATAACGATAATTGTTCATCTCAGAAATTCAAACACATAATACGAATAGTTCGAGATTTTTAAGTTTGACACGTACGAAATTTATGTCTGTTTATCTAATTAAAAAAAATTAACATATTCTTGAGTGGTATAAAAGCCATGGTCCGACTGTCATCTGTTTCAACATTCAACGGCTTATTATGTTATCGAAATAATTATATGTAAACATATATCGAAAGATTTGTTTTCATAAAACAATTAAATTAAGATCATAAAAAAATATGAATTTTTCAGTGATATAAGATTCGAGACAGCCAATGTTTAATATTTAATAACCCAATTTGACAACTTTTATTAAGAACCAAAACTACAACAATTTGTACCTCTTTTTAATATCGAATGCAATATATATTTACCCAACCCCTCCTCTAAGGGCAAGATACGACACAAGGTCAATTTTAATACCAATAAAATTGTTTGAATTCAAACTAGATTGTTTTTTTTTACCAAGGCTCAAGAACTCTTTCGGTACTACGATGTACCCATAACTGGGAGAGGAACAGTTGGAATCATGCCTTACCCATGAATATTAACGTGAAGAGAAACGCAAACAGCCTCGTCCAGGATTTTAACTCTGGTAATCGATTCCATTTCCTACAACAAGAGTCATTATGCATAAAGCACCCACTAATACCGAATGTAGTAATATTAATACCTATGTGCCCACCTCGTTGATCGAAACCAGACGATGCTTTTATTTTATTGCAGTTCTGTCAAAAATGATCTTGTTTGGCAAATATATGACAAAAGAAGAATTTATTTTGAACTATTTTTCCCATTCACCTTTTTTTAAGGCAAATATTTTTCAATATAACATACAATTACAACAGTTATAACTTGATTCTAGTCATTCCGGCTTACGTCAAAAAAAGTTCAGCAAACGTCATACCTTTTAGAAGTGCGTCGCAGGCGACGATGGCGCCGCTCCATGTAATCCAACATTTTATGGACGCTTTAGTGGCTCATTAGTCCAATTCTGGACTTTCAAATGCAGTCACACACATTGCAAGCGAAATTCCCGCCTGCATTTGGTGGTTCATGACAACAAAGATGATGCCGCTCTGCAGCCCTATTAATCTCGATATTGAGCTGCTCAGCTCCTGTGCGGCACGCGTCACACCAACCCTGTCTGATGGAGGCCAGATATTTCAGGCTTGAAGGTGTGATGGTGCATTTCTTCAGCGTCGTCTTAATATTGTCTTTGAACTGATTTTGGGGGCCTCCTGTTCTTCGCGTGCCATTTGCGAGTTCACCATAAAATATTTTTTTTTTGGGGGGGGGGTCTGTCTGCAGGCATGCGGATGGTGTGACTCAACCATCGAAATTGGCGTTGGGATAGGATGGTCTCAATTGGATCAATACCTGCTCTGCTTCGAATGTTCAAGTGGAGGATTTTGTGCCCCCATTTTACGGCCAGCATGCATTAGAGGCAGTTGATGTGGAATTCCATCAGTTTCTGCAGGTGTCTGTGATACAACATCCACGGCTCGCTTCCGTATAAGTGTATGGATAGCCATCAGCTTTATATACAGAGATCTTAGTATTGATGGTGAGATCTCTGTTCATGAACACTCTGTGAGATATCCTACCAAAGATGCTGAAGCCAGACCAATCTGCCGTTACACTTCACTTATGAGATCGTTTGTGTTGCTTAAAACAGATCCAAAGTAAGTGAACTCCTCTACATTTTTAAGTGGCTATGAGTGGTTAATGAGGAGTTCAGTAATCGGAGTTTGACACATGTTGATAACTTCTGTTTTCTGAACATTGATGACAAGTCTTGTTCGAGAGTAGATTTTACCTACAGCATGGATGATGTGCTGTAGACAATCTGGGGAAGAGATGAAAAAAGCTATATCATCTGCATTACTGCAGTTCGTGTATTGCCTCTACAGAGACATGTGTTTTGAATTTCAATCTTCATAGGTTAAAAAGATTTCCGTCTAATCGATATGATATGCGGACACCATAAGCCGGGTTTACTTTCTGTTTGGCAATCTTAATTACTTCTGCCACAAACAAACTGAATGCAATGGGCACAATGACACATCCCTGCTTTACTCCGGTGCCTACAGGGAAAGGATCTAATTTAAGATTTTAACGGCATAACGTTAAACGCTATGTCGTCACTCAGCAGCCTCACCTACTTTATAACAAAAGTACGTGAACTAATAAATACATATTCCTTAACGATAATTATAAAACAAAAAAACAAAAAAATAATAAAGGATAAACCTAAAAAATTAAAATACAATAAAATGAATTAATAAATCTATATACAGTACAATAAAGTATTTACATAAAAAGTTTATTAACAAATGTACGTCATTACATAGTTCTGCCGTCTTTTAATTTTATGAATTTTATTTATTATTATTTACAAATTAATACTAAGATATTTTAAATCATTTCATAAAGAGGGTTATATTCATCCACGTGTTGCTTACGCTAATTGTAATATGTCATTATACTTAAGGAGTTTTAAGAGAAAATCACATAGTAAATAACATTTTATTGTGTGTATTATGTTTTCAGAAATTTGACAATTGGGACACCTGCTTAATCAGAGGCATGTTTTGCTGATTGTTCGCAGGTGTTATCTCATTAAAAGACAAAAAATAAAACAAAGTTTTAATGGAAGTATTGATTTTGATTGGTTAATACGAACACGTGAGCAAATACAGAAGACTGTATAATTAATTCAGTTTTTGGAGTTACAAACAAAAATGGTGAAACATATTTGAGATAACTAGAGGTTTAGAACTTTAAGCTATCATAAAAAGAATGACAAAATAATGTCCCTCCCCTTCTCTAATGACGGTTGAATCCTAGTAACCCATCTAACGGCAGGAGTATTCTATGTGAATAAAATCGGATAATATAAATATATAACGTGCTTGTTTTCTTCCTTTTGTCGCACGGACAGTAATGACGATCGATGGCTTTTGAGTTGTGTCCATGACCAAGTGACATAAATACCTACTCTTGAGCTAACACTCGGTGATGATCTATGTTTTAAAATAAATGTACTTGTAATACGATATATATTTGCATGGTTTGTCCGTGCGTAAATAATCTTGGGATGCTAATAAATTAGAGTAATCTGCAGTGGTTTGGGTTGCAGGACTTCCACCAGTGTTGGAAAGATCTACTTCTTGAAAAGATCAATTAATACTGCTGTCTATCAGAATGTTCTGGATAATTTTCTCATCCTATATAATGCGAAAAGACTTGGGAATAATGAATTCGTCGTCCAGCGTGACCTTGTTTCATACCACACTGAGAAATCTACAAAAGAATGGTTCAAGGAATAGAGGATACCTATTTTTAATTGGCCTGCAAAAGACCAGATGAGAATCCAATATAACATTTATGATGAATCCTCAAGAGGTGATTAAGAAAATTCCACCCATCAAATCTTGAAGAATCAAAGCAATTCATTAATGAAATGTAGCATCGGTGTCACAAAAAATATGATTTAATCGGTTCGTGACCAGAATAAATAAAATATATAGTAAACACAGAAAGTACTCCAACAAATTATTAAGTCTACTAATAAAGTGTGTTCATTAATAAATACTTGATAAAAACAGCTTTTAATTTGGTTACTAGAATAATAATCTTGAAATTTAAAAAAAAAATAGCATTTCCAAAAAAAAAAAAAAAAACAAAAAAAACTAGTTTGTCAGTGAAACATTACCAGATCATTTCCATATTTCGAATTTTAAAGATAAACTGTCAAATGTTAAACTAATTGGATCGGTAAAATTGAAAGGTATTCTTAAAAAATGAATATTCCATTTCACTGAATTGGTGAAGTATATAAAGTCTCACTCGAAGATCGGTTACATGCAACTTAGAATCGTGAGATTTTACCCTGTTTTATTTTATTTCATAGTTGAAATATAGTGTGACTGCTTGGCATATTTGTACATCACCGTATTATTGATTAAAACAGTTTTAGAAGTAAGTGTTAATTTTATAAGTACAATCTCGTTTAGCCACCAGAATAATTGTAGTTTCTAAATTAATTACTGCATAACAATTTGTTTTTAGCATTCATATAATCTAGGAATATTATATTTCAGAAATTTAAATCAGAATTTAACATTAAAATTTAACGTTAATGTGAGAATGATTTGGAATACTTTTAACTTTCAATACTCTTGATTTCTTTCGAATCCATGAAAATATATAAATAGAAGAAAAGAACACAACTTTTTCCCCATTAACTTTGAACTGAAACTAGTTGTATTCCACTTACGAATTTACCCTATGTCATATATATATATATATATATATATATATATATATATATATATATATATATATAAAGAGAAACTAGTTGGTAATACTAGATAGTTTTAGTTGGTTTTGTTAGACACATTCTAAGGATACACTATGAATTTAAAACCACAATGTAATATAACCATGATTACAATTAAAACATTTTGCTGTGTAAAGTAAATTCAGTCCTGCTTAGCATCATTTAAAGTGTTATATCTACGATTATAGTTGTATTTTGTTTTTCTTTTATTACCTTTCCAGTGAAATAACATTGGAAATTATTTCAAGGATGTGTGCGTGTATAAATATAGGAGAAAATAACATTCGATAGACAATTATGTTCAGACATCTGAACGTGTCAATAGCAATGTCACTGTTGCCATGTTGTTGAGAAAACATTTTGTCCTGTCTGTGTTCTGATATATGATTCATTAGCTTTCGTTTGACGGGTTTAATGGAACCATAAAGATCCCAAGTAGTACACTATCACAAAACAAAGAAAAAGGTATAGTATTAAACACACACACATAACAAGTAGTAGACTGAGGTTGTAACAAATATACGTGCATATATGTTATTACTGAGTAGAAAGTCCGGTCTTTTTTCTCGATGCTCCATACATGCTACCTTGTGTTACATTATATCCGGGGCGAATGGTTTGGGTAAGTACCTACACATGCCTATATATTCAACAGGCCGAAGACTGAAATCCTATTGACTTATATACCTATATACAAGAGATCCTACGAAAATAATACCTCCTATATATTTCAAAATTACAACTGGAATGACGACTGTAATACTATCTTTGAATATAACAAGTTTTCAGCAACATTCGTTTTCCACCTAACCATTTGGAAATGCATTGGTTGATGTGTAATTATTTATTTTTGACCCTTTATGAAAATATATAAAGGCTTTTATGAATTCCTACAGTCTCTCAGGAAATATACACGAATAATACTCCAGATTACTCAGGAAATATAACCAAAAATACTCCAAATTTCTCTGGAAATATAATAAAAATCTACTACTACTAATTGTGGGTTGTAGTCAGTTTTAATTTATTTCCTGAACAAAGAATCATAAGACCAATAATATGCTGCTAAAAATAGTTAATAAAATAATCAATATATGCTTTTTGAATTGCTATCACCAGAAGTTCCTTATTGGCATCTGAAAACATATATAAAATCCAAATCACTCTTGAATTATTGAGACACAAAAAAACAAAGTTCCTTAGTAATATGTAAATAATGAAAAATGTACAAAATAGTCATGATTCTGGAATTTAACATTAAATGCCTAAAGCCTCATGGAAATAAATGTAAATACATGATGAGAGATAAATACAACATACGAAATGTAGAAAAATGGTAAGCTACCGAGTTATGTACATATATTTATTAGGTTAATGGGGCGGGCCAGGTTTGTTGCCTGGTTCTAAGGTGCCCCAAAATCGAAATACGGAAGTAGACCACCAACTTTTTTCGCAGGCCACCGCATGAGCTAAGGTTTATACGTGGCTTCGCACGTTAAAAATATTAATCCGTCCATGTGGGAGGGTCAGGAAAATACCTACATACTGATTAGACTCAAAGTAAGGTTTCAAGACATTTGTTCTAATGGGGGCTTTCGTCATAAAAGAAAACCTGAGCGAAACCGTTTGCGGCGTTACACTAATAAGAATAAAGAATGTTAACTTTTAAACTATACTTGATACCACATAACTGGCAAATTTTTAGTATTAAAGATAGTTGGTTGAAAATTTTATTGTTTACAAAATATTACTATTTTTACTTTGGAAAGCGTATACTTGCTTGAGAATTATTGGGTGATTGGCTGGTTGATTGTGTTGTTTTATGGCATATCAATCCTTTTCTGGTCATTTAATGTCGAATCAAATCATTTTTATAAGCAAAGAACACAGATTTTTTACAGTATCTGCTATTGCTCAAGTGGTTTCCCAATAAGAGAATTATTTCATAGATAGGAATATTGATACCATATAACTATGTACAATTATTTGAGTTTAGATTAGTACTTGAAACTGTAATTGTTTACTAGGAAGTAATGTCATTACTTATTTGAAACCATATAATTTACTGCAACGTATTAGCGTTAGATAGAGATACTTGGAACAATATTTCTAGAGAAAACAATTGATGATTATTAAACAAGAAGACTTACATGTAACCATGTAATTGTGTATGAATTATCAGGAAATACTTGAAACCATACACTAGTATAAAAGTTATTTGCATTAGATATGAATACTGGATACAATACAACAGTGTGAAAATTAATTGTATGATATATGAATACTTGATATATAATTATGCATAAACAATTGAATATAGACAAATAAAAAAAACTACCATTTAAGCAGAAATCCAGAAACATTGAAAAATAGCCCTGATTACAATAGAACATTTAAAGAGGAAAAAATGATGGCATTAAATTACCTATAAAGAGTTGATACAATGTGAAACAAACAATCCTAACAAAACCTCGCCTTTTTCTTGGTCGTATATGGGTACTTCAGTCAGTAGGTCACAATTTCTCTACTCTATGGTGTCTTTGCTGGGAAATGATTTGGACATTTTTTAAAATTTAATTTGCTCTAAAATATATTGTTTCTTTACTGTCGCCCTTCCATGTCATTTCCATTGTTCTTTTACGCCATTGCTTTTTACGGCTAATTTTAATAACACGCTACAGAATGTCTCTCATTAAACGAATTTTCACTTTTTTCCTCTTTTTACTTTCAGCTGACGCGTTGCCAACCATTAGCTGTGTCTTAAAATCATTTAATTTGATTTTAAACACAAAACTAAACGATATCCTTTTATTTATTTATCTTTTAGATGGCGCATTGTCAACCATTCATTTTGAGCATCATTATCTTTCATTTAGTTGTTTTCTTTTAATCACAACTCAGGCCGTCCATCTACGACAAAGTAGAAAACCACACAGATAAGAGATACTATAGGATAAGCACTTGGCGATATTAGAAAGAACATCAACATTTTCTGGTTAAAACCAGTAGCTTCTCTGTCAACAGAGCTATGGTTGGCTGAAGCCCAGATAAAACCTCTAAGTAGTCTGTCTGTCTGTCTGTCTGTCTTTCTCTGTCTGTGTCTACTATTTTGTTGACATCATTATTGCACTAGGAGTGTTTTTATCTGTTGTGTTTTTAGATGAAACATATTCATTCATTAATTTTGACAAGTAGGTATCCCTCTGAATTCTTGTTCATTTTTTTTATTTACTATGGCCATCAATATAAGTCATAGCGAGCATAGTAAAATGTATCAGATAGATTAAATCTCACATTCCCTTTACGGTATGGTTACAGATATTAGCTGTTCTGACTACGTAGAACCATCTCTTTGCAGAAAAGCAAATTAGAATGAACGAAAATATTAGTCAAAATTTACAAGTGACAATTCTTCATATAAAAATTTAAAAAATGATAAAACAATGCAGTTATGATTTGCCAAGGAAAAATGCGAATTTTAATAGTTAGCTGCTTTTCATTTTTAAACAAATGGCTGATGTTTTCTATTCATTATTTTTTCGTTTCTTCGTGAAAGTGCTTTCAAATTCTTAATGGGAATTTGTTTCTGATATTTTAGAATGGAAATGATTGCCTGGTCGTTTTTCTTTTAATTGGTACCAATGCAGACGGAAAATTAGTCGAGAAATTGGTGGGTAGAAATTATGGAAAAGAAAATTTGATGCAGTCAATAAGTAAAGCGGTATATTATTTATGAAGATTGAAAACTTTTCAGATTTACATATATATGTGCATCATCATACATAAAACGAAGTCCAAATGCATCTTTTGTTTATTGTTGGTTGTTTAGTACAGCAATTCAACACTTGGTGTGTTATTTAATGCTGAATTCAGTCTTTTAAAAAATGTAAAAAAATATACAGTTTCAAGTAACTAATAATAATAATAAACATTCCTAAACAATTATAGCTTCCAGTTATAGCTTTTTTAAGAAGAATGATTTACCAACAGTTATATGGCTCCATCTATGTCTATCTAACAACAACAACAACAACAACAATAATAATAATAATAATAATAATAATAATAATAATCTAGTATTGATTAACAAGAAAAAGAGAACCTGCCAAGTGGAAGATTTTGCCGTTCTAGTAGATCATGGAGGAAGATAAAAGAAAACGAAAACAAATACCTAGACCTTTTCTAGAGAATTGAAAAAAAAAACTGTGGAATATGAGGGTAAAAGTGATATCAATTGTAGTTGGTACATTTGGAATGGAAACTAGAGGAACAGGAAGTCAGTGGTTGAATTGAGACCATCGAGACAACAGCATTGTATCAGATAGAATAGTCAGAAGAGTTCAGGAGTCCTGGTGAGATTTGTTGTCACTCAGACTCCTGTGAAAGAGGCTGGTGTAAAAAAACCTCTTCCCTTCGGGTAAATTTATGAGCGGAGTAAAGTGTTTTCCTTTTCGTAGATTGGGTGCTTAACCAAGGATAAGAAACCAAGTCTACACAGATATTTAACTCTAGCTGGAAGAGAACATATGCATTCATGCCTATTCGATATAGGCAAGAATATCAACACGAAGTGAAACTCAGAAATTCTCGTCCAGGATATGAATTCGAGTTACCGATTCCATTTCCTATGATAATAACCGTTACGCTAAGTGTATGTTTGCTTGTGTGCGCTTGTGTGTGATGTAAGATAATATTTATATATGTTTACCCTTGTGTGTATGTGTGTCTCTGGGTGTGTATGTGTATGCTTCTATCTGTGTGTGTGTGTGTGTGTGTGTGTATGAAACCAGACCGCATTTCAAAGGATATGCAGCTGTATTTCAGTTTCAGAACAGAAAAGGATTGTTGGATGAAACCTTCTGTCTTCACACTGTGATCAATATGTAGCATATGTTATTTTCCCTCGGCTGGGGTCCTATCTGTCTTAAAGGTGAAACTTGTCCTGTAATTAGCAAACTTACATCCTAACTATTACACCAAAGCTTGAAGACCGGACAACGATCACCTAGACCAGGGGTATTTGAGGATTTGATGTGGATTTGCATTTGTGAGTGCGTTTGGAATTCTTCGTTAAAAAAAGACCACGTGTAGTAACAACGGCAGCGTAGATAAATACCGTATGGAGGAGCAGGTTACTCAGTTTATGTTGCTCATTAATGGCTGACCAGACTAAGTAATATACGAGGCTATATGATTTTTCGGTGAGGGCATAAAGCACTTGGACACAGTATCCACCTGGGCTTTTTCAATTCTTTATGATCCAATATTGTCGATTTGTTAGAACATTTAAAAGGTGGGAATCCCGCAATAACTTCATTTTTTACATGTCAGTATAATTTATACGGGAAATGAACCCCAACAATATTCGTCCTCGAAAAAATAATAGACGTAATACAACACAGATTCTCAACTAGGGCCATGATGAAAATACTTTTGTTGCGAAAAACGGTTGGTTCTGATTCTAGAACAGTATAGGATACAGTGTATAAAACGTTCAAATGTTTTAGCATAAAATCTGAATCGTATCTCATTTTTAGAGTTGCATCTGATGCGATGTAGGCAAATTCGAAAAATGATTGTCGGGATTTGGTAGATTGGGAGCAAGATGAATCGACAAGAGGAAACATGGGTATTCGCTAGATATCAGTAATTAAAGTAATACACAAAAAACAACCTTTTCAACAAATATAACAGAACATCCAATTCACATCGGATATTACAAGTTCTTTTAAAACAGGGAAATGCTTTCGTTAATTCGATAGAAGAAAGTTTTATTCTTTTATAAATTTTAGTCGATCTCAAGTGATGAGGTTACGGTCTCACTTAATCCCCCAAATATGCGTCTGTTTCCCTTGCCATCTAAAACTCAAATATTTACTTCCCATTCTATTTTACAATTATTTGGTTTGTATTCTTTATTTAAAAGTATATCAACCTCCGTGGATTATCTAATGCCCAATCCATCTTTGTAGTAATACAATAAGAGTAAGGGTATTATTTAACTGGGGATGAAAGGGTTCATACATTTCAAAAGAGTATTAATCAGAAAGTGAACGGAATCGTACAATTGAAGTTTGAACTCACTTACTACGTTGTCACAATTCAAGCAACTACGCCACGAGGATTACTTTCACCTTCAAAATGCAAACAATTACTTACACTAAACTAAAAGGAGATTCCTACTTTACCATGGCTTGGGATTTGAAATTTTATCCGCCAACCGTCGTTCATTCCTACATGAATGTTCTCTAAGATGTGAGAGTACCCATTATATAACACGTTTCATGCAATGCTTATATATATATATATATATATATATATATATATATATATATATATATATATATATATATATATATATATCGTAAAGTCGATCTAAAGTCGGTATCAGCCAGTCAGCGAGGGAGTCTATCCCCTTTTCAATAGCGCTAGACCAAGTAGATATTTTTAGCATCTGAGGTGGAGCGCCACACCTACCATCAGCTCCTTACTTTACCGCACAGATCCCTGTGCTACTCATACGCTGAGTTGGCGAGGACCGGTATCGAACTAGGAACCTTGTGGTTTCTAGCCGAATATGTAAAGTCTGTATCAGCCAATCAGTGAGGGAGTCTATCCCCTTTTCAATAGCGCTAGACCAAGGAGATTGTTTTTGGCGTCTGAGGTGGATCGCCACACCTACCATCAGCTCCTTATTTTACCGCACATATCCCTGTGCTACTCATACGCTGAGTTGGCGAGGACCGGTACCGAACTAGGAACCTTGTGATTTCTAGCCTAACGCTCTACCAACTGAGCTAACCCGGCTCCTATTTATACACAAAACAAACAGGAAAATTGATCTTCCTTGCTTCATTCAAAAAATAATATATTTAATAGTATTCTTTTTTAAATAAAAAAAGTTAAAATAGCAAGTGTAAATTATTTGATGATAGAAAATATAAGGTAAATGAGTGAATGCATCAATCTGGCTTAAAACGAATACAGAACAAGACCTGATTGGGTAGGAAAAATGATCCACTGGGAATTGTGCAAGATAATACCATTATACTATGCCCACAAATGCACAAACCAGAAGATTTCCTAGAAAATGAGACCTCCCAGACTTTGAGATAGAAACGAATCAGACACACTCCCACCCGGAAAACCATAAATAGTATTCATTAGCAAGAAGAAAATAACTTGTCATCAAGTGGATTCTGCTATTCTAGCAGACTACAAAGTGAAAATAAAAGAAATCGAAAAGGTAGACTAATGCTGGATTCTTGTAAAAGAAAGAAAAAATGTAGAACATGAAAGTGATGGTGATACTATCGTTGGAACAGTCCCCAATGGCCTGGAAAAGAGACTGAAGGAACTGAAGATGAGAGTAAGGATCGAGACCATTCAGACCACAGCACTGTTAAGATTAGCAAGAATATTCAGAAGTGTCCTAGTAAACTGAGGGAACTTACTGTTACGCATAATTTGGTGAAAGACCACCATTTAAAACTGAGGTAAAAAAAACTCGCATTGATTAAATTATAACAATAATTGTAGAGGTGACGTTGATGATGACGCTGATATAAAAAATAACATTTTGTTTCTTGGTGTGTATAGTGTTAAAGAGCGAGAAATTGCCGGATGTGGTTGACTTTCCTTTGCAAACGAATTCCTTTTGACATAGGGTCATAAGAAAATGTCAGTCCGTTGTATGGAATTATTGGGTTTAGGATAGTAATTCATAATCTACAAACAGGTTATCATGCCTCATAAATACACCTATGCCATACATTCCAGTTGTTACTTAGTTCGCATGATTACGACCAGAAGTGTAATTAGAGCCTACATCCGGTACGAAAGTGATAATGGCTTTTATAGTATGGAATCACAGAAACAATGGTATCAGTAAGTAGCAGTAATACATAATCATCCAATAATAGCATAAATTATTCCTTGCTTATAGGAATAGATGAAAGGTTGGTTGGTAGGTGGTGTAGTTGCTTGATTTTAAGTTTGTCAACCGATGTTGAATCGTTTAATGCCGATGTTAGATCTTTGTAATCATTTGTATGGTTTCAAGTAATAATAATAATAATAATAATAATAATAATAATAATTTGCCAAAATTATAGCTTCAAGGATCTACTCTTAATAGAAATAATTTGAATAGTTTTATGTTTACTACTATTCCTATCTAATATTTGTAATCCGTAAGAAAGTATATAGTTTCAATTATTCTTAACTAATAATAATTTGCAAGCATGGTGTATCCCAGTTTAATAACAATAAACCATTTCTTTCCGCACATGGTTATAAGTATTCACATCTAATAATAATAGTATCTATTTCACACATAGATATGAACTTAGTAGTTACTTCTACTCC
>CM042164.1:26035655-26105655 GCA_023376005.1 Doryteuthis pealeii
ATCTTGAGAAAATATACAAATGTTCTACAGGGTGTAATAATTCTGATACCAGCTGCATATATCATAATTGCATTGGATTTAATATCCGACGTCATTAAAGGAAATACAACTTGAAAAACCAAAGATAATGTTTATTTTCCTGAGCAGCTTTTCGCTCTTGTTCATACGACTGTTTTTCAAATTCCACTGGAAATGTTATGAAATGCTGAAAAGTAAAATGATAGCAAAAAAGATTTTATCATAATACAAACACAAATGTTTTCACGTAAAGAAATTTCACTTTGAAAATATCTCTGTAAATATCTTAATGCCATGATTGAATTGTTTTTAAAGTACACGAAACTTGCAGTTAAGTAACTGCGAAACAGGGATATTCATTCGTTTTAGGATCAGATGGTGAACTCACAGAACAATTGTTAGCTTGTACTGTACCAAAAGTGATGAAAAGCAAACATCCAGTCTACATCATGTTGTTTGCGATGGTGACGTTATGCCTCCATTCCTATTTCCATATGGCCTTAAACTCAACAAAGAGACTTAAATTAAGTGCCTCGAGTAGGTAGTGTGGCCCTGGATCGAGGAGCTGACTATTGGAAGAGCCTACATCTGCCAACCGGACTCTGTACCATGCCATCCGTGCCTGAGAACACAGTGTTGGCTGTGAGAACATTTCTGAGACTGCATCACTCATAACATCTAGCCTTAATCCCCAGATTGCAATTTCCCTTTATGTAGAGCGAGAGACTAAAAAAATGCCATACAGCATCAAATATGGACTGAAGTCAAGGATAACGAATTTACCAATTTAAATAATGAAATCGCCAGAAAGGTTCGCTGGAGATTCTGTAGTCGCCTAGAGGCCACGGTTGCAGCTACTAGCAATTTCTTTGAATACATTTAATCTAGAGTATTTCTATATATTCGTATTAGTTTTAGTAAATATAACTGACAAAGTAAGATTATTTTCATTTTTGCGTAATTTAGACAATCAAATATATATATTCGTACTAATTTTAGTAATTTCTCTGAATGTTTGAGATGAGGCTTGAAGATTAATATTATCTGCGTTATTCGAACTATTGTCCCATCTTCATTGTTTTTGTACAACGTTTCGGCCGATATACCCTCCGGCCTTCTTCAGGTATTTCTTGTCGAGTTCGAAAAGAAGGTTCCCGAGTCTGAGAAGGTTCCCGAGACCGACAAGAAATACCTGAAGAAAGCCGGAGGGTATATCGGCCTAAACGTTGTACAAATAAGAATGAAGATGAGGACAATAGTCCGAATAACGCAGATAATACTAATTATAGTAAATATAACTGATAAAGTGAGATGTCAGTATTATTTTCATTTTGCGTAATTTAGAGAACAGTGTACTCATAGCACCCTTTACATGGTAAAAAGAAGACAAATCAGATTGACATGTTTCTCTTTATACAGCATTTTAATGATGCTACACCACTAGTGATACATATCAATCTGATTTTAAAAACTGTCTATATCACACGATCGAATTTCATTGCAAACCTTACTCACACTTGTGTGTCTGACATGAAATTGCAAACACATATTTATGTGAGTGCACAGACGCTCATTCTCAAACTCACAGACAGGAATAAACATACATATGTATATTTATTGCTGTGAAAGCAAGTTTACCATAGTGACGTGGCCATTTTTTCTATTAGATTTCGTTAAAAATTCGGGTAAATTCACCAAACCTGATACATTATTGATATGATTATTTGCGCATATCTTAAACACACACATGGAGTCATATACGTACGTATATTTAACCTTCTCTATGCACACACACAAATACACACACATATATATATATTTCTTTACATCTGTGTGTCTATGTATGTGTGGTTGTATGTATACGTGTGTTTGTTTGAGATTGTTTCACTATGTACATCGTCTCTGATGAGCGTCATTGTAAGTATTTGTTCTAATAATTCAAGAGCAACTTTGGCCGGCGGCCATTTTCTTTTAAATGTTGTTTTTCTCTTTTAAAAAGGTTTTATCACTTATTCACTTGATGTAATTTCTTTATGGGCTTTTCAGCGATAAAGCCCCTCTGGTGGCTTGAATTTTACTCATATTTATTATAATCGATTTCTTGAAAAAAATCAAATCAAAACTGCTGCTGCTTTTCTTCTTCTTCTTCTTCTTCTTCTTCTTCTTCTTCTTCTTCTTCTTCTTCTTCTTCTTCTTCTTCTTCTTCTTCAGATGTCTTGAAAACTTAAATTTGGTTTTCTTTTGTGCAATAATAATTCTCTTTTGATCTGAAGCTTACAAGGTGTCTGACAGTCACAAACGACTTAACAAAATACTTTATACGTATGTGTACATTTGTGTGTCTGTGTGTGTATTTTTGTGCGAACCATAGTGCCTGTGTGTATGCACATACGCACACACACACACACACACACACACACACATATATATATATATATATATATATATATATATATATATTATGTGCATAGGCACTTTTCTTGACAAACGTTTTATATATGGGTCTGTAATATAGTTAAGAGGCGACCATTACGTAACGGTTATCATCGTAAACGAAGTGGACTGACTACATAAGATCAACCCATGGACAAAATTATTTGCATTTCACATAGCAGTAATACTGGAAAGGCATGGATCCATTTATCCTCTCTCCAGCTATGAGAAAATATTTGGGCAGACTGGGCTTTTTGACATTGGTATGACAACCGCTTTAGAAAAATGAAAAGTGAATTCAAACCAGTCGAAGATCTGGAAAGAGACACGCCAAACACATGAATCTGACTATAAAATAGAATCGGACCATATTACCTTTAGGTACCCCTTTTTGACCTCGATTGAGAAAGGACATGTTTTTCATTTACACCGTCTATATCCGGTTGTTTGTTAGGGGTTAGGGTTAGGGGTTAGTTTTATAATTTAAAAAAATCTAAAAATCGTCTGTTAAAACAACCGGATATTGACGGTGTAAATGAAAAACATGTCCTTTCTTAAACGAAATCAAAAAGGGGTGCCTTAATGTCATATGGTCCAAAGAACCAAGAACATTTTTCGGAAATATTTTCATTGTTTACCATACAGAATACCTTCACAATTTCAAAATTAATTTTTGTAAATAATACCAATGGAAATATTACTACTTTACAGGTTTCAACAAAATGATCATCAGGATAATTCTGAAGATCATTTCGGTGAAATCTGGATAATGAATGAGTGAGTGTATGTGTGTATATGCATGTGTGTGTCTGTGTGCGCGTGCGTATGAAGGTGTCTGGAAACAAAAGAGCTACAAACACAAGACACCATTTGACAATAGCGAATACGAACTCAGCAAAACACTTTCGAGAAACTTTTCAGAACCCAAAATACAAACCAATTACACCAAAATAACCTGTAGCACCAGATTAAAACAACATATCAAAACATTGTAACCTTTTGCCTAGATGAAGAAATAGCCATAATCACCTTCTCTGAACAAAAAAAACTACTTAACAAACGATCGCAACTCATGTCCAAATTTAGGCACGAAAACAAATACTTATTACGCCACCTGAAAACTAACGATTTCAAAGACTAAACTAACGAAATTAATAGAATTCTAGACTAGAATGCCCTTGATAGAATGAAACACAAAGTAAACCGAAAAATTAAACACTCTTCCAATGATGAACCCCTTAAGAGTATATAATGAAAATTACAACAAACCTAATTCATCTGTTTTGCAAACTGCATAGGCAAAATAACTAGCAGTTGCCAAAGGCCATTCACTACCTTACACACACACACACACACACACACACACACACACACATATATATACATATATATATATATATATATATATATATATATATATATATATACAAGAAAACAGAACAAAAATCAGAATTGTCATATATTCAACCGTTGCTCTGTTACTGGTTTAATCTATTCCGATATTTCGGGTGAACGTTCACCATTTTTTCAGGTATATCAGACGGTAATTCTTCCGCTTAGACCATTCCAGTCTTGATTTCTGGTAAAATCCATCGCATAAGCGGAACATACGGGAAAAAAAAAACAAAAAAAATTTAGTCTGTCCTACTATCTACTCATAGCTGGAGGGAAAATAGTTGGATGCATACCTTTCCGAAGACGATTAGCGCTATGTGAAATGCAATCAGCGTCGTTTAAGATTTGAACTCTGGTCGACGAGCATAATCATTACACCACGCACCTTCTTTTTCACCATTTTATTGAACTAAACTGCGAAACTGTTATGGACATCCATTATTTATTGAAATAAATGTGCAGGTAACTGTGCTCTTTAGACGTAATATGGTGTGTAGATAGTAAATATAAACCAGCTTACTCTCCTTAAAAACTGACCCCATGTCACATACGACATGGTGCAAGGAATCTGGCTAGTCACACTCGCGAACTTTTCGGTAAATATATTTAGATTCGTATAAACCTTTTGATTTTAAGACAGCTAGGATAGTAAATTCTAATAAAACCTTTATTTTATTCAACACACACAATTCACAGGATGTGATTAGCATTTGAAGACGTTGTAATTCTATTAGAAGTTATAAAAGCGTATTAGAACAAAACGCGTGGAAAATCACGACACTCCATATCTGAAAGGGGAAAAAATCAAGAAAAAGAGGAAAATTGATATGAATCGCTATAACTCAGCATGCAAGATATCTTTTTTAAGAATAGGCTTAGAGAGAGAGAGAGAGAGAGAGAGAGAGAGAGAGAGAGAGAGAGAGAGAGAGAGAGAGAGAGAGAGACCTGAACCGCTTAAATCTGAAGCAGAATTGAAAAAAAAATGCCTCTGGAGAAAACCGCACCACCTGTATGGGCTTACAGATTCGTATGGTGTATACAAAAATAGTTTTATAAATTTATTAAAATAATATTCAAGATATTCACACTCACGTTACACAGTTTTGAAAAGAAAAATGTGAAGTTTATTACACCAACTTATAATCATTGCATCGCTGAAAATTGGGTGTCTCATATGTAAATTTTTTTTCATCTTGACGATGAGTTCTCTTAAATGTGGAAATAATGCTGATTTATACCGCTTCTATGGACTCTCTAGGTAACTTGCACAAACGTGCTCCAATTGATTATTGAATATTGATGTCTCCCTCCAGGAGAACCTTTGTATCTTTTGACATAATTACTGCCTTTTCAATTTTTATTTAATTTTACTAGTCTACTCTTAAATGTATATCAAAATAGCATGGCTCAACAGTATCAGAATTGTTTTTCTTAATTCAGAAAAACAGTTACTTCTCAACATGTATAGATTTGGGAACTCTTTTTGATGGTATACATAGTTATGTTTATAATCAGTTATTTACAAATGAATCAAATAATGGCTTTAAATAACATAAGTGTTTGATATGCCGTTAAACAAGTAAACTAGAACTGAACGAAACTCCTCAGCAAGGGATACAGTAGGCCTATTCAATGCCTCACCGATAGAGCAGTTAATAATTTACGCAATTATATGCTTTCATGTACCTAATAATAATATTTGTAAAGAATCGTAGCTTCAATTAATTATTCTTAATACAAATAATTTGCATACAGTTAAATGGTTTCATTACTTCTTATATAAAGTTACTAATTTTGAATAATACTCATTTATTTGAACACATTTATATGGTTTACTCAGCCCTCACGACACGGCCAACATTTTAATGTATACACTGTACATCAATAAATCCGTTATTCAATGTTGGAAAACCATTTATTTTGTATATTGAATATTTCTTCGGTGACATAATCTTCCTTGCCAATGCACTTAACTTGCATTTCCCATGACGATATCTGTTACGCCTCCATATATTTACATGTGAATGTAATGAAATTGTGAAAAAGGTAAATTATGATTATAAAAATCGGATAACACCTTAATGATGCGTGGAGCATATATATATATATATATATATATATATATATATATATATATGTGTGTGTGTGTGTGTGTTTCTTTTTGTTATATTTTCTAAAAAAGTAGGTATTATTTTCTCTATTCTCATTGATATCAGCTCGTTTCTCTTTTCATTTTTAACTTCCAATTCCACTTGGCTTTCCACTTGTTTTATTTGCTTCTGCTGAATTTTACTCCATTTTTCTGTTTTTTTTTTCTTTATCCATTCTTTCTTCTGTTTTCATAATTTTCCTTCTTTTTGTAGTTATTCCCCCTTGTTACTTTCCTTGTTTGTTTAGCCATGCTTTTTTTCTTTTCTTTTTTTCAGGATATCTGTCTGGTAACATTTTGTTTTTAATTTTTTCTTTCTTTTCATTTTCTCTTTCTTTTTAAAATTTTTGTTTCATTATTTTCTAAGAACATCTCTACAACTTTTAAACCACTTGCCGTTGTATTTAATCTACCAGCCGATTTTGTGCAATCCACAATTACTCCATCTTTCATTCCTGTTTTCCCCTCTACTTCCCTTCCTACCTCATTTTTCATTTCCTTTCTTCTTTCCTTCCTTCTTTCCTCACATTCTTTTTCATTTCCTATTTTAATTTCTTTCTTTCAACTTTCATTCCTTCCTCCTTATTTTACCCATATCCTTCATTCATTCCATTTTACAGTCGTTCCTTTCAACATTCTTCTTCTCTTTCTTTGATGCCCCCTTCTCCTTTACTTTGCTTTCCTTTTCTTCTATCCTTTCTTATTTTCCTCTTAAATTATTTTCTTTATCTTCATTTCCTCTCTTTCAGATATCTACTCCTTTACTACTCTCTTTTTCCCCACTTAATACTTCACCTTCCTTTCCTTCTCATTCATTTCCCTTTTTTCTTTCTTCTTCCTTTCTCCTTTTCTTATTTCTTTCATTCCTTCTTTCGTTCTATCTTTTATTTGTTCTATCCCCTTTCTCTTTTCTACTTTACTTCCTTTCTTCCTACATTCCTTCATTCATTTCTATTATCATTTCTTCTTTTTCTTCTTTCCTCCATCTTTACTTCCCTAGTTCATTCATTCCACTTTACTTACCTTTCTTTCTTTCACCCTCTTCCTTACGTCCTACCTTCATTCCCCCATTCTCTTCTAATTACCTCACATCCTTTTTGTCTTACTTTATTCTCATTTCTTCTTTTCCTCTAATATCTCTTCTTTCCTTGACTTCATTTCATATTTCTTCCTCCCTTCCTCTCTTTTATTTTTAATCCTACTTTTTCCTTTCCCTACTTTCTTTTTTTCCCTTCTTCTACATTTCCTTTTTTCCTTCCTTCCTACTTTCATTTCATTATTTCATCTTTCTTTCTTTTTCCTCTCTTTTGTTTATTATTCATTTCTCGCTGTCTTACATGTGTTGAATATATAGGATGAAACTGAATTAAACCGACAAACCTTCGTAGCCTTTATGAAAAATATTTCTTCATGTGTGTCAGCTTATAACATCTAGTGAAGTCATTTCTTTATTCCCCAAGTATTCAACAAATAAACGATAAATACGATAAATGTAAAATGAAAGGTTACATAAAACTTAGGATATTAAAATTAAATAGAAACGTTTAATCACAGATTTGACTTAATAACTGTAGCAGAAAAAATACTTCACAAAATCATAGCTGATTCCTTGGAAAAAATAAATGCTGCGTATTATTCAGTTTGAGAGCGTACATTGAAACATTAACATATATTAACTTTACCGGTTACCATTACCGGAATAACCAGTTCCCTTTGCTGATTGATTTAAGGTTTGTAAATATTATAGGATTTAAATATAAAACTTTCGTTTAAAATTATATGATGGACTTGATAAAATGGATGGGTAATTTTCATGTCTAAAAGTAAATATCTAAAAACTGATATAAAAATATGATTCTATTTTTCTCCTCGTATGTACGTGTTCGAAGAGAAATATAAGTTTTTGAGAGACTTGCATATCTGAGAAGAGTTCTTTAGTTGTTAGTTGCATGGAATTATCGGATGTGTCTGTGTGTAGGCAAGTATGCTTAGACCATTGTCTTATGTGTACAATTCTGTGATTTATTGTTACAACAAATTTCGATGGGGATAAAAATAACCCTCAGAGGAGAAGGTGCCACATCTTGTTTCTAAGTTATCCTGTGAGAATAAATGGCTCTTCCCAATTATACACTGCCTCGACAATGACATCTAGCAGTCATAAGTGGATATTCACTAGCTGTCAAGGGCAGTAAACATAGATTTAACACTGAAAAAGAAATTAATACAACATAATCCTCTGCATTGTTTGTGTTTTTTTTTCCTCAGTGCTTGTTCTATACTTCGGACCTGTTTGTCAAGTCTGGTAAGAGATAACTAAGGCACCTAACGTGGTGCAGTGGTTAGCAAGCTATGCTAATAGACCGATGTGAACGGGTTCAATTCTCTGTATTTCTGATCTTGATATAACTAAACTAAGCTTTTGTAAATGACATCAATATGTTACATGATTTTAAAACTGAATTCATATGCTTATTTCCTTAACTTGAGCGCGATTAAAAAATACCTGTAACTTTGCACTGAGTGTATCTCCTAAAATTTTATTCAAAATCGAATTCTCTATTCAGTATTCATTTATTATGATTCGGGTTACGCCCTTTGAACAATATTTGAAATTTACTGGCTATATTCGTTTGAGTTATTCTAATTTCCATAAATTTATAGAAACTAATGTACATGTGTGGATCCATAAATCAATTTTGTATTTCAGCGACGAACATACAAATATTTGAATTTTTGGAATTGCTCTTCTTTCTCTTGCATATTTACATCAGTTAAGAAGAATGCCTGTCTGCACTGTGTTTTAATACTATTGGAAAAACTTTTTATTTTAACATTTTTATTTTAACATAAAATACACGAGAAATATGAGTACACCTACACAAAATAGCTTAATAGACTTTTAACAAAGTTCTTCCTTCTTTAATAACATTTTATTTTTAAAAACGTTTAATCCTATGCAGCGTAAAATAACCATCACAGCACACTCACTCACTAGATATGGGTAAGATTATAAAACAATAGGAAGAGACTGTAGTAGTTGGGCAAAACGATATTTAAGCAGTGTACATGGATGTTTTGTATGTACATAGGTTCATATATATATATATATATATATATATTATATATATATATATATATATATATCTGTGTGTGTGTATGCGTCTGTGTGTGTGAGTCTGTGTGTATCTATGTTTGTGTGTATATATATTTACCAACCCCTCCGCACGAGCAGGATGCGACACAAGGTCAATTTCTTAAGCGGAGTTTAACAGGTTTGAATTCAGAGTTTTCCTTCTCCTAGACCGGTTGCCTAACTAAGATTAAAGAGCCCATTCTGCCCAACTATTTATCCATAGCTGGAGGGAGAGTAGGATTCATACCTTTCCCAAGGGTATTAGAGCTAAGTGAAATGCAATTACCACGTCCAGGATTTGAACTCGGGGCGACGAGTCCATTTCACATGACTTTAACCATTACACCACGCGCTTTCTACTATATGTTTGTGTGTATATGTTTGTGTGCGTGCGTGCGTGCGTGTGAGTGTATTATTTTTTTTATTGTTCCCAAATAGTTTTGAATTTGTGTCAGCGTCAGCAGAAAAGTTTTATGAAGTGAAAAATTAGACATTTTTACAAAACAGTCTTTAAATTGTGTTGAACGACGAAAAATGAACTCGTAACGTAATATATCCATTCATTGAGTGGAAATTATCATTTGATATTTAAATTTATCTAACTAATCATTATATTATCTCTTTAATTGTAGACATCTTACACTGGTCTAATACTTGTTAAGCATTGGTGATGTGCGTTTTAAATTAGCCTTGACTGTTTTGATGTTTAATGTCAACTCAAATATGTCCATCTTATTTCAAAGGGTTGTTTTGAGGATGATTTAGATTGATATTAAAGCTATTTGGGATCAGTGTGTGAAGACGTTTTATCCAGTGTTTGAAGATGTTTTTATTATTCGTGTGATATTTTTCAATGCGTTTTTTTTTTATTATGGGAGTCAAAAAACTTTATCTATATAAGTTTGAACTATTTGACAGAACTTCAATATGAAAACGGCGAGAGTAGTTGGCAAATGTAAAACAAATATTTTCTACTTATTCCATTTATCAAAACAATATCGATTTTGTATTCAATTAAAAATTTACACCGACCTGGTAAAATTTGTTGCCAAAAGAAAAATCCATATAGTAGGAAACAGTTTTAGTGATTATTTTTCTATATTATCTTCTAATTATTATCCGTGATTATCTAAACCTTCAGTTTAAAGATGTACATATGAATGTGTGTTTCTGTTTGTTCTTTTGACGTTTGATAGAATTTTGAATTCTAAATGATTCGTTATGATTTACTGTAACAATACTTTCTTTAATATATTATTTTATTCTTTATTGTAAGTTAATCATTCAATTTGGACTCTCCCTTACCGATTGGAACTAATAATCTTCGTATAAAACGTCTACATCAAACTATATCGCCATCTACAATCTCTCCATATTCAATAATTCTAAGATGATTCAAATGTTTTGCAATATTTTGGTACATGCTACTTTGTGGTGCGTGTCCAAAGCAATTAAAACAATCACTGTGGCTGGTTGTATCGTGACACGCTGTGTATTGTTTCACTCCACAGAGGTGAATGTGTAAAGTAGTCTACATCGAGAGGTTTATGATTTCAAACTGGACAATATCGTCGCGGAAGCAACCACAAATATTTGTTGGGCGAAAGGTGGAGTAAACCTTTAGGATAGTAAACAGGGGTTCTAGAAATTTTGCTCTAGCTAAAAGAATCTCGGCGAGCAGGCAGTGTGCAGTGGATAATTCGTGGATTCCAAGGCCGTGCTGCAAGACATAGAGGCAAATCCGGCGAGTAACATTTGGAGACCATCAGGCAAACTCGGCATTTTACAATCTCGTATGGTTTGACACGTTCCCGAATTCAGTAAAAGTATCAGGAGCTTCCAAATTGTGCCTAATGTTACCAAAATATCGCACAATATATATATACATATATATATTATATATATATATGTGATGTGTGTGTGTTTTGAATATGCATATATATATATAGAGAGAGAGAGAGTAAAAGAGAGGATAGAGGGGAAGGGGAGGGAGGGAGGGTGAGCGAGAGAAAGATATAGATAAACTGATTAATTGATTGATTAATAGATGCACACATACATAAATACATGGATATACACACACACACACACACACACACACGCACGCACATATATATATATATATATATATATATATATATATATATATATATATATATATATATATATATATGCATGTGCGTGTGTGTGTGTCTTTGTATTCTAAGACTTTTCCACTTTTATGTTTTCTATCAATTGAAAAGCACAGAATGTAGTTACTATTACCCTATCCAAAAGAGACATGAATTTGAAAGTAATTACTGAGCATCTATAAAGTAAAACAAAGATTCTAAACGATTCCTTTTTGCATTCAGCCTTGATATATTCACTTTAAAGAAAGCAACGCAGTTATTAAAGGAATGCGAAAGTGGAAAGACAAAGTTTAACTTCAAGATTCAAATGTCATTATCGAATTTAATGTGGTGACATTCTTTTGGAAATAGCGTAGCGTAGCGCTTACATTCATGTATTCTTGTATTTCATATTAAAGGTTGAATTTTTCTGCGTTTTATGTTTTCTAGCTTATTCGAAATACGTTATGTTAGCGAAATGATTATTTCAGATACTATGACATATTTCAGAATAACTTCATGAAATATGAAGAAATTAATATATATATATATATATATATATATATATATATATATATATATATATATATATAATGTGTGTGTGTGTGAAGAAGAAGAACAAGAACAAGAACAAGAACAAGAAGAACAAGAAGAAGAACAAGAAGAACAAGAACAAGTAGTAGTAGTAGAAGAAGAAGATTGTACCATAAGTGCTCTATGCTTTTGTAGTAGAACAGGTAAGTTAAGACCTAAAATATTATGATTATGATTCCGCATAAATCAATCGGAGTTTCATCTAAAATAAAGATTACTTTAATCTTTATTTTAGATGAAACTCCGCAACCTAAATTTAAGAAAGAAATGCAAACAGTGGTTACGTGGTAATTCTGGAAGGAAAAATAGGGAATCAGATAAATATATAGATAGATAGATAGATAGATAGATGGAGATGTATTTTATTATAGAAACAAATTGCAAACTATTTTATTATAAAATGAATTGCAAATAATTTACTACAGAAATACTACAGATTTTATTATAAAAAATGAATTGAAAATGATTTTATAATAAAAATGGACTGCAAATAAGTTTTATCATTACACAAATTGCAAAGGAATTTACTATAGAAATACACAGTATTTAATGATTTTAACACCTAAACGCATTGCAAGATAATGATCACAAATATCCATGCTACTCTCTCGCCATCTCTTCCTATTGATCATCAACCCTAGAAGGTCTTCTGCGTAGCACCTAGAATCCGCACAGACCTGATTTATGTAGGTTTTTGCTGATCGGCCTACACTGGTGTGTCTATGTATAGGTGTTCTCAGGAGAACGTCACATGAGTTCTTTCTTGTTTCTCCATCTTCCTCGGATGGATTGTATAAGAAGTAGCTAATGGCCGTACAGCTGCTTCATGCGGAGTGCTGTTTATATGATTTGTACGCAGTGCGCAGCATCTTTGCGCAAATCACATTTAGGTTTTTCTTTATACGCTTCTTTAGAGCGCTACAGCCGTATATTATATATATATATATATATATATATATATATATATATGTGTGTGTGTGTGTGTGTGTGTGTGTGTGTGAGTAAAGAGAGAGAGAGAGAGAGAGAGAGAGAGAGAGAGAGAGAGAGAGAGAGAGAGAGGGTAGATTTTCGTCTAAATCCCGTAATAATGGAAATAACACTAACATCTCACTTTATCAAATATATCTAACAAATCACATGAACATGTCTTGAAATACTATAGAATAAATTTATTCAACGAAATCACCAACCATCCCCCCCCCAGACGACTTCGGAATATCCTGGAAACCTCTCTGACCATCTCCTTTTTTGAATTAATGAATGCTGCCGTTATGATTGCCCTCATTTCATTTTTGGGGTTGCATGGAGGTTTTGTTTTACCCTTCACTAAATCCTGACCCTTATCAATCATAATAATCACATAATCTAAGGTAATGCAATCTTGGGAATTATGCAGCTAGATATTAGATGTCATGCGGTCATAGAAATGTTATCACGACCAAGACCAGGTTCTCCTACTTGTGTGGCACTGCGTAGAGTCCTGTTGCCAGACATAGGCTCTTTCAACAGTAACCCTCTCGATCCAGAGCAACACTGTTTCCTCCAGTCATAGGATGTAGGTCTCTGTGTTGATTCTGAAGGAATTTTGAAGAACAAGAATGAAGGCATAATGTTACCATCACTAGAGTCCACCCCAAACACCATGATGTTGACTGGATGTTTAGATTTCATCATAATTGGCCTATGATGGTAAGCCAACGGTTCTTCTGAAAGTTTACTATCTGAAACTTTTCTCATTTGAGAAAAAAAAATATTTGGTTAAAAGAGATGCTTGAGTTTATTCAAAAGTTTGTAACGTGGTATTTCCTCTTGTCCTTCATGATCTGTGACATTTCTAATCTCGTATGAGAAATAGTAAATGTTTTATACACTACCTGCCTGTAACTCCCATCTCTCTGGATATGGACCTGATTGACTTGGCGTTGTTATCAATCATGACCGAGATCTCACCATGAAATCCATGGGTTCTTTGAGATCCGAACGATCTCAGTGGAATTCCAAGCTGGCGCACCTTTGTTATAACTATTATACTCATCCCACCCGTTTCTTATCCTGTGTACTGTTCTTAGATTGACATACAAACCCTCTAAAATATTTGCATTAGAGCATCTAGTGTGAATGCCAAGCAATAATGTATGACGTTTCACATTTATGGAGGAGTGAATTGCATCATGGTACTTCTTTCTTTGCTTCCTCTTTCTTTCAGAAATGTCATCAGGGTTTAACATTTTACGCACCTTGTCACGTGGTGTGAATAGATAAATTATACAAAAAAAGGAATCGGACGATATGAGTTGATAAAGCTGAATATCTCTGTTGGCTAGGTGTAAGAAAAAGTTTTATCTTGCACCCCGGACTGAAAACTGCAATCATCCAAGATGAGTCAAAATCACCTGACTCCATCAGTAATCGAAGTGAGTGTGTGTGTGTGTGGGGGGGGCTGGTCCAGCGATGTAGCACACACAATATGAAAGACTCAATAAATAAACTGCATTCCTCGTTTATCTCTTTTCAGGCTGAAGACACGAGCGGGACAAGCTGTATCCTGGATGGAGAGCGAATAAACCACCCAAAATACAGGAGGAACTGGTTCTCATTAGAACAAAGTATCTACCCAGCACATTGTGTCAGTTATCCATTTCCTCATACTTTCGCGGATTTAATGGCTTCAGAAACTGAAGGAAGGGAATAAATCAACAAAACATGCTACATTTGAGTTGGGATCTGTTATTGTGTTTCTCTCAACACATCAGTCAATCAACCCCCCGTCGTCGGTGACTATGCTATAAGTGTCAATAACAACAGAATGAGAGATGAATTTGTTTGGGGACATTTGAGTAAGATCAGAACACAATATATAAAACAATTAATGTTTAAGAAATTAAAAAAAAATGATGTTAGACAATAAGCACTATAGTTTCAACGTTCTACCTCCTGATAAACAAATTCAATTTCTAAAATCTAACAGGATCCCTCGGTAAACGGTGAAAACGATGTCTCATTGAATTAGTGGAACTTGTATGCAGTCATTTTAAATAGTGATCATTAAGGATGAATTAGATCTGCAGTTCTTCTTCGATGGCTGACAAAACTGTGCATCTACTTCATTACCGAATTGATGATCTGATAGCAAAACAGCTTGTGTAATATAAAGCAATAATATAATATATCTGTTTTTAATTTAGGGTGTTCAAGTGATCACTGATCTTCATTTTACGTGATGAGACACAAACCCACAATAAATAAGAACATGGCTTAGATTGCATTTCAAATTTCATCTTGTTCAGACAAAAAGTCCACGCCGAAGGGCGCTAATTTGATATATCTATCTTTTTAATAATTACACCAATTATAGAAGCTATCAATTACCAATACCACGTTTGCATCATTAAGCTTGCCTGGAAGGCTTTTGTCAGCATTCAGACAAATATAAATTGATGGTTACTAAGTGCTTTATTTAATATAATTAAATTTTTCCCTCAAAACATTTTCTTTTGACATTCTTTAAAAAATGTAAATGAGTTTGGCAGAAATCGAAAAGTTAAAATATGTGAATTTCATTGCGTGGTTATTATTATTTCAAATAAGAATCTATAAGATCTGTCAAAATTGGTGATTATATTTAAGTCATTTTGTTACTACAAGTACAATGTACATATAAAATATCAAACATTTTACGTTGCTCTACATTATCTTGTAAACTTGTGAGTAATGTTGGTGAAGAGGTCTATTGTTCATATCAGTCAGAGAGTGAGGGAGACTATCTCCTTTTTGGAAAGACGAACGAAACTAAATAAAAACGCACATGAAAGATTACAATTATTTTCATTTCATTTGAATTGGTTTCTATCTAAAATTATACATATTGTTTTTAATACATCATTAAAATCATACTTAGAAATCAGAACCAATAAGTAATAATTTATCAAACCCGTTTTTGTTAAATCCAGTAAATCCAATCGATTACACGATTACATAAGGTGCAAAGAACAAACGTGTAATTGACTGCGATTAATCGGTATCTCAATTAATTGAGTGCATCTAACCCTGAAGATCCTTATGGTGAAACTCGAGTAGGTTATCTCTTGTACCCATTTTATAATAAATTTGTTCTACTTACGTATTGAGCACTTTGTATTTGTTATATCGCTGGCTTACCCCCCTGAATTCTGCACCATCTAACCATCGTGACAATATTCACCGGTAATTCACCTTTTCCATTATATATTATATATATATATTATATATATATATATATATATATATATATATATATGGGGGTCATTATCAAGTAGTGCTGACAGCATGGATTCCCAGGAATCTCTCTTGCTACGTGTCCCTATTGGTCATTTCTCCTGGTAAGTCATCAGCAGAGCATCCAGTATCCCCACTGAGCTAATCATTGTACATTTTTGCTGGTCGGACAACACTGGTGTATCCATGTATAAGTGTCCACTGGGGAACGTCTCTGATGAATACTTCTCCGCATATTTTGTTTGTCTTGGATAGTTTGTTTGATTGGAGATAAGTGATTCCAAGATGTTTTCAAGACAGCACATAGAATCCTTGTCTAGTTTCCATCTAGCTTTTTCTCAGAGAGTTATGTTAAACTCCAAGTAGTGCAGTCATACATAGCACTGATATGGCTTCAGATTTACATATGATAGATTATCTGTCAATAGCAGTCCATACCTTTTTTATTTATACTAGCAAATATATGCACCCTCCGGGTGCAAGTATTTAAGTTTTAATGTAATAAAATATATTAGATTAGAAAGGCTAATAAAACTAAATAAGAATGCAGATAAAAAGATTTGAAACAGAGGTGGGTATAATCAAAAATTAGAACAACTGAAACTTACTCTTCCATCATTCTCGTCTTTCATTGTTATTTTTTTAAATTTAACTATTTAGTTAAAAGAGGAAGTAAATAATAAAATGACAGTTATTTTTTCTTGTTAATGGATTTCATTTAAGATTCATTGAAGAGATTTTTGCTTATATTCATTAAAATAAAACCAAACAATTAGAAATCAATAATACTAAGCACATATTTATTAAATCACATTTTTAATATCAATATGCAAATTAGCCTTCCCATTCACACTGTAAACCGCTATTTTGTTGTATATATAAATATAATTGCATGTTATTAGTATGTTGATATGGTTAACAGTATTAATAATGTAAAACAATTTTATTAATAATTGAGGTTTAAATAAAAATAAAATCATTGAGAATGAGATGTCAATAACTAAGGGAATTATAACTTGAGTAGTGATATAGTTTCGGTTACAGACAGAAAAACACAGAATCTCCATTATAATAAGATATTGACATCGCTTTCTTCGGATGAGATGCTTTTACATAGGTATGTGAACGGGTCTACTAATTTCATAGGCCATCCCGTGTCGAGATGTCTCAATTTTGTTTAAAGCCCAGGATATCCATTTTATCTAAGTTCACAAAGAGGCCAATGTTACTGTCTCTAGGTGATGCAGCAGGGATTCGGCCACTGGCAGGTTTATTAGCGAGAAACGCAAGATAATCTGCGTAGTCTAAATCAGTATTGTTTCTGAAGGACATCGTCAGCTTAAATACATTTTAATAGTTTCTTTCGTTTTTGGACATACATGGACACAAATTATTTGACTTCCCCATGGAAAATGACCTAACGAAAAATTGACAACATTCTGTTCCTCCGTGAATAAATATGGATTTATTTCTACGGGAACAGAACAGTAAGGTTGTGAATATGTGGTCGACGTCTGTTCAGCTTTATCTGCTAGACAGCTTTGTGTTTGTTGTTAAGAAAATTTTAGTCGGCCACAGATTCTTCATCGAAAGTCAGCTTCACAATGAAAAAACAAAAACCCAAAAAAGAAAAAGAAAAAATACAACAAAAAGATAATTCCAAGATACACATATATTGACGTTTTTATTCACTCTTTTGGTTTATTCTAGTGGGAGGTTATGTTTAACACTTTTCAAAATGGACTTGTGTGCTGTGTCTAACAGCTGACTGCTCACCTTTTCGTAAACCGCTTTATGTTCCTGGGGACCTTGCAGCCTACTACACAAAACTCGAAATTCCTCGACTCAATTTAACTCCTGACTGCTGCATTGAATAGAAAACCGCTTACTTCAGCTTAGAACTCCATTACATTAAAAATAATATCCTTATTCCTGGCTTCTGACCGTATTAGTGCTGATGTATTCAGTATATTCCGGACATGAAAAACCCCAACCTTTTCTGAAATAATTTCTAATTTAAGTTTAACTTACTAAACAAAAACAACTATATCTTAATTAACATTGCGGTAGAGTATTATTTACACCTTGTGGTGTTTTTCATACCATCTTTAATTGGTGGTCTATCGCAGGAATCTAAGTAATGGCAAGTCTTTTTGTGGGTCTCCAACCTTCGGGAACTGTTCTAAATACACCAATTACAATATGAATCATTGTCACCTTCATGTTCCACAGTTTCTTTTTCAGTTCCCTTTCAACATCCATGTATTTGCCTTCTTTTATTTACACTATATGGTCCCCTGGAACACTAAATCCATAAGATGACTTTTATTTCTTTGTAGTTAACACTAAATCTGTCATTCAAGCAGATATTGTTGGATCCGTTTGTATTTCAAAATGAAAGATAATTTTATGAGCCTCAATCCCTAGGACAGATTCGTGTTTGTACATGCAACATTTGGTAATATGCTAAAATGTTGATTTCTTGCACAAATACTTGGGAATCACCTTTCCCATCCTATCATGCCTAGTCTACTACTCCTTCTATGCTACTTTGCGGCATTCGTTCATTGATAAAATGTTTCATCTCTGTCTTCACACATTACACACTTGCTATTCCGTTGCGTATTATCTATTTTCTCTTCTATATAATTGCTCCTTATGGCATCGTAGTGTTATTAAAAGAGATTCAGATTCTCTTTTGGGGGTTCGCTTTCTTAACCATGTCTTATTATTATTATTATTATTATTATTATTATTATTATTATTATTATAATCAATTTACATAGTGGTATATATATATATATATATATATATATATATATATATATATATATATATATATATATGTCTGTGTATGTTTGTGTGTGTATGCATATTTACTAGTCACGCGAGCTGGTTTCAATACAAAGTAAATAAAAGAACGTGTAGGAACCTGTAGCCATTGAGCAATGCGACGTCACTAATATAACTGAAATTAAATTTGAGAATTGTAAACGTGGGAAATAATAGAGACAGCGCGAAATACAGTAGATTTGAAATTGGATGGAAAACCGCCGAAGTACCGAAGTGATTATGACGCTGGTTCTCACTTAGTTCATAACATGGACAACCAGATTTCTTACACGCGAAAGTGAAAATATGATAATAATCTATATATTTTTTTAAAGCTAACTTAATTAAATTGCGCTAATAGGATTATATGAAATGTATGTCCGAAAGACTTGAAACTTAAAAGTGTCATAAATACGAAGTATGTCCAATAGAAACCGATATTTATACCCGTGCAGTAATAAGAGTTTTTGGTGATTTTGAACTTTTGTAATTAAACAAAATACACTGTATCTTACCACGTTAGACAGTAATTGATTGATATGTGTTATAGTGAATGTATGGGGAGTCCACCTTTGGTTTTTATCCAATTTGATTGATCGATTGATTTATTTACAACCATCACAACAAGTTGAGGGTTTATTTTATTCCTATATTTTAGAGAATCGTGGTCATATTTTTCGTGCAGTTGTTTCTTAAAGGTTGCTTGGGCACGTGGTCCTATCGAATTGGAATCATTTTAAACAGATCTATTTGACCAATAGTTGGGTCCTTAATAGCTACTGCCAATTGCAAGTCAGAGTGGAAATTTGTGTAATGGCAGCGATGAGGTAAACGACAGACTTCCAGAACTTGAGAATCATCATCCGATTCAATTCAGTATAATATGCAGGCTATACAGTGAGTGTATTTTAAGCCCAACCAATAGGGCAATCTCCAATTTCGACAATCAAATGACATTATCCATTTTTCACGCTGACAGCTCGGATACCCATGACTCTTTCTCTCTCTCGTCACCAGTCCCTATCTGTCATCTCTACTGTCAAATCCTCTTCACGACATCCACTATCTGCACAGAGCTGATCAATGTAAGTATTTGCTATGAGTTCGTCCCTAATTCTCCAGCAGTGTTCAGCATGTCTTCTTCATCTTATTTATGGAGGGTTTGTGTGATAAGAGGCAAGTGGCCATACAGCTGCTTTTTGGGGGTGCCGTTTCCAGGGTTTGTTCAGGACAGCCCGCAGCATACTTGAGTGGTTTTCGTCTAGCTTTCGTCCCTCGTGGCGTAGCCATACAGTAGTATTGACACGGCTACAGCTCGGAAGAATTTCGCATTATCTCATCAGAAAGATCAGATTCCCACATGATCGATAACATATCTATAGGAATCCATGCTTTCATATGCGTACATTGACATCGCATTCTGTGGTTGAGATATTTCTTTATATGTATGAAAACTGTTCTACTAACTTAGAGTTATTTCCTGGCGTGATATGTCTCGAACTTGTTAAAAACACATGAATTTCGTTTTATCTGAGTTCACATAGATGCCAATACCTCTTGCTGCCTTGGCTTGGGTAGGTGTATAAGCCAGGCATTTTTTCATTTGTTTGCAAGATACTTCGAATAAAATTAATGTACTGTTGTATAAAACTTAATCTTTTAACCGTAAAAGCCTCAATCCTTTTTTCCTAATTATAAAATTAATGAACCACCTCAAACAAAACTACATTTCTTGAGGTGTTAACTATCCACAAATTTAAGTGCATAGAAGAATCACAGATAATGAAGTCTATTTATTTGAAAATTGTTCAAGTAAATACACTGTACACGGAATCAAATTTAACCCAGGGTCACAAAACTGAGAAAGGAAACTCATGCAAACTTAAAACCGCCTCTGCACTAAAATATTATTAAATCAAACATTATTTAGATTATATCAAAGTATAATGAATGCAATTTGCTTTTAATATGTGGAATATTAAAGCAAACTAAGCATCTACAATAAATGAAATATCATAATGAAATAACGGAATATAAAAAAGGATAAAAATCAAATTAAAACGTTTGATTTAAAAATATGAGGATAATGAAAATTAAATTCATCCAAAACGAAATCAAATTAAGAATCTGATGGATATAAATCTGTAGCAATAAACAAGATCTAATCGTTGTTTATGTGTTTCTCTTAATTGGCTAAAGAGGGAAGTTGACAAGGGAGATAATACACTGTTCGCCCCCCCCATACTTAAATGTGCAACAAAGAAAAACATTACTGATCAGATCAGCCAATTATTTTCCAATTCTGATGGGAGTTGATAGTATATTTTTTACAATAACACAATCTTTATTCGTGTTTTTATTTAGTTGCAGAATCGATATATCACAGCGTATTTTTATTAGATTCCCAATCCAACGACAGTTGCTATATGAATTAATGTACGCTCCCCTGAGGTCTTATATTTAACTACGTTAACAGACCTTGTCAGTGACTTATATTCTTTTTGTTTTCCAATTCTGGACTTGTATAAATCCAATAAGAAATTACACTTTGAAAACTATAAATAGTTTACATGGTCAGGGTCATTTTTTGAATACCCACATAAAAAATTCGAGGTTATTTATGACTATCAGAAATCTTATTCTATACTTGTGGTATTTCTATCTGCCTGCCTGTCGGGATATGAATATTGTATACAAATACATGCACAAATATTAAAAGAAAAATTTCTAGGGTAGAATTTTACGAGGAATACAGTGATGATATTTATATTTGCAATTGAATTCATTCAGCGTCACTAAGGTCCAAATTACCGGCTGTGTTATGGAAAAAAACGAAAAAATAAGTGTCGTCTCCTTTCAGAATATTCAAAAGACGCACGCTCTTTCATCGTTTTACGACGACTTCGAAAATAGAATAACATAGATATTTGTAAATGGGGGTTAAGATGTACATATTTTACTTATATCATTTTCACAATAAGTACATAATACGATAGGTTCTGCTATGAGATTGAAAAATTGTATTCTTAAATTTAGCCGGATACTATATAACCCCCGCAAGCCCGGCAACATGCAGCTAGTTTTATATATTCTAAAATACGTTCGGTGTTTTAAAATCTTCATTGTTTAAAACCCAACCCATTTCTTTATGACACCTGACATTCTTTTTAAGTAAATGAATATTTTGGATTGTATGTATTTACCCACCCCCTCGTCATGGTCAGGATGTAAGGTAAGGGGGTGTTAAGCGGTATGAAGCTGGTTTGAATGCAAAATCGATAAATAACCAAGTCTACCCTACTATTTACCCATAGCTGGGGATGGATTCATGCCTTTCCCAATTATATTAGTGGGACTTCCCACAAAGTCTTGTCAAGGATGTGAATTCTAGTTACCGATTCCATTTTCAACTCCGATAACCATTACGTTAAGTCTCCTCCATAGTTTTGATTTTACTTTTACAAAACAATAATAATTTTGTGTTATCTGTGGATTAGATGCAATTTTCAGATCAAGTTAGATTATAGATATAGCCGAGTATAAAGAGACTAAAACATAAAAATGAAAACAGAAAGGCAGTAGCCGTCCACATAACGCTTATAATTTGAGGGATAATCACCGTCAAATGAAAGGAGTCAGACAGACAATCAAAAGGGGATCAAGGAAGACACAAAATTTACAGCACCCACAAACATTTCATTAAAAGACTATAAATTAATAAACGTTCATGCGTCTGATATTTAAAGAAATGTGTATTCCACCATTGATTTGATATTCTGTACATTGTAAATGATAGTATTATCTGCGTTATTAGACTATTGTCCCCATCTTCATTGTTATTTGTACAACGTTACAAATAACAATGAAGATGGGGACAATAGTCCGAATAACGCAGATAATACTAATCTTCAAGCCTCATCTCAAACATTCAGAGAAATTGTAAATGCTTTTTGCTTGTTTTATCCATCTAAAAAGGCATCATAGGAACGTCAGCCACAAAGATGCTCTAACGATATCTCAGATAAAAATGTGTGACGATAATAAATTCTCGCCAAACTGATTTGTTAAGAATATTTCCATATAAGATTGTTTCTTCATATTATACACTACACTATTCAACTATGTTTAATTATGTTCCCGATTCATTCACTTCTATATTCCTCGTCATATCATTGAAAACGTATCTGTCAGGCAGTCATAGGTAAATAGAACTTTGATTGATCCATCAACAAATCTCAGGTCAACCACTCCGCCAAATCTGCTGAACAATATTCTACTAATAGTTTCGATTAGTCTTCGAGATTTATCTGAGACAATACCAATTTCTCTACTTGAAAAAGTAGAGAGATTTTGTAGAGCTTTTATCTTTGGGAAACGTAAATTCCAACAGTTGGTCACCTATACCAATGGAAAAGGCTTTTAACTACTCTCTTTTATTATTTTCTGACAAAATTATGAGTCGATTCAATGAATTTGCGTATATATCTTAATAAATGAAAGAGAAATTGTTATTTTTTCTGCATTTATAGTCTTAGAAATTTCAGAATCGCTATAATGTTTTTATCAGGAAATCTTGCATGATATTTGCTTTTCTGTGGAACTGAGAAAACTTCCTTATATATATATATATATATATATATATATATAATATATATATATATATTATATATATATAAATGTTGTTCCGATTCCAACGGGAGAAAATTCAATTTTTATAAAAAAGGAAGGTCCGCAAAATGTATTTTGTTCTCAGAAATTTTTTAATTCTTTTTGTTTTACATATGCAACACGTGTTTCAGATCTTCTGGTATCTTCTTCAGGCTTTGATTGATAATTTGAAAATGAATTTTTACATGCATGTGTATATATATACATACACATCAGTATTTCACCTCCTCTCACTCTTTTTGTGGGAGTGGAATGGAATTTCATGTTTAACATTAGTCTTTTAAACAGGTGTTTTTGTTTTTGGGGTGGTTTACTAATAAAGTCATTAGCTGAATTTTTATAACTTTTTTTATAACTTTTTTTATTAGTTTTTTATTTGGGTTGTCTTGATAAAGTTCATCAGATGTTCATTTGATATATCAGGTGTGTGTGTTTGTAATTTCTTTTTTGTTCTGAAGACATTCTATGTTTTTCTACTTAAATTTATACTTTTTTGGGGGGTGTATGTGTGTGCCTACGTATATGTGCCTATGTTTACTTTTTGTGTGTGCGTGTGTGCGTATGTATATGGTTGTATTCAGTGTGTATATGTGTACATATATATACATACTTAAGAGTTGAATTTTGAATTAAGAATTAAATTTAAATCTATTCATAACTATTCAAATTTTGAATTAAAATTAAATTTAATCTATTCATAACTATCTTTCTATCTATTTATCAATCTATCTATCTTACTTTGTTTATAATATCTATCTATCCATCTATCTCAGTCTGTTTTATATATCTATCTATCTATTTTCCTATCTATTTCAGTCTGTTCATATCTATCTATTTCATTCAATTGATATCTATCTATCTATCTATCTGTCTTTTGATATTTATCTATCTATCTCTCTCTATATATATATATACATATACATACCCACATGCATATATATATATATATATATATATATATATGAGACATTAATGGCCTTTAAGTACCTTTCCAGACAATGAACATTCAGATAAGCTGGCTATTCTTCAAATTGGATGATAATTCTTTTCTTGGTATGGTCAATAACTTTTCTGTAACCCTCCAATATACGTCTTTAAAATCGTAAGTTTGTTTTGTAAATAACTTAGTTATTTAGTAGTTTCATTTGTATTAAATAAGTTCGTTGTTCTTATAAATGTTAAGCGCCCTCAAATTGATAATATTCATTGTGAAACAAACTGAAGATGCATTTACAAATTAGCCCAATGGCTTCCCGCTGCAAGTCTGAATATAATTACCATGCGAAATGTGTTAAGATGGTCTCGTGGGTCCTTCTGGCGCCTTTACAGCAACGTCTGTGAGGACTGGACTAGTTTTGCTACGGTCAGCACGTATGAGCATAAACCCGACCTGGTGTCGTGTTTATTCTCATGAGGAGGCAAATAATTCCTATCCATGGGAGAGTTACATGTTCCTGAGAACATTATAGCATAGGTTGCTTTCCTTTCAAAGGTGCTATTAAAATGCACATTTTCCGCATGATATTTTTTCTTCCCCGAATTGCATAACACACAGACACAGACACAGACACAGACACACACACACACACACACACACACACACACACACACACACAATATATATATATATATATATATATATCTTTCATTCTAGCATTTATCTATCTTTCTTTCTTTCCTTCATTCTTTGCCCCTAACATGCATATGCACTTCCATTTTGGGTTGTTTCTTTTTGGCTTTCCCCATGTTTCTCTACATTTTATTCTTTCATCCTTTTACAACATTCAATAAGAATATTTTCTTGAACCATTCTTCCTTTTTATTTTTCCTTTTCATCATCATTCCTGTCTTTGATTTTTTTTCATTATTGCATTGTCCCCAGTTTTTTTTCTTTTTCATTATTTTGCTTCCTTTCTTCGTTTTGTTATTTTCCTTCCCTCTGTTATATATATATATATATATATATATATATATATATATATATATATATATATATATATATATATACGAGAGTTAGTAAAAAAGTAATGCCATTTTGTTTAGGACAGGTATAATTACCAACACAGAAACATGTATCATACATCAAAATGAAACTGGTCCTTGGTGGATCACATCCCTACTTCTCAACATAGTCTCCATTTCTCTCAGTAGCAATGTTCCACCTTTGAATGAGTGCATGTATCCCTTCCTCGTAAAATTATGTTGACTGTTCTTTGACCCACTTCTTCAGTACTGATTACAGTTCTTCATCACTGGAATAATGTTTGCCTCTCACACCCTCTTTCATGGAGCCGAAGAGATGATAGTCTGAAGGCCCTAAATCTGCTGAGTATGGAGGATGTGATGAAGTTGCCCACCCGAATGAGGCGATTTTCTCCCTTGACCTGATACTTGTGTGTGGGCGAGCATTGTCATGCAGAAGGAGGACATTGTCGATTGACAAGTTGGGTCTTACTCGTCATTCTTATTCTGGGCCTCGTTAGGGTCTTTATCTAGGCCTTAGTTTTATAAAAAAAACTTCACATGAAATAAAACAAATGGCATTACTTTTTAACTGATCTTCGAATATGGAAATGTTGTAACCTGCACACTATTAGTAAGTAGTAAAATAGGTATACTATTGTCGTTATCAAGAACACAACGAGGAAGTCTATCCCTTTTTCACTAGCGAATATTGTTTTTGTGTCTGAGGTGGACTGCCACACCTACCATCAGTTCCCAACTTTACAACATATATCCAAACTGTGTTACATATGATCTGAGTTGTTGAGAGCAGGTATCAAACCTGGAATCTTCGGATTCCTAGGTGGATTCTCTACAGACTGAACTAAAACCTATTCTCTACAATTTTTTTAATAAATTCAAGAAATGTTCAAATATATTTTTGAATTCATGAAATATTTTACAAAATATATTTATTGTACCTATGCTTATTTGACTTAATTACCTATACAATGAGTACATAATCACCATATTCAATGCATATTGACTAAAACTTGCCGTGAAAAGGACATATTATAAAAGTTATCTAATGGGGGATTATAGAGTCTACCTAATTTCCTTAGATACACCGAGTTTCTAAACTTATTTCCATCACTGATTGTTAATACCAATTTTTATCATTGCTATAACAAAGTAAATCTAACATGTATTGTTTTATTGTTCGATGGTACATATTCTATCCGATTCTATGCACATAACATTCCAAATTCTATTCAAAAATATTATTTGAAAATATACAAAAGCGCCATATTTCTGAAAAAGATTTTATCATTAATCTTTTTTAAAAATCTACAATATAATTGTGTAAGTGAAATCAATTTTTAATCTACCAGAATAAAAAACAACTTTGGTGCTGATTTTATTGGGGTTATAATTCCATACACATATAAGTAGATTACATTATCATTGTAAATATTATTGTTTGTTTGTAACCAAAAATAAAACTGAAAAACCATTGTACCCAGAACTTAAATTGTAGGGAGAGGACTTTTGATTGCTACATCATTTTGATTACGACCCCTTGACGCTGTTGAATTCGATATTATTTTTCTTGTGTTTCTGGGTGACAGTTTTGATGGGCATCAACTTCTAGGAAGATTTGCGGTCGTATTGAATGCCCTCCATTTATAAATTATTTCTGGATGGGTGTAGCTGCAATCTTTTTGGAATGATCTTATAGGTTTCCCTAGACTAGTAAATAGTCAATACTTTGTTACAGATGAGCTCAGATATCACATTTCCAGTATTTGATTTGATACTACATTTTTCAATTAGACATTATTGATATTTTTGGTTTATGAGAAAAGTAAATGTAAATCACACAAACACACATACACACACACACGACCAAAGATACACACACGCACGCACACACACACACACACACACACACACACACACACACACACACATATATATATATATATATATATATATATATATATATTGTTTTAATTTTTAAAAGTCTAACGGCGTGAAAAAAAAACAGACAATACAATTTTAAATAAAGAAATAAAATACAAACTTATATCTGGAGAAAAAATATATAAACAAGAAAAAACCAAAACATCTGTCTTGCCAGAAAATACTCAACCAGTGCCGAAAGGAAATGGCCAAAAGGAACAATACCAAGTTGCCTGAGTTGAATATGTAAATGTGCTCAATACAAAAGTAGAGCAAAACAAAACGCGTCCAAACAGCAATTTGTAAAGTAGACTTTCCAAATATCTTTTACAGTCAAACAAAAGAGGATGTATTTTAATTATTCATTTAAACATTTTGATTTATTTCTCCAAAAACTGAAAACCTGTCATGTGCAAAATTATGTGACATGCACTTCCTTGGTGAAGTTAAGTAGGTAATAAATTCAGCTGAAACACATTTGGGTGCTTTATTATCTAATAATGTCTAAGACATCCTTAGTTAATTGATTGAACAACGCAGTTTAAAAGTGTGGTGACACCAACTAAGCTATTCTAATGTCTCATAGTTCAACAATGCAGAGAGAAAATGTGGTATCTGAAGATATAAGGAAGAAGGTATGACTTTTTACTAGTTTGGTAAAAATTATAAGACCATCTCAAAAAGATTGCAGCTTCATCCATCCTCTGTAAGACAAATAATGTGCTAATGGATGGCATTCAACATGACCACAAATACTTCTAGAAGTGGACGTCCAGCAGAACTCTCACCAAGAAACACACGGAAAATAATAAATGAGGGGAAAGCCTAACCCACACATCACCTCAAGAGAGTTCCAGACCTCTCGAGTAGCATCTCAAGCAAATGTACATGTGCCTACAATCAGATGATAATTGAATGGAGATGACATTAATTTTGAGGAATGCTAGAATGACACCCCTGCTTTCAGAGAATAACAAAGATACCCGTTCAAACAATGCCAGGGAAGACTTGTACAAACCAGAGGCCTTCTGAGAGTTCATTCCCTGGACAGATGAAACAAAGATAGAATTGTTTGGTCACAATCAAAACTGACATGTTTGGAGAAAGGCCAACAGGGCCTACCAAGTAAAGAACCTCATTCCTACATTAAAGCAGGGTGCTGTAAATGTTAAGATCTAGGGCTGCTTTTCTGTCTCTGGACCTGAATGACTCCATATTATCCAATGAAATATGAATTATCTGTCCTAGAAATTTTAAGCCTATTTAAGAGAGACTGGTCAGTTGCTACAGAAGACATTTGGTTGCAGTTTACTATCACTGCAAAAGGAGATACTTCAAGGATTCATATAATTTTGCACATGTCAGATTTTCAGTTTTGGTGAAATAAATACCTTTTTAAAAATAAATAATGACAATACCTCCTTTTTGTTTGTTTTAATTAGTGTATATATATTCAATAATCTTAATACGACAGGATTAACCATGAAATGTTCATTAAAATCATTCCCTACTTCCTTAGTAGAAGCATAAATATCGTCAATCATTGATATTACAAAGGCAATCCAACTGGTTAGCAGATCGTCAAGTGTCAATTTGAAAGAGTTGTTTTGGTTAAATTAGTTAGGAAGTTCGTATAAAAAATATTTCAAATTTCAATTAAAATACGTTTTGTACAGTTGCATTTATTTCTGTAGGCAAGATAAGTAAGCATTTCAACGGTATCAATATTAGTGGCAACCATTACTGTGTTCGTCACTATAAATATATATATGCGTGAGTATGTGTGTGTGTGTGTGTGTGTGTGTGTGTGTGTGTGTGTGAGTGAGTGAATGAGTGAATGAGTGAGTGATTGTGTGTGTGTGTGTGTGTGTGTGTGTATGTGTGTGTTTCCGTGCATGTGGGATGTTAGCAGGTTTCTCAGTATGTAAATATTATTATTCCGCTTATTTATACCCATATGTGTATATGTACGTAACTTCAATGACTACGTCGATATGCATATATAAATGATATAATGTTAAGAGAATCTTTATCCTAATGGTGACTGGAGGTGCTAATGTAAACCTTGTGCCGGGCATATTTGCATATATATTCAATATTAAGTGAGGCGACCAGACAAGAATCCAATATTCAGTGATAGATATACATGTATAATTTCCAGTAAATGCCAGTCCTTATAATATGTCAGTTAAAGTGCCCAATATTGGAGCAGACAAATTGGCTTACGCCATAAGTACATCACTTTAATAAGAGCGATAAAGTCTTATTATCGTTAGTAATAGTGACTATCAAAAACTTGCACCAGAACTCTGATGATTTACGAGTCTTTGTTTAATCTGGCCTCAAATTGCATACTTTACCTGCTCTTTCAAAGTGTTCAGTCATCTAAATACGGAGGAGATTTAACACTGATTAACATCAGTAATCGTGCGAAATCGATGACTTCGATTTGACTTAGAATTTTGCTTAATCTGGCATATAGGCATCAGATTGATTACAGTACCTGTTGTTTCCAAGTGAGTATTCAGTATTGTGTTTTGAGGGCAGTTCACCTGGTGTAATGATAAGTCAGACTATTAAACTATTGATAACGAGTTAGATTCTCCCTAGGTACACCAAACCATGTTACGGTTAATTTATGATAGATATGCTAAATAAGGATGGCGTAATGAAAAGTTCTCTCCCAGACAAAAGTTTCAGTTAGAAACAGCTGGAAAATTCTATACACTCTTGATATTTGGTAATATATAATATGAATTAATATCTTATTAGTCTTTTCTCTGTCGGTGACGGCTATTCGTCTTCCCGTGAGAGAAATCACATTCTCTCCATATATGAGACCGTGGAAGCAGCATAGATATCCACATCGATAAAGGACATCGGTGCTTAGCCATTTCGTTTCTCTAGCAACAGGATTCTTATCATTCATCAGTCTCCAGTTTACATTGAACGTTTGTCTCCTCGCACCCAAGCCACTAAAAAGAGAAAAGACCCTAGATCACAGAAATGTGTACTTTGTTTTAAACATCTTGTATTCTGAAAAAATTAACGTTCCATTCATTGTTCATTTCTATCTTGGGAAATACACCTTCAAAACCGGCTATTTTATACACATTTTATAACGTTCTATTCATTGTTCATTTATATACAGCTTCAATCTCGATACTTTTAGGATACACCTTGTATATCAGACTTTTTTTCCTCTTTCAATCTGATTTCCTCTTTGGTCTTATTGATATGGTTTTCATTTATCATTGATTTTTTTCTTTTTTTCAAATTACTTTTTCCAGGTTTGTTAAATACGCCAACTCAGGGGTACGCGCTCACTCGAAATTTGAGGAATTTTAAGGGTTGCGTATATTCATCTTGTTCGGGACATGTCAGTCTTTTTAGTTGATTTCTTTACTAGTGAATATACATGTTGTAACTTTATGTATCTTATGTATTTTATGTTCAATTGTCGGGTTTTGTATGCATTTATATGTGTACGTAAAAGTTATATATATATATATATATATATATATATATATATATATATATATATATTTTAAAATTTTTTATATAAATTTAAATTATTTGCATGTTGAATATAATTTCATTTCTTTTCCCCCGGTCTTTGAATTTTAGTATTGCTATTTTACCTCCAGAAATTCTGGTGTGCATAATTTAAAATTATATGGTATTTACTGGTCTGCTTGAGCGAGCAAACAGACATCTATTTGATTATGGTGCCTGCTGTTGCAAAGTTGTCATTGATTTAAGTACAAGAACAGGCTCATGTCTGCTTGAAATCCGTGCTTCCTGCATTATTTAGAAATGACCATGTTTCTTAATTAAACATAAAGGCCTCTGTGTTAGCATGGTTGTTCATCTCAGCTCAATTTGTTTTTATGTTGATGGTCTTTGCTGTAACGTATCGAATTAATTTTGTCATAGTCAAATTTCATGTCTTTGTTTTTCCACTTAATAAAATACCTGAGTATGAAACAATAATTCATTCTTTTCAGAATATCACAAAATATCTCATTTATGAAATGATACTTGATTTCTAAATCTACCCAAAGTATGTGTATATATTTTGGCATTATGTGGCCCGAATGAGGTGTATCTTCGTTTTTTTATGTCGATTAGCACTAATTTCCCGAATTTAGAAGCAACAACTAAAATTAAAATTTTAACTATTTCTGAAGTAAATATGAAACGTAACTTTTTCCACTTGATAAGGAGGATCTCAGCTATATGAATAACCATATATTGTTTATATACGTGTCTTTAAGCAATGGCATTCTAGCTTACGAGATAAAATCTGTTAAGTTATGGATGCTTACTCTCTGAATTTAGACACTTCTTTAAACCATTTTATTTTTGTCGATACGAGTTATCTCTTTTTGTCAAGATTCGATTTTTTTGTGTGTTTTGATGTTAATATTTTTTATTAATAAAAGCAAATAATATTTTGGTTTGTAATTCATAAAATAAAATAAAGATATACTTAAAATTGAAACTAACGTCAGATCTGATAAGGAGTCAGGAAGGTAACCGAATCCATAGAAGTTTGAACGGGATTAAATATCGTACTTATTTCCATTGGTTTAGTACACAGTTTCTCGATTATTCTATCACTCACTTTCCCAGGGAAGAACAGACCAATATCACACACGGTTTCCACATATGAACTAAGACAAAAAAGAAAAGAAAATAAATTAGCTAGACTAAAAATGTGTTAGTCAAATTCTAAATGATGTCTTCTCCCATAATTGATCACTTGTTAGTTACCTGGTTAATTTTATGTTTTTCATTTTGAAATTATTTCCAACTTTACAAACACTTACAGAAACGTTTATAGCTACACAATTAAGTAATTAAATTTTGATTTCATTCTTTCAACTTATATATATATGATTCGATTTTAATTGAGTAAATCGAACACTTTTTTATATTTGATGTCTGGCTTTGATTATCATTAGATAACTGTTTTTTAAAAATAAATCTTCTGAATAATAATAATAATAATAATAATAATAATAATAATAATAATAATAATAATAATAATCGGAAAAATATTGTAATGGAATGGATCGACTACAGAAAGGATTATGACATGGTTCCACATACTTGGAATTTAGAATGTCTAAAAATGTACAAAATTTCCAACAACATCATAAATCTCATTGAAAAAGCCATGGAAAACTGAAGAATCCAATTAAAAGCTAGAGAAGTGTTTTCCAAGGAGACTAGTTATCACCACTACTATTTATTATAGCAATGATGCCACTCAATCATATACCTAAAAATATACAGGGGGTACAAATTCACTAACTCACAAGAAAAGGTAAACCACCTTATGTACATGGATGACATAAAAAATTTTGCAAAAAATGAAGAAGAATTGGAAATCTAAGTACAAACTATTAAAATATATAGCCAGGCTCTAAGGATGGAATTCAGAATTGAAAAATGTGCTATGCTTGTAATAAAACGGGATGAAAGAAAATTAATGGACGGAATACAACTACCAAATCTGGACACTATAAACTCACTTGATGAAAATGAAAGTCACAAATACTTAGGAACTTTAGAAGCGGACAATATCATGCAAGTAGAAATGAAAGGAAAAGTTAAAAAAGAATACCTCAGGAGAACAAGAAAACTCCTAGAATCCAATCTCAACAGCAGAAATCTGATCAAAGGAATTAATACCTGGGCTGTCCCCATTATAAGATACTCTGGACTATTCTTAAAATGGACAAAAGAAGACTCAGATAGATTGACCAAAGGACTAGAAAATTAATGACCATGCACAAGACTCAACACCCTAGAGATGATAGAGATAGACTATATGTATCAAGAATGGAAGGGAGAAGAGGTTTGGCCAACATAGAGGACTGCATAGAGGCCACAATCCAACAACTCGAAGACTATACAAAAAGTGCAAAGACAGATTCTTATGGCAGCCAACAATAGTAGATGTGACATATGGACAAACAGAAAAACAACAAAAACTAGAAAACAAAAATGGGAAGAAAAACAATTATACGGACACCTTAAACGACAAATTGGAGAGGTTGCACATGAAAAAACCTGGACATGGTTAAGAAAAGGAAACCTCAAAAGAGGAACACAATCACTAATAATTGCTGCACATAATAATGCCATAAGGACAAATTATATCAAAGCGACAATTGATAAGACCCAACAAAACAGTAAATGTAGACTATGCGGTGACAGAGATGAGACTGTAAACCATGTACTATGCGAATGTAGCAAACTAGCACAACGGAGTACAAAACTAGGCACGACTGGGTTGGGAAGGTGATCCACTGGGAATTATGCAAAAAATTAAATTTTGACCATACAACAAAATGGTATATGCATAAAACAGAATCTGTTCTTGAGAACGAAACGCATAAAATTCTCTGGGACTTTGAGATAAAAACAGATCACCTCATCCCAGCAAGAAGACCAGACCTAGTGTTGATTAACAAAAAAGAAAGAACTTGTCTCCTGGTGGATTTTGCAGTTCCAGCAGATCACAGGGTGAAGTTAAAGGAAAACGTAAAAATGGACAAATACCTGGACCTTGCCCGAGAAGTGAAAAAATTATGGAATATGAAAGTCAAAGTGATACCAATTGTAGATGGTGCATTTGTAACGGTCCCAAAAAGATTGGAAAAAAGTTAGGAAAATCTGGAAATCAGAGAGAATCGAAACCATCTAGAATACTGCACTGCTGCAATCTGCTAGAATACTTAGAAGAGTCCAGAAGACCTGGGGAGGCTTTTACTCCAGTAAAAGGCCATCAGCTAACACTGATGTGAAAAACTCAATAGGAGTGAATAATATTCAGTGTCGATCATGTCTTTTTCGTCTTCCTTGGATGGTTAATATTTAGCAGGTGGACATGCATCATCGTTATGCAAATAACACGGATTCCCTTGACTCTCATCCTGACTTTCCATCCTTCCCTGACGAACATCACGCTTGCAGGTTTTCTTTATGGGTTGATTTGTCTGCACAGATCTTATGAATGTAAATTTTACTGATCACCCAAAGCAAGTGTCTCTATGATTAGGAGTCCAGAAAGGTTTAAGATATGAGATGTAAATAGCCACTTCCAGGATTGGTTCATCACTGGGTGAATATGTAGCTTCCGTCTAGTCTTTTCTCTTGGCCCTTTGTTAAAGTGGTGCAACCAAACATTAGTGCTGACATGTGTATGGTTTGGAAGAATTTCAGTTTAATTTTTACCAGATAGAACAGATTTCCATATGATCGATACTATAACATATGGACATTAAGCTGTATTGACATTGCTTTCTGTAAAAGAGATATTGCAACCTAGGTATGTGAAATTGTCTACTAATTTTAGTGGTTTGTGATTTAATATAGAGATCTCCATTTTATTTAAACCATGAACTCTGTGATATCCTAAAGGGCCAATGGTTCTTGCTGACGGCTTCATCCTGTGCAGCAGAGATTAGACTGAGCAGGTGTATTTGGGAGAAGTGCTAGATCATCTGTTTTATCAGCATGATGATAGTTTCTGTGGAATATCGTCTGCTTCTAGCTCTTTTTAGTGCATGTCTGTGAAGATAAAAACAGGTACCTATATTGGTGGGAAATCTGAAAGTAGATAGCCTGTTTCTCTAGATACGTGTAAGTGTTTATGTGTGTATATGTTTGTAAATAGGTGGTTGTGTGTATGTGCTTCTGTATTTCTATTATATACCAACAATACATGAGAAGTCAAAGGCTTAGATGTTAAGTTGCACGTCTACAATTCAAATACCCCAATGATTCATGAAGCTGCACATGCCTCCAGACAAACGTACCGGGATGTGGAAATGCACCTATTCGTGTAGGGAAACGTATTTGCATAAATTTGAGTCAAACTACACCAAACATTTGCCAACTCTATATGAGCTAATATAAAAATTCCTACGATTTCAATTATCGACTATGAATATCATTCAATGTCTTTTAAAGCATAGTTAACACGAGAGTTGTGTTTCCTTATAGAAATCGTTTATCAGATCAAAAAAATAACCGAGTGCTAATTATTAACAACCATCCGCTATTCATATATATATATATATATATATATATATATATATATATATATGTATGTGTGTGTGTGCACGAGCGCGCATCTGTGCATGCATGCGTGCGTAAGTGTGTGTGTGTGTGTGTGTGTGTGTGTGTGTGCTTGCGTAATTTAAAAAAAATGATAAATACCTTTTACAATATTTCTTCTACCGTGTTCAGAATCAGGTTATAGCCACTATAAAGTCGATTATAGACCGATAATTAAAATTGCTTTTTTAAAACCATATAAAATAAACCTCCCAAAACGTTTCAGATCATGGTCGTTACAAACATTTCAGCAAAACTTTCAGCTACTGTAAATAGGAATTAATTTGAAAAATACTACCTACTCAAGCATCTGAAGATTGATTTATATAGGGAAACTGATAGTTATGTTTTGGAAGTTTATTTTAAGAGGTTTTTAAAAATCGGACTCAATCATCGCTCTGCATTCGACTATATATATATTATATATATATATATATATATATATATATATATATATATCGGCAGCACGTTATTTTTTAAATATCTTTGGTTAAAAACCATGTAATATTTTGATGATCTTTTGTTTTTGCTTTTTTATCCAGTTTTCGTGCTACTTTCTTTATGTCTAGGTCTAATTGATAGAGGAGGTGTCCTAGATTTTGCTCTCCACTTTAGAACTTACTTAGGCTAGAGGGGCGTTTGGAAAGGCCTTCTCCGATCAATCGGCTGGTTACGTCAACCCCTAGCACCTATAGGATTGTACCAAGCCAATTGCCCTATTTCAAGCCCTAAATCTTTGTATCATATATGTTATAGATGCGGGTGTCTGAGGGTCTTATTGTCCTTGGTATGACGTTAAACTCTATCTGATGGTGATGTTCCAGTTCTGGTGTTCGGGGAATGTGGAGGTACCCTTCATCTCCATTAATCCCAGGTCCACTCTGACTCGGAGTGGTAGTACCTGTTAGGGTCCCCTTTATGGGTTAAAATGAATTCAAAAAGATGGAGTTTAAAAAATGAGTACCCATCAAGAATGAATATAACAAAACGTCTTCGGCATAAAATGATCCAATGCTGTAAAAACCAACCAACCAACTAACATACAAACTTTTCGCACTACAATCACCAAAACTTACCAATCCTTCCATGAAGACCAAAACTAAACACTTATGTACATATTCATGAGGAAAGGGATGATGGAATTTTAAATACAATAAAAATAACCCTAACGAAATGTTTTGTATAAAAATAAAAACATACATTTCTCTGAATGTTTGAGATGAGGCTTGATGATTAGTATTATCTGCGTTATTCGGACTATTGTCCTCATCTTCATTGTTATCTGTACAACATTTCGGCCGATATGCCCTCCGGCCTTCTTCAGGTATTTCTTGTCGGACTCGGGAACTTTCTCAGACTCGGGTATCTTCTTTTCGGACTCGGGAACTTTCTTGTCGTAGTCGGGAACCTCCGTGTCGTAATCGGGAATCATCACGGAACTTTGAACCTAACCCTTTATTCAGTCCACGGGGTATCCTGTTCTCATTCCGCTAACCATAGCTGGGGTATGAGCTGTGTTAATTATTTTTCTATATAACTGCCGCCTGTCAGGATTGAACCTGGAATCCAGAGATAACTGTCACTTAGAACTGTTGGACACATGGCCTAGTGGATACGGTAGTTAGGTTAAGACAGTTCTAAGTGAAACATACATGATACAAATCGTAATGAGTTAAGGTAGAAAAAAGCATACAGTATGTATAAAGGTAAATATTCTAGGTAAAAAGATGTGTAAGTTTCAAAGATTTTTTCAACCTGAATAAAAAATTGATTCGGCATTAAATAACCCGAAAGTGGTTGGTATGCCGTAAAACAAATAAAACAACTAACCAACTAGAATTTGCGCTTTTGATCTTTTTTGTAGACATTGTTTGTTTTTATTTAGTGTGGGTGCGAGGTTCATTCAATTGGAAGGGTTTCTAATTGATTTATAAATATTCAGTTTTTAATTGAAGGATGTTTATTGGCAAGATTGTCATTTTATACTGTAGTAATTTAGAAGGTTCTTACAGCGGACTGATCACACTAGTTTCGCAGACAACTGACGTTGTTTTATTGTCAAAAGCCGAGATATTAAAAAGTAAATTTTTACTTTGATTTGATTTTGTTTCTTTTTAGTTTTTGTGAGTTTTATTGTTGTTTTTTTTTAAATATTGCTGAACGAATAAATTTTCAACATAGGAGGAGAGAAGTACTTTTAGCAATAATATCCTGTTATGTTCATCATAAATAATTTAATTCATTTAATTACCTCGGCTTCTCTTAGCGGAACTCGCTCTTTCTGTCTGTCTGTCTGTTTCTCTTACTCTCATTATCTCTTTCTCTCTCTCTAATTGATTTTAATCACTTTTCGTTGTCAAGTTTGTTTTTGCCTCTTCTTTGTTTCGTACCTGTTTATATATATATATATATATATATATATATATATATATATATATATATATATATATATATGCACACACATACACACACACACACACACACACATATATATATATGTATATTATATATATATAATTAGATTTTGTACTACATTTAAATTAGACTTTTATTCTCATTATTGTGAATACTTATACACGTGCATAGATTGATAGATATATGGATAATTATCTCTGTGCTTGTGAAAATGTATCTGGAAATTACAGATGATAATATTTTAATGAAATTAACGAGCAAATATGGAAATAAATCATCATTGATGTCAGATTGTAAATAAATGTGCTGAGACGTTTTTGTCGGTTCTATAAGATTTTATTAGAATTGTTGTGGCTATTTCCTGTTGTTTCTATTGTTATTGCTGTTGTTGTTAATGAATTAATATCGTAATACTAAACTTGATATATATCTTATTATAATGGAGAGTGTGTGTTTTTCTGTCTGTAACCGAAACTATATTACAACTCAAGTCACAATTCCCTTTATTATTTACATCACATTCTCCATGATTTTATTTTTATTTAAACCTCAATTATTAATAAATTGCTTTTCATTATTAATACTGTTAACCACATCTACATACTAATAACATGCAATTGTATTTATATAAGCAAAAATCTCGAGGATAAATCTTAAAAGAAATCAATTAACAAGAAGAAATAACTGTACTATTATTATTTACTTCCTATTTTAACTAAATAGTTAAATTAGGAAAATTTACCAATGAAAGATGGGAGTAATGGAAAATGACGGAAGAGTTAGTTTCAAAGTTATTCTATTTTTCAATCATACCCCCTCTGTTCTAAATCTTTCTATCTGCATTCTTATTTAGTTTCATTAGCCTTTCTAATTTATATGATATTTTATTATATTAAAACTTAAATACTTGCACCCGGAGGGTGCATATATTTGCTAGTTATTATAATATTAGAAGTGGCCACCATACTGATTCATACCCATATACGCAGAGATTGACTCATATACACGCACACAGACACACGTGCGTGCTAGATAACTGAAAATCAAATTAAAAAAAATATATTTTTCTGATTTATGTATTCTGAAACTTTTTGTACTTACCCAAGAGAAGAATTAATATCTCTAAAACAGATAAATAATATGGGAAATAATGCACAGACAGACACACACACCCCAGCCTGTCGGCTGTGGCTGTAAAAACGTCAGCTGCGGCTGTAAAAACGTCGGCTGCTCCTCTGCAGAGGGGTACAACCCACCCTTTCTGACGATGTGGATGGCGATCTTTAATTACCTGCAATGTCTGAAGACAGGATCGTTGTCCTGTGTCATATTCCACGTTGACTCTTACTTGTGATAGACGGCGATCGAAGAGGCCCCACCTTGCTGTCACTTGGGCTTTGAAAGACCACCAATCATTATTGGTGGGAAACCCTCATAAACAAATAATAATAATAATAATTAATAATAATAATAATAATAATAATAGAATTGGAAACCCTTGTACAAACCATGAAATATACATCTAGAATATAGGAATAGAAGTTGGCATCGAAAAATGTGCCATGCTAGTGATGAAAAAAGGGGAAAGTGAAACAATGGACGAAATACAACTACCAAAATTGGAAAAAAGGGATAATGAAAAATATTTTGGACCTTTGGTAGCGGACAACGAACAGAGATAAAAGAAAAAGTTAAAAAAAGAGTATCTCAAAGAAACTTCTTGAGACCAAGCTCAGTAGCAGAAACCTCACCAAGTGAATAAATACCGGGACCGTCTCTATAGTAAGATACTCAGAATCATTCTTAAACTGACCTCGAAATCAAAAATGGGGAAAAAATACTATATTTATACTTAATTCCAAACTAAGAAAATTTCATAAAAATAGATGGGGCATGGCCAGAAAATTAAAAAAGAGAAACTGAGTGCTTATCAATAACAGGATAAAATAATGTCCTAAGGACAAGTACTAAGTATGAGAGCAATACTCGATAAACCGTAGGACAATGGCAAATGAAAGTTGACTGGGGACACAGATGAAACGATTAATTATTTAAGTGAAGTAAGGAAAGTAACACAAAAAGAATATAAGAAAAGGCACAATTGGGTGGGAAAAGGTAATCCTGCAGTAATTTTGCAAGAGACTGAAATCTGACCATACTGACAAATAGTGTATACACAAATCAGAAAAACATTCTAGACAATTAGGTTCTCTGGAATTTGGAGATATATTTTTCTGGGATGTTTTTAGCCTACTACAAAATAGAAACATAGCTTGAAATTCTCAAAGATTCCAGAAATAACCATGTTTTTGCTCTATATCTGAAGATGCTGTTACGAACTGAGCTTATTGCATAAAACTAAGTTATCATATATATATAGTATTATAGTGTGTACGGAAATAACCTACTCGAGTTTCACTATAAGGATCTTCAAGGATAAATCCACTGAATTAATCAAGATATTGATTAATTGCAGTTAAATGCAGGAGTTCATATTGTAACTATGACCGTTGAAAAGAGTTTCACAGTTTATGAACGCTGTTGCGCCATTTTGAAAAGTTGAATGACAAATGCGATGTTGATTTGTTTTAAATGTAGATGTTAATATGGAATATTTAAAAACATATATTTAAAAAAATATATTTTTTCAAAAAATCGAACTTAAACATTTTCAAAAATCCACTTTAAAAATTCATTTTTTTCCTTCTTCTCCTCTCCCTCTTTTTTCATTTTTTTTTATATATCCCTCCTTTCTTTTTTTTTTTCTTAAAAAAATTTTGGAGTTTAAGAAGAGAAGAGGGAAATAATGAAAAAAGTATGTGGGGGGGAAGAAAAAATAAAAAATAAAAGAAGGGGAAAAAGAAAAAGATAAGGAAAGGAAAAAAGAGAAGAAGAAAGAAAAAAATAATTTTTAAAGAGGATTTTTGAAAATATTTAGGTTTGATTTTTGAAAAAATATATATAAAAAAATATATGCTTTTAAATATTCCATATTAACATCTAGATTTAAGACACAACAACATATATATATATATATATATATATATATATATATATATATATATATATATATATATATATATATATATATATATATAATGGGAAAATGTTTTCTTTGTCAGGTATATATTTCGATTTTTAAAAACAAAAATTAAATTCTGAAATAGGTATCCTTATATAAAAACGTAAATTTCATATTCCTTATTGTTTTTATTTTCTCATATGCATACTCGGAACATACGAACACATTCTCTCTCTCGCTCTCTCTCTCTCTCTCTCTCGCTCTCTCTCTGTCTGTCTCTGTCTGTCTGTCAGTCTGTCTGTCTGTCTGTCTGTCTCTCTCTCTCTCTCTCTCTATATATATATATATATATATATATGTCTATGTGACTATGTGTTGTGTATGAGTGAAATGTGAAATGTCCAATGAATCTCCCAATAATGAAAAATTGTAAAAAAGTTAACGCGAAAGAAGATGTTGTTAGGAATTTGAAAATGTTGTTTAGACGAGAAATTACTTTCCACAAACAAGATTTTTACCCGTCGGAATGGCTGATTTGGAGTTAAAAATGTCCTGGATATAGACACAAAACAGATTCTGATGGTAAAGCTCTATTTCAAAAGATCTGAGGAGTATTGAGTACTCTTTTATTGCCCTTACTCCCAAGGTTAATATGACCCGGGCTGTTAGTAGTTGTTTGGGTCCTATCTAGGGGTCAAATACATTTGCTTAAAAAGTATTGCATTTGATAGAATAGAATGAAAAAATAAACAACCTTGATTAACAATTACAAAATAAATGTAAATGTGAACGTACAAGAAAAACGATTTCCTAACCTGTAGGCATAAGATAACCCTAGACGAGTTGACTTTACGGTAAAATCAATAAATTAATCATTGAAATCAAAACCAGATTCTCTCCTGTATAAGAACTTAGTAAGTGCAGGTATGAGAATAAGTGCAGATTGGGATGAAAAAGATAAAATTAAAAGGTGATGGGTAAAACACATGGATTTAAATTAACAACACAAAAATATATTTATAGCTTTCTAAAGACATCTTTCAGGTGGCGATTGTGGCATCGGTGCTTAAAAAAAACAACAACAAAAAACAAAACAATTATCATCTTCAAAATTACTTGATGATGCCTTAAGTACACGTTTACGTGTAAGATACGAAAGCATACTCACAGCTGACGGTAAACTCTTGAGAGTTTGGAAATATTGTTTCGTCATAGAAAATAAGTTAATTTCGAAACCTCATTATATATGGTCCAAAATATAGTTTTAAGGGAATAATGACCATTTTCTATACCTTTACAACATACATATTTAGTAAACAACATATTCTATTCAAGAACAAAATTTGCGTTACATAGGCTTATCTGATTTTTCTTAACTTTACAGAACGTCAGAGAATAAACTTGACATAATTTGACACCCCAAAAGAAAACAAATTTACAACTACAAATCCTCTGATAATGAAATAGAAACAACTCATTGCATAGAAAAAATATCGTTATATCTTTGCGAGTTTAGCAAGTGCAAACTGTTTCTAACGTCATTAGAAAAACGTTTTTCTTCAGACAGAAAATTAACTTTTAATATAATACAGCTGTTTTGCAATTCTGATCATTATAAATAAATCATAAGTAACTAGCTGAGGTCTACACGTGGTAAGTGTTCAAAATTTAAATCACTGCTGGTTATAATGACAATTGAGGTTTGCAGTTATGAGACACGATGAAAAATGAGATTTATATTATTTATTAAGAGAAACATCATAACAGATGCATATCCACAATCAGAATGTCACAGAAAGATTAACGGACAATAAATGTCAAAAACAATCAGACAAATGTCAGAGAAATAAATGTCAAAAGTCATTTCTATTTGTTTCAGTTTACTAAACAATGTCTATTTTACAATTTTTATTAAATATTTCTATTTAATGATTACACATTCTAATTATTACTATAACAAATAAATCAACTTAACAGAAAAAAGATTTACCAATTATATATTGAATTGGCTTATGAAGTTAATATTATTTAGTTTAAAAATGTGGCCTGAAAGATTCGAATTTTTAGCTAAAATATTTTAAGTTAAGATATCTCCATTCTTCCTTTAATGTAGTTCGATAGAAAAGTTTGTAACGATACTCTGAAGCATTAGAAAAAAATATGCCAATATATTTTTCTATATTAAAAAAAGGCTTGAAGCTTGAGGAACAAATGTCTCCTTAACTTTGTACATATCTGTGTAGAATAGATTTAGGAGTCAATACCCCTTTTTGCCCAAGAGCAAAGATTAATGTCAGTTTGTCTCTGGTAATCTTCAAGCCTACATACTTATTATTAAAGGGAATTATTTGGCATGGTAACTCGGCACCCTAACAGATTATAGGGAATCCTCTATTCATTCACTGAATTATATTAGAAGGCAGTATATTCTAGAACAGGAAGGTCACTACACATATTTACCAGTGTAATGAAAACGGGTTGTTTATGAAGAAAGTAGACTTTTTGTTATAATATTTGATTTGTTCTCTTTGTATGATTTCAAGTGAATCGTGTCATAAATACTAGCTGAAATACACTTCTATCCCTGTTTACTAATGGGTCAAGATCAATGTCAGTTGTTCTATGGTACTATGTAATCTCCAGCATGGTAACTCGGCAATCTAACAAGTTATTGTGAAAGCTGTAATGAAAGCGGTTTACATATAAAATGAGTAGACATTGCATATGATGCTTGATTCGCTTTCAATGTATGTCAAGAGAAACGTAACATAATACCATAAATACTATTTAAAGTGTATGTGAATTAGAATGTAGGTATCAAACACGGTGAGACTAACACATAGATGCTAAAAGTCACTTCTAGTTATCTAATCCTTAAGTATCTATTTCATTATATTTATTGTCAGTTAAAAAGTAATACCGAACGGTTACACACGTTGCTATCATAAAAGATAAATCCACTTAAAAGAAAAAAAAAAACAATCGTCTTTATATTATCCTTAAAAAAATTAAAAAATTGTTTAATTTTCTGTGAATAATCATTTTTGTAAGACGATCTTTTTTACGTTTGTAATTTTAATTTTGTATAATCAGAATAAAACCGCGAGAATAACAAACCAGTGTTAAAAAGTTATCAGACAGATGAATATCAATCAATCAGATGTCAGAAATACCTTCGACTTGTTTTAGTTTACGTAACAATGTTTATTTTACAAACTTTTATTAAAACTTTCCACCTAATGTTTACATATACAATAGAAGTTAAATCCACTTAACATAAACGAGATTAACGTATTATATTTTATATCCTCTTATGAAGTTAATATTATTCTGTGAAGAAATTCATGAAGTATTGTAGAGAAATGATTTCTAAGTGAATGAAGAGACTTACTGATTTAATTGTTGTAGTCAACATTGTTAATTCAAATAAAGCAGTCTTGCCATGAAATTATTCTTCCCGTGGAAGAACGATTTATAAACTTAATTAGTAATTTTTAATTAAATGTAAATAATTATTTAAGTAAGACATTTAATCTTTTTTACTTTCGAAATTTAATTTTGCACAATCAGAATGACACAGGATAACAAACCTATGTCAAATGTATGTATCTACCAAGCCACCCTACTACAGACATGCTATGACACCAGGACAATTTTTAACTAATTGGTTTGAATTTAGAGTTTTCATTCTTCTAGAATAGTTGCCTAAACAACGCCAGATAACTTAGTCTACCCTACTATTTGCCTACAGCTGGGAAGAGAAGATGTCTTTCAACAAGATGAAGTGAAATGCAGACAACCACGTCTAGGATTTGAATTCGGTCGACGATAAACCTTACGCTAAATGCTAAAACACTTAATCAAAGGAAATATTTTTTAATAAAAAATTACTTTACAAACTTTTCTTGAATTAGACATTTATATAAAACATTTACGTTAATGGTTACTATAAGAAGAGACACAATGGAAAAATATATTTTACGTTGTCTTATGAAATTAATATTCTCATATGAAAGAATTAAACGGACTTCAATTTTAGAAAGAAAGAAATTTATATATTTTGATAAAAATCAGTGGGAACCTATGTTGATGAAGATGTATAGGATTTTTAAAGAATTTTAATTTATAAAATTCTAAAAAAGAGGAGATTAATAGTTTAGCCGTCTCTCACTTATATTAGAATATTTTCACAAGATAATACAAAAATATAATTGGTTAGTTTCCTTTTTGTTATATAAAATACACAGAGATCCTTTCTGTGCTATGATGGATATTCTGCTTTCCCTTGTCTGGGAAGATCCGACAGTAAGTTTAACAAAGCAGTTGGTTTAGGAACATCAAACAATTAAATAAAAAAAACAAAAAGGAAAAACTGAAGACAATAGATCTAACATAACCGTTATGTATTGAACATAAATACAAACAATTAAACAAGATAACAAAAAAGGGGGAAAAAGTTCAAAGTCCTTAATAGACCTCAGGTAGAAAAAGATTGAGTGTATGAGGGTGATCGAAGATTTGGTGAAGAGATGCGTGTTGTCACCTTGGTGTTTTGGTGAGAACTGACGAACAGTCAAACGCACAGGAAAGGGCCTGATGGGGTCGAAGGTTGGTACGTGTTGTCACGTATGTATCAGAGGTCATGCTGAGGTTGGACACAGGGGGTGGGGAAGGAAGGAGGGAAAGAAGGAATGGTCAATGAATGTATGTATGTATGTATGTATATAGGCAATGCTCATCTTCTCTACAAATAATATACAACAGGTTTTATTAGGTTACACATTACCAGCAGATTAATACATGTCCTGAATTATTTTGTAAAGAATGAGTAGAGTCAAGGGAAAAGTGAATTCATGCCTTTTCTAAATATTTTTTTTGTTTATACCTGGGGTAATTTTTTAGTAGGAGACAAGATGGAAAAATAACCAGCAGCAATTCATACACTTCCCCTATTGTCCAGCGTTGACGGATTCTTCAACGAGTAATTCATAGTGTACTAGAGAATTTCTGGTTCTAGTAAATGGATATATTGATTGAAATCCAATTCAGTTAAAGAGAGATATACGAAACTTGATAATTATCATCCCCCTTGATTAATTCGTCCTAAAATACCGACTTTGTTTTGTCTAGTATTGTTTCAGCGCAGGTGGGCTAATGGTTATCGGCGCCGGAAGGGAATGTGCAATGCCATGTTCAAATTACCACCGAGGATGGATACTTACACTTCTCGCAAATGCTTTTCAATACTATGGATCTCTCTCAACTATGGTTTAAATAATAAAACAGCCAGGACTTTCTAAGTTTGGATGAGAAAACTATCTAGGCGAATGACAACACTATATAGAGAATCAGTTAGATCCTCGAACGTAAATCAGATCTGAAAGACTCCTGACTTTTGTTATGTATTTTCCAATACTTAAATTGACATAAATCAGAACAGAGTTCATCTTATACTGTTTCCCGGTCTTGAACAGTCTAAAATCCATCTTGAAAATAGAACATGATGTCCATAAGTCTGTGTTAATTTTCTGAATGTTTTCATCATATTGTCATGAAGTGTGTCTCAGAAATTGATCTTGTGTTGAACTTTCACTGTAGACATATGAGAACACATTTGCAATAATCAAATATTGCCCCGTTGAACATGAATTTTGAGAATCAAGTAAAAATCCATGCTTACACACACATTCAGGGTCAATAGAATCAGCGAAAAGTTAATCAGGGTTGCCATCCTGAAAAAAAGTTTCATTTCTTTCTCCATGGTCAAACCAAAACTTGTACCTATATATTCCCTTAATTCAACTTTCTTTGTCAATATCCTATAGTTTGACCACGCTATCCATGTTTTTTAAATAATGTTTCTAAACATAGGAAATTATTTGGATATGAAGGGTTCAATATTCATTTGCATTCTATTTGTCACATAGAAAATTTCTAAAATTACTTAAATAATCAGAAATATGGAATTTTGTGATGGATTCTTAAACAAATTTCGATTTTAAAAGGATCTTATAAAACTCTTTAATTTTCTTATACTGAGAAAGGATGGGTTTGTATAACATCGAGTTAGCAAGAAAAATGTGTTTGAATAAGTTTTTAATCTGCTTGGGAGGCGGATAATTTGGAAGCTTTTTCATATAAAGCTTTTCAGACATGATTTTACAGCTTTATCTTCCATTACAGAAGATATTTTTTTTATCAATCTCTCCTGATAAAATGTTTTTAAATTGATTTCATTTCGTTTTTTTTTTTTGGAAATATTCATACTTTTAGGATAAGTTTTTCTTCCAAAATTTAGCTTTCAAAATGTTTTAAACATGTTTCCTTTTTTGTAAGCGATTCGATATCCAATGAACTATTTCTGTTGAACGATATGTATATGAGATACGTTTTCCTTATGTAAAAACATGGCCTTTTGTAATGCCTTGTTGGTGGAAAATGAAAATTTTCAAAAATGTATAACATCTTATTTTCTACAGAGAATTATATTTCATGTATAAAATAAAACAAATATGATGATGCTTCAAATTACTGTTGTTTAAAAAAAAAAATTATCTATTTTAGTGTAATTATCAACTTGAGAGTTTAATAAACATAAGGTTCTCTGGCAGTTTTGCTTATAGTTTGAAAGCTTCCCGGCTGTAAATTGTCAATTTTATTCTTATTATTTCCATAGAGAAATTGAGCTTAAAGACTTATAGACATTTTGGGGTAGGTAGGGTCTTATTAGAATATCTGAACACAGTATAACTCTTTTGCCAACACAATTTTCCACAGGTGTTGTACCGAATGTTCTGAGTATATTTTACCTGTATGATGGGATATATCAGAGTTCACTTACTAATTCACCTCAGAACTCATTCTATTTAAATAGAGTAACATTATTATGGTAATCTGAGTCTTTCTGTTCAATTATAATGAACTAACCATCAGTCTTTGTACTTTGCTTGACTGTGGTATGCGTATAATGAGAGAACCGCTGTGAAGTAGGCGAAGAGTTAAATACTCGGTTCTACAATTACCGGATTAGTGCAATGGTTATCATCTTAAAAGTAGACAACAAGCTAATTCCAATTTTATACGATGCTGTTTGTGTTTCATTTTACTGCAATGTTCTTGAGAAGGGAATGTATTAGTCTCTTCTTCCCTCATACACAACTAGTAGTAAAATAATAGAAGAAACTGCGTTCTTTAGGCCTTGGTCGGTTAGGCGATCTTAAATAAAGAAAATTATGCCTATAATAGATATTATAGGTTTTTTGTTAAAACATCTGAACACACAGTCTTTTAAAATAATTTATTCCAATATTAGAAGAGTGAGGTTCCCAAAACTTATCTCAGTCGGTAGAGCGTTCGGCTAGAAACCACGAAGTTCCTAGTTCGATACCGGCCCTCGCCAACTCAGCGTATGAGTAGCACAGGGATCTGTGCGGTAAAGTAAGGAGCTGATGGTAGGTGTGGCGCTCTACCTCAGACGCAAAAACAACCTCCTTGGTCTAGCGCTAGTGAAAAGGGGATAGACTCCCTCGCTGATTGGCTGATAACGATTTTAGGCCGCCCCGACGACTTTATTTTTTTTAATTATATATATATATATGAAAATAATATTTACTTGTTAATTAGCATTAAATTAGATGACCTTTCTGTACACAATCAACTTAAACAATGTTTTCTTATGGTTTTAGACTTCCTATTTAAGATATGAATAAAACATCAAAACGATCTCTGACGATCCGACATGCATATGCGCGAGATATATTTCCCTTATATTTATTTTCAAATTTTAACTTTGAAATGGTCCTCACATCATTGAGACTTAGTTCCTCATAGTTATATCCCACTATTCCTATTAAGTTTTACCCTCAACCACATTTTTAAGGTTTTTTAAAGATAAAAAAAAGCGACAGATAAGCCGAGTATATGCTTGGGGTAATGTCAGAGATCATTTGGACACTGTATTTATATTGTGAATTGGACCTAAACCACAGAAAATCAATATATTTTTTTTGAATCTGAAAAATTATTTGGTTAGAGGAAAAACTTCTGAATGTTGAGCAATTAGTTACGAAAAGAATATTTTCCATTTTATTTTTTAGACTGCGCTCATTTGATTGATCTGTGCCAAATCATAAAGCATTAAAAGTATTAAAAGTCGACAAAGAAGCTCATGTTTCGCATAATAATTTCTTGGTATTAAGTCTATATAAAATGATCCTTTTTTGTATATGTCTTACTAATGCACTACAAAAATGGTATATCATTGTGTATCATCTAACGTTATATTTGTAAAGTGGAACGCTAACAAAAATGTTCGTGTACTTATATAACATTATATACATAAGGGGGGAGTGCACTAGAGCATTCACGTAGAAAATCGCAAGTTTCGATACCAGTACGTGACCGCTCAGCGCACGAGTAGTGCACCTTGGGTAATCTGATTTGTGCAGTAGAGTTGGGGGCTTACGGTAGGTATGCCGCACCACTTCCCCCATACAATCTCCCTGATTTAGCGCTAGCAAAAAGTGGAAAGACGCCCTCGCTGTTAGGCTGATAACGACTACAGTCCACTCTGCAAAATTTACTACATACACAAATCTGATCTATTAATAATGGAGATTCGCTTCCGGTTTTTGTCTGTAACAAAAATTACGTCACTGCTTACGTCACATTACCCAAAATCGCCATAACATAAAATAAATACACTCACAATTTGAACATACAACATTAGACAGTCCTCATTATTTCTTAAAACAAGTTTTAATTAATACATAACTGGTATTATATATCTATATATAGTTTGTTTTATTTTAATACATATTATAAAGTTTACATTTCCAATTGTTTTATTTTTTAATCCTTTAATGAATTTGATGGTTTTACTTACTTAGGGTACAAACTCGCTGACATTGAATTTTTTACTCTCAGGCAATATATTTCAAAAATATATTTTTATATCAACCGGTGGGTGTTTTTTTTATTTTGTACTAGTAAATATAATAGGCATTAGCCAAAAAGCCAATATGTGTATGCGTAGCATAAGACATTAAACATGGCACATCATGTTTTTGGCGCAGTAGTGTTAATGAATACTTTTTACATTGTAATTATATTAGTATCTACGTTCGCGCTTACCCGATCATTATAACTTATTAAGATTGATTAATATTAAAGGTTTATTATAGCGAGCCTAAACTTATTTATCTATTTGCAACACGATTTAATGGCCAAGGAAGGCAGATTTTAAGCAAGATTTATTAGAAATTGTCCATAAGAAATTCTTAATATCTATCAGAAAATATTCGATGGAAATACAGACATTACGAAGAGAGGCAAGAAAATAAAGTAGGAAAATATAACAGACTTATTGAGTTTTACACATTCAATGTAAATGGATGATTTGGATAATCTATTTTTGTGACTCTTAGATTCAATTAAGTCAGACAGAAAAGTCTTTACATCTTTTTCTCTGATCGTTTATAGAAATGCATAATTTTTTTTTATAATTTAGAGAATTTATATCTTTGTAAAAGTAAGTGTTCTTTCTGTTCTTGTTTCCCTAGAAATATTATCCTTCAACAATTCATCTGCCAATTCTTCTAGTTTTCTTTAATTTTTGTAATTCCTGTGAAAACATTTCCTTCTTTTTCTTTAATCTTTCATTTTCTTCCTTTCTTTTAATCCGATTTTGCAGCGCTTCCTTCTTTTATCTTTCTTCTTTTAATTCTTGTTGTCACTTCTTCTCTTCTTCTTCTTCTTCTTCTTCTTCTTCTTCTTCTTCTTCTTCTTCTTCTTCTTCTTCTTCTTCTTCTTCTTCTTCTTCTTCTTCTTCTTCTTCTAACTTTGAGCCTTAGCTTCTTGTTCATCAACATCATCATCACCATTATCCTCCTTCTTCCCCTTCTCCTCCTTCCTCCTCCTCCTCCTCCTCATCATCATCATCATCATCATCATCATCTACTTCTTCTTCTTCAAGCTATTGAATGGTTTCATCTCACCAACAATATGTTGTCAATTAACTTTTCAGGCGTCCGAAGAAACAGGAAGATAAATACAAGAAAGAAAAGATGATAAAAGCTGCAATATTTTCCATTATTCACTTATGCAAAAAGCATTTTAAAAATATTCATGAAATTACATTTCTTCCGCTGACAAAAGACCGGACAAATTTATTTCCCTTCTTTTCTTACGTTCATTTAACGCCAAAAGTTGGATGTAGCAATCACATGTAAAGACCCTAAAGCATTGTCGACCAGTGAGGTCAAGTAGCAATTTGTAGACGAATTGCATTTATACGACATTTTAAAGTCTAATATCTTCTCAAATAAACGGATTGTGGTCAATACATCACTCAAGGAATCTGTCTACACTTGTTGATAACTATGTATACATTTATGTCAACATTGTAGATAACTATGACGAACTGGTTGTTTGATATAGGGACATACATACATATATATATATATATGACCGTGAATATTTAGTCGAGAATATGTTGTGTACTACTTTGTTTGCATAATTTCAATATACACAGCAACTACAGAAGAAACTAATCAGATTCAAAAATGTATTCAAAAATCAATTGAAGCTTCTGACACTCAGAATAAACACTTAAAGTTCATTGTAAAGGTTTTTGACACGAACAAGTGTTCCATTGTCAGTTAGATTGCCAAAAGCTATACTTGATGAGAAGGCATTTTGTGTGCTTGAATTAAGAGTAAAACTGATTACATTTACGGGGTTTCGACAAAAGAAATAGAAACTTTCAAAAATGTATTTTAATATCTATTCCTGATACAGACACTCCCGATACAATACGCAGCTGTCTAGAGAAGCTGTTGGGGTTTATTTTTTAAGAATTTCAACTGCGCCACTTGTTTTATTATCAGTCAATGCACCAAAAACTATAGCCGTTGAGAAGACATTTTAGTTGTTTGAATCAAGTAAATTTAATTGTTAGCGTCCCGCGACATCATTATAGAACACATTTTGGAAAATCACCGACAGTAGACATTCTCTCTCCGATTAGTCCGGGAAATTTAAACACAATATGACCAATATATGAAACCAATAAATAGGAAGCTGTTTGAGTACAGGCAAAAATCCTATTAGACCATCAGGATTCGAAGAAAATTGAAGCACATGTCTGCTACGTTAAATCCAACTCAGGATGTGTTTTCACATCAGCGTTAGCTGATGGTATTTCACTGGAGTCTGAGTGACAACAACTGTCCTCAGGTCTCCAGGACTCTTCTGAGTATTCTAGCTGATTTCAGCAATATTGTTGTCTGGATGGTCTCAATTCCTCCTCTGATTTCCAGTTCCTCAAGTCTTTTTTCTAAGCTTTTTGGAACTGTTCCTAGTGCACCAAATACAATTTATATCACTTTCACCATCATATTATACAGTTTTTTCAATTCTCTGGCAAGGTACAGGTATTTGTCTGTCTTTTCGTTTTCCTTCATCTTCACCCTGTGATCTGCTGAAACGGAAAAATCTACCAGTTGACTAGTTCTCTTTTTTTTATAGGTCTGGTCTTCTAGCTGGGATAAGGTGATCCGTCTTTGTCTCGAAGTTCCAGATACTTTTATATGTTTCCTTCTCAAGAACAGATTCTGGTTTATGCATATACTATTTTAATTGTATGATCAAAATGTATTTTTAGCATAATTCCCAGTGGATCACCTTTCCAACACAGTCGTTCCTAGCTTCGTATTCTCCTTGTACTACGTTCACCTAATACATGGTTAATAATAATAATAATAATACATGGTTAATAATAATAATAATAATAATAATAATAATAATAATAATAATAATAATTATTATTATTATTATCATCATCATCATCATCATTATTATTATTGTTATTATTATTATTAATTATTATTATTATTATTATTATTATCACTCCATTCGATTTTTTCACACTTGCCGTAGCCGATCTCAACAATGCTGTAGTCAGGATGGTCTCGATTCTTCCTCTGATTTCCAATTCATCCAGACTATTTTCCAGAGCCCTGGGGCCCTTGGAACCCTCATGTTCCACAGTTTTCTCAGTTCTCTGGCTAGGTCAAAATATTTGTCGATCTTTTCGCTATTTTCATTTTCACTCGGTGATCGGCCACATCCACGAGGTGACAAGTCTTCCTCTTCTTGTCAATCAAAATTAGGTCTGGTCTGCTGGCTGGGATTAGGGGATCCGTCTGTACCTCAAAGTCCCAGAGAATTTTGTGCGTCTCGTTCTCCAGGACAGATTCAGGCTTGTGCATATACCATTTAGTTGAATGGTGAACATTTAATTTCTTGCACAGTTACCAGTGAATCACCTTTCCCACCCAGTCGTGTCTATTATTGTACTTTCTTTGTGCGAGTTTACTTCGCTTATTATGTGATTGACAGTTTCGTCACACATTCTACACTTGCTATTCAGTTGCGTCCTATCTACTTTTGCTTTTATATAATTTGTCCTCATGGCAATGTCTTGTGCTGCAATCATAAGAGATTCTGTTTCTCCCCTGAGGTTTCCCCTTCTTGGACATGTCCATGTCTTCTGATGTGCGATCTCTCCTATGTTTCGCTTTAAGTGTCCATGTAGTTGTTTTCCTTCCCATTTATGCTTTCTTGTTTGTGTTATATTTGTGCTCGTCCATATGTTGCAATTGGTTTTTTTTCTGGCTGCTGCTATTAGTCTCTTTTTGCTCTTTTTTGTATATTCATCGAGTACTCGAATTGTCGCATCTACAGTCTTCAATGCTGGTGAGACCTCTTTCTACTTCTTTTATTGATACATATAGCCTGTGTGTGTGTCGTCTCTTCAGTGTAATACCTTGTGCATTGTCATAAGATTCCTTGTCCTTTGGTGCATCTGTCGGAGCTCCCCTCTTGTCCATTTTAAGAATGGTCCAGTGTATCTTACAAGAGGGACAGCCCAGGTGTTTATACCCATGATGAGATTTCTGCTGCAGAGTTCAGTTTCTAGGAGTTTTCTCGTTCTTCTGAGGTACTCTTTCCTTACTCTTTCTTTCATCTCTCCTTGTTTGATGCTGTCCGCCCCCAGTACTCCCAAATATTTATAATTTTCCTTTTCTCCCAGCGTCCTTATTCGGTAATTCTATTCCTTCTGTTATTTCTTTTTCCCTGATTTTAAAGACGAAAATAGGTTACAAAAAGTCGCCATTTTTTACGACCCTCTTCAAATTTGGTGAGTTAAAATCGACATAACTCCACCAATTGTTGGACTTGGAAGCTCACATTTTGGGGGTTGGCTAACTTTATCATCCATAATTGGGACAAAATTTCAGAAAAATTGAAGTGGGTGGGTGACATGGCCTGGAGGATTTGACATGCAATTACCCCGGGGAACTATATTAGGATACTGTGTGCTGTCTTAAACTAATCTTGGAAGCAGTACTCTTCAAAAATCAGCCGTAGGTCCCATGCCGCCAATCACAAGATGGACACTGCCGGTGAAACAAGGACGAAATCATAAGTAACGTTCTCCTTTGTACACCTACACATGGACACACCAGCAAAAGGTGACCAGTAAAACGTAAATCAATTAGCTCTGTGTGGATTATGGGCGCGGTGTAGAAGACGTGGCAGGTGCGATGTCTGATAGGGGCCGGTGGTAAGAGAGTCATTGGTATCTGTGCTGTTGATGATGATATAATTGTATATAACATAAAATGCAAATATTTTGAAGTTTTGCACAATTAATAACTTTAATCATTAAGTTATATGGCCAAAATCATGATGAGATATTCACTCGATTGGTTTATTCAATTTCTTCAATTGAACTTTTGAAGACACATTAACTGAAATTGATCGCTTTTAACACTTTAGCCTCAAGCTCAGCAACAAATTAAAGCAAATAAAAATGAATAAAAACATATTATTTTTTCTTTTCTTTCATTTCTCTAATTAACATTTTATCTTTCCTCCTGGGATTTCAGACGTAAGTCGACCCCTTAATTAAAACGCCTGACTCTGTAAAATACAAATTTAATTATCAACCGCCTTTGCCGTTTTTTTTACCATATTTAATTTTCAGTTTAAAATACAAAAAAAATATCTAGAATAAAAACAATCCTGTCTAACGTTTAATATTTCTTCCATTTAAAAGAATCCTGTGAAAAAAAGAAAGAAAAAGCAATTCTTCTCTTCACTTTGGCTATTTTGATACTTGTTTCAATTCTTGTATTTATTCTTTCATTCCGGTCTTGCCGCCTTCAACCATAATGTTCGTTTTTTGTGTGTATACATTCAAAGGTTGCTGAAAATAAACAAATTATAAACAATACAAATGCAAGTGGTGTATGAGGCTAATAATAACATGGACGAGCATTTATTTGAGTGAATTTACTTTTTTTTTCAATTTAAATTAACTTGGTTTGTTTTGGAGAACAAAAAAATAAAAATAACAAATTAGAAAGAAAGAATACGCCCAAATGAAGGAACAAAAGAAAGCAAGAAAGAAAGCGATAAAAAGATGGCTTAAAATAAACAGAAAAGAAAAATCAAAGAAAAATCTCAAATAAATAAAGTAATAAATAAAGAAGACAGCCAAACCAAGTAACAAAAGAGAGCAAAGATGAAAGCGATTAAAAAGATGGCGAAATAAAATTGTAAAAATGAAATAAATAAAAATTCAAGTGAAATCAAAAATCAAAAAAGCAATCAACAAAGAAAGAAAACGTAAAATTCAAATAAAAAAGATTGAAAGGTAAGAAAGGGTCATTGAAAATGATAGTAGTACCGTTAATATTTTGATACCATGGATCTGCAATTGTATCTGGTGCGAGCGTTCTTGTATGAAAGACCTCATTGGGGCTATTCAAGGGAACGATAAGTACCAAGTCTGTTCCAGGGACGAGATTAAACACAATATCAAATCCGCTTCTAGATCCTATATCTTATTTACATTGGTTTGTTTAATTTCATATCAACAGTTTTATGGGTTATTTGATACTGACATTTGTTTCATTGGTAAAAAAATAATAATTTTCCATTCCAATAGTTTTTAAATCGTACTTTTATTTAACTGTTATGATAATTTATCTTCAAACATATAACCTATCTAGTTCACTTAATATTAATAACATAAGCAATTATATGGTTAGTAATCAGCATGTTTTTGCATGGTTTCAACTATTCCTGTATAAAACTAATTATCTGCAGAATGATTGAAAGTATCTAATAAAACTTAGTAAGCAACCATAGCTTCAGGTAACTATACTTAATACCAATAATTTGCACACAGTAATATATTATTAAATATTCCTATTCGTAGATAGTAGCCTAATAGTTGCGAAGTCTCAAGAGCAGAGTGGGACTGAGATTAATGATGACAAAGGTGTATTCCACACTCTCCAGAGCTCCAAAACTGCAGCCTCACTACCGGATGCATCTTACGTCCTACCCAAGGTATCAATCCTTATCCTCTGTAGAGGTTGCATTCGGTGTATTCTACACCTCGCCGACATGACCGTTAAGTTTTAAGTCAGATTGTATATCCGCCACACTGGCTCTCCTACCGTGGTCAGATCATAAAGTATCTTTACTATTTGATTCATGCATTAGTGGCCGGTGAAAACACGGGTTTATGCTTTTCTTAATGGGTATTAATTCGAATACCAACACTCACAGGAAGTGAAGTCTGATGGTTTGGAAGATAACAGTAGTTTTATATTTGCTAGCTTTTGTGGATTTAGAATGGAAGAAAAAGTTTTGCATTAACATGCTGAAATGTACATTGACCATAAATGAGTATTCTTTCCACTTGCTGGGCATAGACAAAAATCATTTATCAAGAAGTCTGTTAACGGTCGAGGAAAAAGAGATTTATTAAGAAAAAAAAATGAAAATTGGATATTTCCAAGGCAACTTTGTTTAAACAGCAACTTTTGTGGTGAAAAATCATTTTCAAAAATAATCTTTTCCTATGGATAGCTAAACATCAATAAAACGATTAAAGGAAAGTGGTGCAATGAGAATTGGATCGTTTGAATAAGAAATTTGAGAAGAAATATATTTTCTTACTAAATTAGAGGCTAATTATCTTTGAAAGTCTGAGATAAAACGTAATTATTATTCAAACCATTTACGCCTCACGGACTATTGTCCTCGTCTATATTGTTTCATTCACAAAATTATGTCCGCTGTATTCCCCAGTCTTTTTTAACAACTGAATAAAGGAATACCAGAAATGGGGAAAAACAGTTACATGGTTACTTCAATCGACTAACTTGGGAACTTGCATAGGGAAAACTTGGACATGGTTAAGAAAGGGAAACCTCAAGAGAGAAACTGAATCGGTAATAAAGAGGCAAGACAAGGGGACATTACATTGAAGACTCTCAAAAATGATATATGAATTGTACCACAGGAAAACGGCCTAGAGACTAACAGTTGTCGGGAAGCCAAGAGTTCAATCCTTGATCCTACGTTCAATAAAGAGAAAAGAGCAAAATGCCTAAATAAGTGATTATACAAGATATATTAAAACTGAGGCAGTGGATATTTTAACCTGATGTATTTTATAGAGTTTGGTCCGAAATTCTCTGAAAACTTTCAACTACGATAAAAGACATGTAAAGAAGGCAAACGAGAATCGAAATCGATGAAAACTGTATACAAAAGAATTGTTAATATAATGCTTATTTTGTTTTTTATAACAAAGAAAATATTCTGAATTTGTTTAACTGTCTTCCTATGTAATTGCTGGGCAAATCTGCACATGCACACTTACGCATATATATATATATATATATATATATATATATATATATATATATATATATATATATATAAATCAATTTTGTAATCTTTTCGAATCCTGAAGAGTAGCTATTATGACGTTCAGGCTTAGAATAGCTTGACTGATTCCCCTGTAGCGGAGTAAGACAAAGCTCCCAGAACAAATGGATATCCTAGGTTTTTACGCTAAATTGAATTGGTTGGTGAGCCGAGTGTGCAGTAACCATTTATTTCCATTCCTCCCAGGCCCACTCTAAAGCTTAGGGTAGTACTAGTTTGGCTGCCACTTATAGTTTGAATATTATTTGTATTAGATATAAATACTTGAAACCATATAAATGTGTGCAAACTAATGATTATCATTAAATATAATTATTAATCTTTAATAGGAATACTTGATACTATAATTGTGTGCAAATTATTCATGCTAGGAAAAAATATGTGCACCCCGATGACAAATATTTGAGTTTTAATATGATTAGATATTATAGCATGTTAGAATGTCTAATGAAATTAAATAAGAACACTAAAAGATAACACTTATTTTTACTTTATTCTAATTGATTTCAATATAGAATTATACATTTAATACGTTTGAGAATAAGACAATCATATTATAGATAAATAACAACAAGTAATTATCCATCAAACACGTTTTTGTTACAACTGGTAGGCAAATTATTCGCACTATATACTATGTAAACATTTATTTCTTAATTATATATAACCCACATTGCAGTATTTTAAACACATTAATGATATGGTTTGTTTTGAGGAAAATCAATCTCAGCTAGAATGTTATAAAGACATTGTTAATAAAAGATTTTCTGAGAATTTAACATAAATGACTAACGGAATTTTGGCGTTGGTGGTGACGTAGTTTCAGTTACCGACAGACGGACACATAATCTCCATTTATAATAAGATTAAGAGTGGTTACTTGAAGCTATAATTGTTTACCAACTATTATTAGTATTAGTTACTTTAAACCATACAATTGCTTGGTAAATATTTATGTTTGATATGAATACGTGGAACCATGTAACTGTGTGAAGATAAATGATGTCTATTAAATAGAAATAGTCATATAATTTTGTAAAAGATTATTAGATATAGATTGGAATACTTGATACCATGTGTATAGGATATTAATATTAAATAAGAATACTTGAAACTATACAATTGTGTGCAAAGTATGTGTATTAGATGCGAATAATTGATATCATAAAGTGTGTGCGCAAAAACGATTATGGACAAAAAAAGAGAACATTGAACGTATAGTTACAAATAAAAACTAACATTTACAAATGAATAAAGTTCAGAATTAAAAAATAGACCGTCTTAAGAATTTGATATAACGTATGAAAAATAAACGAAACAAAACAGGAAAATGGCACAACCATTCAGGACCAAAATAATTCGCTCCTTAAATACATCTCATACGTCCAACAAGATCCTCTAGTATGCATAGAAGAATCATTGAGAAAAGAACTTTGTGGAAACCACTAGTTGATTTGAAAAACTTGCAAAGAATAGCATACTATATATATATATATATATATATATATATATATATATATACTACAATTATATACAATTCAGCTATAGCTTTTATTACAGATATTATATCGGATCGGACAAGTAGTGAAGTTTTTGATATTTTGAGGCACAAAACTACTAGATAAATACGCATAAGTGAATTTCAAATTTATTTGTTTAATCGTATTTCAAGTTCTTGTTAGTTCCTATGTCTTGGCCTTTACTTTAACATACACTCTGTAAATGTGGCTTTTCCTAATTTATTATTCTACTGAATTTGGCTTTGGTTGGAGTCAGAAAGTAACTCTCAGTTCTGCTTAAATAATTCTATTTGATAGAACATTTTCTTTGAATTCTAACCAGGCTGAAACGTAAAGGAAATGCCAATTTCTATATGATTGGCAGAGAAGAAATGAAGAAAGACACAAGATCGCTCGACCCGAATGAAGCTATTTAACTTGCTCATTCAATTTCTTCGATTTTACTTTTTTATTTTATCTTTTGTTTGTTTGTTAGTCCTTTGTTTGCTTGAACATTCTTTTCTCTTTCTTTCTTTTTTCTTTCTTTCTCTTTCTTTCTTTCTTTCTTATTTCATTTCAAACGCATTTAGTTTTCACCCTTTCTATCGCTATTTCATTCGTTGTTTATTTTCATTCAATTTCTTGTCCTTCTTTTCGGATCTTTCATGATTTTTCTTTTTCCCTTTTATACTACTCTTGTCCCACAATAGCTGTTCCACTGAGGATGAAAATGTAATAACCATTATGAGTTATAAGTATTACTCTAATTTTTTATTTTTTATTTACAGGGTTTACTTATTTAGGTTCTCGTACTATCGTTATATTAGTTATGATTATTACTGTTTCTTATTTTTACTTTGTATTTTAGTATTTTTAAACTTTTCTTATATTAGCTTTAAAATCACTGCTGTACAGACGGTATTCACAACTAGATCTCAAATTATTTGATGGGTTAGTGAGAAAAGACTAAACAATAGTATTTGTTTAAGAATTGCTTTCAATTATATTTATTGGAAAAATTAATTTTGGTGTTAAATCTAGACTGCTGTATTGATGGGTAAGGGGAAACAGAATAAAAAATTCCCCTCAAATGTAGGATTTTCTGTTGTTTTATAATGAAAATACGAAGAAAAGGATAAGTGACAGATCGTGCTGGTGTAGGATCTTAGGTATTTCTTCGTTCTAGTAAGAACCAGCAGTTTCCTTATATTTTGATGGTTCTTTGTTTCTCAGTCCACATTAGAACTTAACTCCTTTGTGTACCTAACCATAAAAGAGGCTGAATAAAAAACAATTGAGTAATTCCATGTCAAATTATCCAAGCCTCTTCAATCTTTTTATGAAATTTTTCCATGTGCGGGTTATGTTAAAGCTAGACAATCCCCAAAATTTGAGCCTCCAGTTCCAAGAATTGTCGGAGTTATGTTGATTTTAACTCTCCAAATTTGGGTGGTGGTCACGAAAAATGGCGACTTTCTTTATCTTATATTTGTCTGTAAAATAAGTTCTAGAAATTAGTTTATAAGAGCATTTGCGCACAAGAAATCTAACAAAAAAGTATCAAAGTCAACCAATTTTAAGTTATTGATGATTTCTGATTTTTTTCTAACAAGATCAATATCCCGATGTGGCACTGCATCTATGACAAAAATTTTCTATTATTATTTCACATATATTGAACATTATTTGTAACAAAAAGATAGTTTTATATTTGCTCAGATTTTTGGGATTTTCTATTGTTAACATAGTCCACACCTAGAAAAGATTCAGAAAAAATTGATCGGTAAAATTTTACTTTTTTATGGATGACTTGACATGGAATTACCCAGTTCTTTTATTGGAGTTTTCAGAACAGCAAAACCTCAGTCCTGCTTTGCATTGGTGGCATGTCTTGTCCGATGGAGTCAGGTGATTTCAGCAACTTTTTGAATTGAAGATAGAAGTGCTAGATAAAGCATATCTTATTACACCTACCCTACTGAACGAGGTCAACTGGTCGCTGCTGATTATTTAATGAATTATCTACTCGCACCCTGTGACTACTCCTTTGCAATGTCACACATTCTAGAAGCGCTAAGGCACTTATAAAATGCCAGAATCCATATGTTATCTCTCCATCAATGTGAGAAATAGTAGAGCAGACGATTTTCTTTTATCCTTTTTAAGGTAAACAATCTTGGAAAATTCTGAATTAAAACCAGCTATACTATTAAAAATTATGCGTGTCGCATACTGCATGAAGCGGCGTGGTTGGTAAATACAAATATCATTCAATAAATATTTCTAATTGATTTTTTAAAGCAAAATGATATTTTTCAGTCTTTTTTAAAAATCAAAATGGCGGCAAATCAAATAGATTGCTACTGGCTTGAGAAAATATCTGTCATCAAATTCATGGAGGCTGAAAAACGAAAACTATGTGAATTAAGAAGAATGTAAGACATATCCGGAGAGTCATTTTTTAATCAAAACTTGTGTACAGACAGGTTGTTTAATAAAGTTCGCAATAGTATACAAGATGATGATAGGCTAAGCAGACCCACAATATCGACACATCTGAAAAGGTAGATTTATATAATGTGTTCATGTTGACCAACAGAAGAGTTACAATTGAGGATATTTCTGAATAACTGGGAATTTCTGTCGGTAACAGAACACAAATTTTGAACATGATGACCTTGCCTTTTCTAAGGTCAGTTTACGTCGGATTTCACCTGGACAATGCAAGATCTTAGAAACTATTAGTCAGTTTGATTTGGAACAGCTGTCACATCCTTATTACAGATATGGCTAACTCTAGTTTTGACTTGTTTGGTGCATTCAAAGATTTATAAAACATTTTTCACGCGATGATGAAATGAAGAGCCCGTGAACATATGGCAGAAAACTCAGTCCAAATATTTATTTTTTATTTTTTAAATTTCTTTTTACTAGTACTAATATTAATCAATGTTAAACATTATAAGGCATTTGGTAATAAATTGTTATTTATTCTACGGTTCAAATAACATAACTGAGAGACTGTTTGACTCTTAAGATAAATAAAAATAAATTGTAAATTATTAGTCGATAATCTTATTATAATGCAGATTGTGTGATTTTCTGTGTGTAACCAAAACTATATTACTACTCAAGTCACAGTTTCCTTAGTTATTTACATTACATTATCCATGATTATATTTTATTTTAAACCTCAATTATTAATAAAAAATGTTTACATTATCAATATTGTTGACCATATCTATATACTAATATTTATATGCTGAAGGAATAAAGGAAAACTGTGTTTTAATAAAACGAGATTATATTGAAAAAATTCCTGTGTAAACTCTGAGTTAGTATATTGTAAAATTCCCTTTGTTTATTTAATAACCCTACTACATAACCCCGTTCTGAATTTGAACCCATTTCACCAGGTATATTTTCTTCAGGGGATAATCGTTGCCCTATCGGCAACACTACTCAAAAGTGGTAGAATCAAACAGAACATAAAATGGTTTAATTTCAACACAAATAACACAGTGTAAAGAATGCAAGTTATTAAACGGTATTCGTTACTTATTGCTAAATTGCGGTGTGGTTCTTCTCGGAGGGAGGGGGTCGAAAAAAAGGCTCACCTTAATATACAACAGTTCCGGTGTTGTGGATGGTCTCCTTAGCTGACCAAAAATGAAAAACCAAGGAAAAAGATCTCTGCCTTTTTAAAAACTATGGCACATGCCATGGTGGGAAGGAGTATATCCATTGGCTGGCGATACTCGAAGCAAGTAGCACTGGCCAATGGGAAGCCACCACCCAGCCTCGGCATGGCCAAATAATCTCTTATAAAAGAACACTGACACAAAATGCCATATACAAAAAGCGAAGCTACAAAATGAAGTAGCAGGATATTGCTGGGATGCAAGCCCGAAATTTTAACATTTTGGACAGGGTCACCTGTGCGAACCAGTATAATGTTGAAAGACCCGAAACTGGTAATGATCACAGGAAAAACATTACTGATGATGCATCCCAGCGCATCTTGAAGATGTATTTTCCAAATTCTCCATTTGATTAATCATTTTAAATTATTTCGTTGATGTGTTTATATGCCATGTTGAACTGCTGTAATGAAGAGTGTATTTTCCTTTTCCGAATTTAATAGGTTTCTCCCACTTTTAAATCAGATTACAACGACCATTTGGAAAGAAAATGTCATATTACATTTTAGAATCTTCGATACAGCATCATAAAAATGCGTTATGTTTTCAACAAAAGGTTGTAAATTACATTATAGTTCTTGATGGCTTTATTGTCACTTGGCTAAAATATGGAAAACAGAACTTGTTTCATTGCGGAAGAAAATATATTTTTGTCTCAAAACGGCTTTATTTGCTGTCTGAACTTTTGAATATTTTCAAAATTTTGAATATTTTTTACAATTTCAAAATATTTTGGTTTGAAAAAGATTTATTCAAAAAGGGCTGTGTTTGCTAGTGAGGGGGATTTTCTGGCACTTTTACAAATCGTATAAAAAACTACTTGGCATGACAGAAATGATTTAATAGTTCTAGTATATAAGAAGAAAAAAGAAAAGAAATAAAAACGAACAAGAATAAGAGAAGTCAAAGAATAAAAATCAAGATACAAAGATAAGTAAAAACAAAGAAGAAAAAAGCAAATAGAAAGAATAAGAAAAATAAGGAAGGAAATGCAAATACATATATAAACATTAATATATATATATATATATATATATATATATATATATATATATATATATATATATATATATTTCATACAGTTCCCAACTCTATGAACAAAGAGTACATTTTAAGTCACATGGCAACAGCTTGCAGATAACCAACGGTATGTAGAAGTTAAAAATAAAAGAGCAACTATTAATTAGATAGAAACTTTTATTGGTTTGTTAATTAAACATTGATTAGTGAAGACCATATTTCAGAGCTACTGTCACTAAACACACGAAAAAATACAAACACTTACAACCACATATATACAGGTCGATTCAAAACACCAACATTAGAATTAACTTGAATCTTTTAAAACTATTTATGTAGTACGCATACATTCAGTACAATAAAGTATGCCTCTTATCTGTGTGTCAGATTAGACTTGGATTTGATGGATAAAATGTATGATTAGAATATGCTGACTATCTTCCCTGTGGAGGGGTACGTAACCTCCAAATGGGTATCCCATTAAAATACATCCGATTGTGATGCTCCAGTTCTGGGGATCTGGGATGCATGGAGTACCATTAGTTCCAGATCCACTGTGACCCAGTGTCCTATCTATTGTTTAAAAACTATTCAAGTTTGAAAAAAAATATTCGTGTTTGAAAAGTTATCATTCCTATTTGAAAAAAAACAAAAACGAAACACATACACACAAATGGACATATAAATGACAATGAACGTGATTCCCTAACTTCTTGACATAAAATCATTCTAGACGGATAGATATTTCATTAAAACAATGACATAACCATTCTTCTTAAAATTGCAGTTTTTAATTCATTTATTATCATCTGTGTGCACAGAGTTATATAATCATCAAATATTCCTAATATCAAGAGTATATACACAATTATATTGTATCAAGTAACTATTCCGGTTTAATAATAATAATAATAATAATAATAATAATAATAATAATAATAATAATAATAAATTATTTGCTCTCATTTATATGGTTTCAGGCATTCCTATCCAATACCAATAATTTTCAAGCAGAACTATTTTATCGATAGATGGGGCCCAAACCGATACTACCATCCCAGGTTAGAATAACCCAGGGAACAATGGCAACGAAGGGGCATAACACATTCACAGATCTCCAGAAATAAAGTCTTAGAAGAGGGGAAAATAAATACCCAAAGACGCATAAACAACAACAATTTCTCCTCCCCTTGGATTGATACGTCGTTAAACAAAACTAAACAAACAAAACTACTACTACTTACTACTACTACTACTACTACTACTACTAATAATATAATAAAAATAATAATAATAATAATAATAATAATAATAATAGTAAAGATCAGCACATTCTGAAGGACAAGGCAGTAAAATGTAGGCATGGCTTTGACAATCTACAGAAAAATCTATGATATGGTCCTGCAAACATGGATAATTGAATGTCTAAAAATGTACAAAATGTCCGACTAAGTCATAAACTTCATCGGGAAAGTCATAGATAAGTATAAAGTGGAATTAACAACAGAAGGGCAAACTCTAGTTGAGGTGAAAATCCAAATAGACATCTTCAAGAGACACTTCATTTCGCCACCTCGGTTTCAACTCCACTCAACTACATACTTATCAAATGCACAGGGGACTACAAATGTACAAAATCAGAATACAAATAAACCACGCGATTTACATGGATTATATCAAGTTTCTTTTCCACGACAGGGACTGTTCCAAGGGCTCCAACTACGAATAGTATTACCGTCACCTTCATCTTACACAATTTTTGCAGCTCCCAGGCAAGGCCAAGACTTCATTGAGTTGCACGCTTTCTATTATCATCTCTCTGTGTGATCGTTTGGAATGTTAAACTCCAGTAGAATACAAGTTATTTTCTTCTAGTTTAATAAAGCCTCGTCTTGTCTACTATCCGGATCAGAGGTGATCCATTTTCATCTCCAAATCAAAGAGACTTTCTGCGTCTCATTTTCCAGGGCAGGTTCAGCTTTGTGCATATACCATTTTTTATATTGGTTGATTGCACAATTCCATGTTGACCACTTTTTCAATCAGTCGTGCTTTCTTCTGTATTCCTTTTGTACAAGCTTTCTGCATTTATTTATTTTATCAACTGTTTAATCTCTATCACTACATAACCTACATTTGCTATTATACAGCATATTTATAAAAAAATTGAACACAATTAGGCATTATGGCATTACTTTATGCTTTTCTTACTAAAGATCCAGTTTGTCTCTTTTTTGTAGTCTTGTCCAGTTCATCTTGTGTTCAATATTCGCTTCAATCCAGTTTTTTCTTCCGATGACTTTCTCTAGATTTCATTATTTTCTACTCATTTCTGTTGATATTGCTATAACTGGCTGTTATAATCAATCCTTCCAAGCTCTTTTTTGTATATTCTTCGAGTTATTGAATTGTTATATCTACGCAATCCCCAATGCCGACGAGTCCACTTCTTTATTCTTCTATTGTCCCAAACAGTCTGTGTGTGTGTTGATACGGCCGATTGATGAGAGTGGGCCTCTCCGATCGCCCGTCTAGCCTAAGTAAGGGCAAAAGTGGAGTGTTGCATGTTATTTGTAGACTTGTTGTCACTCAAACATCAACCAAAAGCACCAATTAGAGGCATATCTAGCATTAATATTTTTTTTAAGAAAAGGAAAATAGTACTTATATATTTTGAGGAAGAAGAGGAAAAAAGTAGGTGTATGTCAAATAAATAAATAAATAAAGAAAGAAGGAAAAGGGAGGAGTGAAATGACGAAAAACATATGAGAAAATAGAAAATTGCACTGAATAATAAAAGCTAAAATACACACTTCTTAAAATTTAGAGAGTTTTAAAATTGAAATTTTGTTAAAGAACATGAAGTTAGATATGCTGATGGAAGAAGAAAGAAAAAGGAATGAGAAAAATAATAATGTGGCGATGAAAGAAAGAAGAGAAAACAAAGTTGCAATAAAAATTGTTATTCAAAATGATAAAAAAGAAAGGAAAATGTTAAAGAATATAAGGAAGAAAAACAAACAAATTACAAGTAAGTGAAACAAAAAAAGAAAAGGTTTGAAAAATATGAATATAAAAAGGCTGAAAGGAAAGAAAAAAATGAATAAGAGTGTAATCATTTACGAAGAGTACTTTGGCATGAAGCTAATTAGACTACTTCAGTCTTGTAGGTTTCTTGCATAGACCAACACGTAAAATCATAGTCATGTGCAATGATCTTGTTGCCTAACAAGCTAACTATTAAACCACGCAGAGCATACAAAATAACTGTGTGATAATTTACTAAACTTAGGTAGGCATCCAGAAACAACGACTGCGTAGATTGACGCAGCTAGAAGCAATGAACACCCAGTGATAATTGAACGCTCTAAAGGTTGTCTGTTAGGCAAGTTTGCTAACTATTACACCATCCGCAGAGCCCAGGGGGAGCAAGCAAGTGAAAAAAAACTCATATGTTTAAAAATAAAATATAAACATTGAAAGAGGAAGAATGGTGGATAAAGAATTATTTTGTAAAGAAAATTTAATATATTAAATGTTATATATATATATATATATATAAGAGAGTTTCATAATTTGCTTGAAGCATTGTGTATGTATTGGTTAGGAGGTAGATTTAGAAGGCCATCACAATGCAGTTTGGAATAAATAAAAAATAATAATACGGTAACAATGGTGGTGTGTGTTGACCTGTATTTTTTTTATTATTTCTTGAATTTTCGAGGTAATACCTCTTTATCAAAAGAATTGAACTGAAGCAGTACAGCTATGGCATTCTTCCTAAATGAATTTTTTTTTTTTTGAAAATGACGTTATTTTTGAAATAACTGTATTCCCGTGTGAGCGTGAATGCGTTTATTTTATTTTTTTTTGTACGTGTGCGTATGTTGTAATGCGCGTGACATTGAAAATGCGTGTTGGCTGTGACGTTAAGACTGTATCCTAGCGCGGGATTTTGTACGTGGGTATGTGCGAATGAAAAAGTGTATTTGTGTTTTGTGACGTTTCCTGTTGGATTTTACATCAATTTAATCATTTAATATTATTAATATTATTATTATTATTAATATTATCATATTTATTTGCTTATTTACTTATTTATATCTAATTCAATTTATCTTTTTATATTTTATAATATTTTAAATATATATATATATATATTATATAATATATATTATAATATATATATATATATATATATTTTAATTTATTTATTTATTTATTTAATTTATTTTCCTTAACAACTAGTGTGCAATGGCTTGTGTGTTTGTATGTGTGGGCGAGATGTTGGGCTATAGATTTGAGTGCGTGTTTCGTATTAGTCTTCTCGTTGTAGATTTGTTTCATTAGTAATTCTCCATTGTGCATGTGGGTATGTGTTATGTGTGTGTGTGCATATACTGTTACATGTGTGCGTAGGTTGTGGGTTTATTGTATGATGAATTCTGCGCTGAGTTCACTCCTGTTATTGATCTCTGGGTGTAATCTAGCGATTAGCAAGGCCTCTTAATTCTGAGATTACCCAAATTTCTCTCTCGAGCCTCTATATTGACTGTTATATTTCTTTCTGTGTTGTTGCATTTAACTAAGTGTTTACGGAAAGTGGATGCTTGTGTGTGTAAGTGTTCTTTGATTCTAATGTGTAGTGGTCTTGTGGTGCTACCTATGTAAAATTGGTTACATATATTACATTTTGTGCGGTATACCACATTCACTTCGTGGCACATTGCACACTAGTTGTTAAGGAAAATAAATTAAATAAATAAATAAATTAATATATATATATATATATATATATATATATATAATATATATATATATTTAAAATATTATAAATATAAAAAGATAAATTGAATTAGATATAAATAAGTAAATAAGCAAATAAATATGATAATATTAATAATAATAATAATAAATAATATTAAATGATTAAATTGATGTAAAATCCAACAGGAAACGTCACAAAACCAAATACACTTTTTCATTCGCACATACCCACGTACAAAATCCCGCGCTAGGATACAGTCTTAACGTCACAGCCAACACGCATTTTCAATGTCACGCGCATTACAAACATACGCACACGTACAAAAAAAAAATAAAAATAAACGCATTCACGCTCACACGGGAATACAGTTATTTCAAAATAACGTCATTTTCAAAAAAAAAAATTCATTTAGGAAGAAATGCCATAGCTGTACTGCTTCAGTTCAATTCTTTTGATAAAGAGGTATTACCTCGAAAATTCAAGAAATAATAAAAAAATACAGGTCAACACACACCACCATTGTTACCGTATTATTATTTTTTATTTATTCCAAACTGCATTGTGATGGCCTTCTAAATCTACCTCCTAACCAATATATATATATATATATATATATATATATATATATATATATATATATATAAAAACAATATAGAAAACACAGAGAGAGAGGGAGAGAGAGAGAGAGGGGGAAAGAGAGAAGAGAGGAGGGAGAGAAAGAGAGGGAGGGAGAGAGCATGAGAAAGAGAAAGAGAAAAGGAAATAGAAAGTGGGAAAGAAGACAGTATTCTTCATATAGGAAAACATTGAGTTCCATTCAAACTTGAAAAATGTGGCGCATAATTATTGATATAAAACATATTTTCATACATTTCTTGAAAAGTATAACAGGTCTGTTTGAATTAAAACAGTTGCGATTGGAGCATGAGGTAAAAAAAAAGCAAAAAAACAAAAACAAAAACAAAAACGGATTTTTAATATTTTTATTTGAAAAAAAAAAAATTCAGAGGCAAATGTATTTTCTCCCTTTCCGCAAAAAATGAAATTATTTGGTTCCGCAAAAGTTAGGAAAAACAAAAACAAAAACAAAAAAAAAAACTAAATAAATAACAAATATAAAAATAACAAATA
>CM042164.1:26110655-26155655 GCA_023376005.1 Doryteuthis pealeii
TGAACAGCCACTACCAACAACTTCAGTTCTGGTGATCTTCTCTAGAAGTGATTTTATCCCGATATATTAGGAATAAATCACAGATTAACAAACAACACCATAGTAACTTCTTCTTTCTTTACACTTGCATTGTGACAACCTTCAAAACCAACCAACAAACCAATATATATATATATATATATATATATATATATATATATATATTAAAGATCATTAATAAAGATTTTATTTGTGTGTTTTTTAAATTATTTTTTCTCATGGGAAATGCGTGTCTGAATTTACGAAATGTAAGTATTGATGAAACTTTGGAGATCTTGGACTTTCAATCTGACTTTGGTTATTATAATATCAAGGAAATGTTATACTTTTGTTGTCGCTTTGTTTCTTTGTTATTTTAAGCAAATTGAGACTAATTGAATACTGGATTTTCATTTCATTGCAAAATGAGATTTTTTTAGAAAACTAAATTGACAGATTTCGATATCTTCCAATTTTGTGAGTAAAAAAATAACAGTTTTGAATGTAAACTCTCTCTGCACAGGTGTTATTTGATTTGAAGATGTCTTCCAATTGTGTTTTCTACAAAATCGATATGACTGTCCATAGTTTAAAACTGATTTAATCAGAACGTTGCACATTTTTCGCTATTTGGAAGTGCTAACTTCACTTTTAATGTTGAAAATGTTTGTTCTTCCGGTTCATTTGTCTTGAATCAGTATATCTAAACGAATAAATCGAGACTGTGTTTGAGATAATTCTTTCTTCACGCAATTTAGTAATAGCCTCGAGTGATTTAATGTTTTGTTTAAATTCAAATACACTTCAATGCTTATCTTATGTTTGCCAATCTAACAGACTTTGTTTAATTATTAAATTCATTTCGTTGATGATTAGCTGAAGACTAATATTCGAAATGTTGTCGTCATTATGAAGGCTGCTCTTCTCTAAGGCCAACGTTACTCTATCTGATTTTGTGGACAGGAAAGTTGTCTCAACACCCATCAGGCATATAGTGCCGGTATTATACGCATATAAAATTTAATAAGTTTGGTTAATTGATTGATTGGTTAATTTATTGGTGAATTGGTTGATTAATTAATTGTTTGATTGATTGATTGGTTGGTTGATTGATTGATTAATGTATTGTTTGATTGGTTGATTGGTTGATTAATTGGTTGGTTGGTTAGTGGATTGGTTGGCTGGTTGGTTGATTGATTGGTTGGTTGAGTGGCTGGCTGGTTTATTGGTTGATTAATTGTTAGGTTGGTTGGTTGGTTGATTAATTGGTTGGTTGATTGGTTGGTTGATAAATTGGTTGGTTGATTGGTTGGTTGATTAATTGGTTGGTTGGTTGATTGGTTGGTTGATTAATTGGTTGATTGATTGTTTGGTTGATTGGTTAATTGATTAATTGGTTGGTTAATTGGTTGGTTGAGTGACTGGCTGGTTGATTGATTCATTGGTTGGTTGGTTGATTCATTGATTGGTTGATTTATTGGTTGATTAATTGGTAGGTTGGTTGATTGGTTGGTTGATTGATTGATTAATTTATTGTTTGGTTGGTTGATGGTTTACTAATTGGTTGGTTGATTGGTTGGTTGATTGATTGATCAGTTGGTTGAGTGGCTGGCTGGTTAATTGATTCATTGGTAGGTTGGTTGGTTGATTTATTATTTGATTGACTTTAACGGAGTTTCAACCCGTCTAGGATTATTTTATGCTTAGGTTTTTTTTTTAACACGCTCCTATCAAATACAAATACTTTTTAGAAATATCTATTTAACATAACAGGTACTGTCACTCCGAGTTAGAGTAAACCTAGGAGTAATGACAATGAAAGAGTACTCCGCATTCCCTAGATCTACTAAACTGAAGCTTCACAATCAGATACCATTTAGTGTAATACCCAGACCAGTCCCCTTTTCGGGGGAATAGGACATACCCCCTGCAGGGATACAATCATCGTATTCTATGCCCCACCAAGAGGTCGGTACATTTTATTGAATCTTAATTCAGATTTCTTACGTTATCAATTGTTATTCATCCATCCAGGTACTGAACTGGTTCATCGCTGTTTGATATCAGTGATCTCGTGAAAAACGAAGTTTTAAACGTAAGTTTAAGTCATAAATTATTCATTTTTTTAGTTTGATAAGACCCAATAATGTTAATTAATAATTTTGATGGGGATTTCCTTTCATCTTAGTTTTCTTTTTTTAAATTTCTAATCCGGTTGTTAAGTTGTTGTCGTAAATTAATAACCCGATTGAGATACGGGGAAAATGCAACTAAAAATGAAGTTGGAAGAAAATACAAATTAAATAAATTGTTTATTTATCTAAAAATTAATATTTATGAAAGATGTTCATTTCAATTCTGACGTAAGAAATAATATTAATAAATATGGCACTGAAAGAGATCTGGCCTATTGTGAGGGTTTTGGTTAAATGTTTGGTTTCGCTTTCTACAAAACAATGATATGTAGCTCAGTTGGTAAAGAAGCTGCTAACTGCAACCAAATTTCGTTATTGAGGCATTATAATTTTGTTGTTTACTTTCGATGCTATCTTTTATCTCGCTTTTGTAGATTGATGCCCTGTGTGATTTGTGTGAAAGATATGACTAAAAACTAAAATGAAAGAAATACTTATAAAAATAAATTGTTTAAAATGCTTTGCAATAAAGATTTATAAAATTACAATAATGCACCAGGAAATGCCAGGAATATAGAAAAGGATGAGTTTAAATGTTTGATTTGAGATTCTGCAAACAAATAGATTTTTGGAGTTCAGTTAGTAGAGCTGGTGGTACATTTAGAAACAGGCTTCCTGGAGGAAAATCTTTTCAAGTGGTGATCGTTTATTCTTTCTGATCGTTTTTTTTTTACCTCGTCGTAGGATGATGGCCGGAGTAAGCCGTGAAGAACATTCAGAAATCAAAGATATAAAACAACTAAATTTAAGATGAAAGAAAATTTCCGTTAAAATTAATGATTGGCATTGATTCATTTAAAATACAAATTAATAAGTTTGGCAATATATCTATTTTTTATGATTGATTGATTTTAACGATGCATCAACAATCTAGGGTTATGCTTTGGTTAGGGAATCGCGTTCATTATACGTTCGTATTTACATTTTTGTTTAGTTTAACAGATTTTGCACCTGGTTCACTAGAAAACGAATAATGTCAAATTGGAATATTTGCCCCAGAGATGCAATCTTAATAGTTAATACCACTCCTGGCCTGAGTAGACCTAAGAGTAATAACAATGAAGGAGTACTCCATACTCTCCATATTTCCACATGTAGGTTAGACTCTTATTCAGCACACTCCATTTTTAGTTGAGGTGGCGTCTTACCCCTCTACAGGGAACAGAATCTACGTGTTCTAAGCCCCAGTGACAGGGAGATCATTGTTTTAAATTCTATATTTGCTATGAGAAATAAATAAAGATAACATATACTAAAGTTAAAAAGTGTGTGCATAGTATCAACAGCGGACGAGAAATAATAAGAGGATATGTCTTAGTACTTTATAATCTGATCGATTCGAAAAAGTACTTACAATTTCTTAGTTATAATTTGCGATATTCCCAAGCAGAATTACGTCCTCAAAACGGGGAGCAATTCCACTAATTCTCATTTTCCTTTCATGACCGAAGCAAACATTTCAACACTACTGAATCTAACATTTTTAATTATGATACCTAGTTGTGCTTTCCCTTCCACTCACTAGATAACCATGAGGGGCTTCCATCCTTGGGTGAGACAATGTTTTGCAGATAGAGTAATTAAAATCGGAAAACATTAAAATCAAATTAGAAACTTTTTTAATCAAGAATTAAGCGGAGAGACATTTGAACAGAAATCTAATTCGGAATAAATGCAATTTATTTTAGTAATTAGAAATGACCTGAGATGACACTGTTTTGAAACGAAAGGGCGGATGTCATAATAATTAGAACATATTTCCTTTGTATATAAATGGGTTTGCTTTACATAATAAAATCACTAAATACATTGCCTCGAGCGGAGTATTAGACATAGGGTCAGTTTAATAATGGGAAATAAGCACGTAAACAAGCAAGGACAAAAGTAGCCCTGGTCAGGGTGAAGTGTTGTATTGTTATAATGTTGGATATAACAAAGGCGTTATTATATGATATGTACTTTTATTTGACGTTACTGGATATATAGAGATATGTATTAGCCAGTGCGTCTAAAGCCGGTACAACGCTCGAAGAGTTCCGGTATGAGGGTTTCTGACACAGTTCACTTGTATTCTTACGTATCAGCGTTGTACTGAGACGTGTAAAGAAGTAGTCCTACAATACTGTTACAGTCAGGGAGGCTACAGTTATGCTGTCGTCGATCTAATTTGGTATAATGAGGGAGGTACTGCTTAGGAATGTAACGTCACACATTTTTTAGACTGGTCTACAAAAGACATGTTAAAAGGTTTTGCCCAGCCAATGTAGGTAATTCACAATTCGTTGTCTTAATCCGATGCTTGGACGGTTTCCCGAAGGCCCATGTTACACGGCATTTACTCTTGGAGTCCCGGTCCCAAATGGCTAGAATGCATAACCTTCGATTCCCACGATACTACCTCTGTCTAATGAACGAACACCCACGTGATTCAAAAACTTGGTTCGGCAATGTTGACAGTTACTTCAATTATGACTCCGATATAACTACCATCCAGAGTGTGGAGTGTAATATTGGCCATGATGACACAATTTGTTTTGTTCTTTGATATTATGATGTTATATTTTAATGGATTTATTTTCGGTATGTATTTATACAAACAAACAGGATGTGACACAAAGTAAGTTTCCAAGTAGATTAGGTTTTTTGTTCTCTTAGATTATATATATATATATATATATATATATATATATATATATATATGTATATATGTGTGTGTGTGTGTGTGTGTATGTATGTATGTGTGTGTGTGCGTGTGTGCGTGTGTGTGTGTGTGTGTGCGTGTTTGAAAGAGAAATATATATATACATATATATATATATATATATATAGAAGAGAGAGAGGGGAGGGAGTGTGTGTGTATGTGTGTGTGTGTTTGTGTGTGTGTGTGTGTGTGTAAATCCTATTTCCTTACTATTAATGTTCCAATTTCATTATCCGGGTTAATGTAACACATCTTGGAAGCAGCATCCCACTAGAAAACAGATATATAGTTACCTCCCCTCTTACTATACAAGTCATCCAAATAAGATGAACAAGACAGGATGTATCCTGCTGGATAAACAAGGATGAACTCACAAGTAACTTTCTCCAATAGGCACCTACACATAGAGACACACCGACCAGCAAAAACCTATATCAATCAGCTCTGTGCGGATTCTGGATGCCGCAGGGAAGACTTGCCAGGGTTGATAACAGATAGGGACAGTTGATAAGAAAGAGTCAAATGAATCCGTGCAAACAATGCGATGATGATGATGATTTAAAAAAAAATTTAATGTGATAATTTATGGCCCTCATATCAATCAGTTCAAAATCTATTCTTTGATGAGTGATAATACCTCGTTTGTAAAATACTGATGTAGATATATTAATTAAGTAATTTTGTATCTCTAAAATTGTAATGACACCTTATGGAATCCTTACTTATGATAGTTAGTTATATTTATTTTTATTTTTTGCTTTTACTATGAGAATTTTTTAATAATTTGCATTTATTTTTTTTAAACAAGAACGCATTTAACTGTTCATACAATAATCGAGAGTTGGTTACCATGTCGAGTTTGAACAGTCGACATTAAAGTTACGTTTCAGAATACACAATAAGCAAAGTCCTACCGTCATTAATGAACTATACCCATTCTTGATTCACATCAAATATACATCTACACGATCGTAAAAATTTAGAAAAACCTTGGAAAGCAATTAATTTGAGGATATTTGCATTGTCAAATAAATTTTCCTTAACCTGCTGACGCTGTAATCGCAAAACGCTGACGTTATGTGAGCATAAACTTCAGCTTCGATAAAGCCCACTTGGTTTTCCTATGATTTAACTCCTCCCTGTCAAATGCAATTGCCTTTTGTTTCTATTTACTTCTTATTTTCGAGTTGATATAATGGACATGGGAAAGAAAGACCCCCGAGCAATGATTTACGAGCGCAGACTTGGCTTTGGAGACGAGAGTTCTAGAAATAAAGAAGCTTTAGCATTTTCGATTTTGTACATCTTTGTCATTTGGTCTTTTTTTTTCCTATTTAGCAATCATTAAATTTTTCCACAAGCAAACTCGGTTCTGCTGTCGACAATGAAAGCACACGTTTGCTTCGAATACATACGGTGCCAGTCGGCCATATTGCAATCGGAAAGAAAGACCAACTGAATAATGAACTATAAGATATTTTAATATGAAATAAAAAAGAAACGATTTTATTTACTGAGTATTGACAGATTCTGCATTTATATTCGAAAAAGTTCAATTCGTCTGAATATTTCTGTGAACACCTTATGTCAACAAGAGTCTATCTAAACGCATTAAACCTTTGTAGCTCTTTATCTAACTCTCTATTTCTTAACTGTCCCTTTATCTTACTCTTTATTCCTTTCCCGTCTCTTTATCTAACTTTCTATGATGTCCCTGTCTCTCAATATCTGTTCCTTCCCCACTGATTCTAACTCTATATTCCTTCCCCATCTCTCTAACTCTTTATCCTTCTCCCCTCTATTTATCTAACTCTCTATTCCTCCCCTGTCGCTTTAAATCTCAATTCCTTCTCTGTGTCTCTATCTAAATCTCTATTCCTTCCTTGTATCTCTATCTAACTCTTTAGTCCTACCCTGTCTCTATTAAACTCTTTATCCATTCCCTGTCTCTCTGTATGTCTTTCTGTCTGTTTCTCACACGCCCAGTTCATTACAAACTGTTTTGAGTTAGCGAAAATCGATTTTCTACCAACTTGTCCCATCAGTGCTTTTAAGGAAAGTGTAAACACTAATAAAATCCTGACAGGCTGCAAGTACAGGAAAATTGTATCTCGTGGGTTTTTACATAATGTGGCTGCCGTTTCTAAGACTGAACTACTTGTAAAGATTTGGTTAAAACGCATTCTTGCCTGATGACAGTAGTCACGTTTAAGTCTGTTTAATGAAAAAAATATAAGACCATTCAATCAATAAAAGATGTTTCATATTTCATATTGTGAGAAAAATAAATCTCGTGATTTATAACAACAAATGCGAATGTTTTATTCAACCAACTTTTAATTCGAGTAAACATTCTAACCTAAAAGTGATTAGCAAAGATATTAAAATGTGTAATTTCTAGTTTCAGTTCTCCTTTGATATAATAAATAGTTATTAACATATATGTATATATAAAACAATGAATTTTAAGCTTAAATATTAGGGAATTCTCAATATATACCAGGTGTTGGTAGAACAATACAACATCTGTAGTCGGCGAGCGCTATGTCTCCCAATTGTAGGGGGAAGTCGAGAGATGTCATGATGCCAGCCCTAAAGCCCCTTGGCGAGTTTTCGTAGTACAGGAGCTGATAAAAAGAGAGAGGCTTAGAACACACAGGAAAACACACAGGAACATACACAAGATTGCTTTGAATAAAAAGGATGAGCCCATGAATTATTTTTGCTAGGGAGTGATGAATCCTAACTGGGTCACCTGGACAAGAGGTTCTGGTGTTAAAAATCTCGAAAATAATTGATACAAAATACACCTTAGTGATGCACTGTGACATATCATCAGAGATATTCCAGGTTTCATCAGAGGTTTCGGGTTTTTCGACATCAGAGCACTTGTTCACGAGAACCAGCTGCGTCTCAGCAGAAACAATCTATAGGTGTATTCTCTTGGTTGAAAGCCAACTAGTGGCGGTTACCGCGGACTCCGTAATAGGTTCAATTCACAACTAATAGCAACTCTTATTCTTGTCACAGGCCTTTAGAGCGAGCGGCCTGCCAACGCTCGACCGCTCCCTTCTATCGGCTCATATATATATATATATATATATATATATATATATATATATATATATATATATATATATATATATATATATATATATATATATATATATATATATAAAAGGATATGAAAACACACAATGCTGTTAAAATTAAAATATTTTATATCATATTCATAGTTAATATTGAACAATATTTCGATTTATAAGAATCCTTTTCAGAGCTTGTCTTTTCCGGACTCATCGAGAGAGAAGCTGAAACTAATTTGAATTCAAAACGAAAACCTTGATGTTCCAAAAAGCGTATACCGTCGGATTCATTTCCTTACTCTTAGCAAATGTTGGTAGTAAAGTCATTGGTGGAATACTCGTGAACTATAGCTATTACTCCTTACCTCTTGAAATTTAATGTAACATTGAGAGCATTGCAAATAATATATATATATATATATATATATATATATATATATATATATATATATGTGTGTGTGTGTGTGTGTGTGTGTGTGTGCGTCTCTCTTTCTCTCTCTTCTCTCTCTCTCTCTCTCTCTCTCTCTCTCTCTCTGTGTGTGTGTGTGTTTATGAAATAATTTGGATTATTACATCGTGCATTGTGGGAAAAATCCCGATAGAAAGATGTTAACCAAGTTGTTAGAAATAGCAATTTATTCGTATCATTTTCTGTTACAACTTCATTAATAGATTTGTTGACGTTATACTCAATCATGGTAAAAGAAAATTAACGTTGATTTTTCTGCTAGTTATTGAAATTGGAAAATAATTTGAAAGTTTATTTATGGTTGTCATTATTACTATAAACTAAAAATTATTAATGTGCAATGACACACATTTTTCAATATAACTCCATTTCTGTCTGAATTGATATTAAAGCAAAATGGATAATTAATAAATAGAAATGAAATAGATTATATTAAAGCAGAAACCGAAGTTTTTCTTCAATAATGATCTTTAATTATATTCTATGCTATCAATAATAAATCGCAAACAATACTACTCTTCGTTAAAAATCTCCAGTTCGATGATGATGATATGATAATAATAATAATAATAATAATAATAATAATAATAATAATAATAATAATAATAATATGGCAGAGGTGAAAATACAAAGAGGAATCTTCCAGGTTGACTCCCTATCCCCATTGTTATTTGTTATAGTAATGATGCCACTTAACTTTATACTTAGAAAGTATAAAGGCGGCTACAAATTTACCAAACCAGAGGAAAAATAAATCACATTAGGTACATGGATGACATCAACATTTTTGCCAAAAATGAAAAAAAAGCTAGAAACACATGTACAAACAATTAGAATATACAGTCAGGACATAGGGATGGAATTCGGCATCGGCAAATATGCAATGATAGTAATAAAAAAAGGGGAAAAAATAACTTAAGGAATAGAATTACCGAATAAGGAAGAAATAAGTGTTACATAATTATGGATCCCTAATATCTTTTTAAGGTAGTATAGACATCCTTATGGCGATCAGTACAGCTGATGGCCTTGAGAGTGAGTGACAATGCTTGACCTCACTCTGACCTTGCCTTGCGGGAATGGACCGTGAGAATCGGAAGGCAATAGAAGGCCCCCTTCCGGTTTAAGGAGTAAGCAACTCAGTTAGTTGGAGTTAGAAGTTAGAAGCGAAGCTAGCAAGATGTAAGGATCCGCGCGCATTGTCTGGTCTGGGGGTTTATGGAATAAAGTAACATCATCGTAAATCGAAGTCTTGTTGTTATTACTAAAAGCTAACAATAGCACAGGGCTTCTGATAAGCAGTGATCCCCAACAGAGACCAGACCCGGAATCCTCAATAGAAGACCAGACGAGAGCTTAGAAGATATACCAGATCCGGCCAGACGAATAGACGACAGAGTAAGAATAAGCAGTAAGAGGGTATATAACATATAGATATTTGGTGCCGTCAAAGAAAAGGCACTACGTTACATAAGGACGCTGGGAGAAAAGGAAAATTATAAATATTTGGGAGTACTGGGGGCGGACAGCATCAAACAAGGAGAGATGAAAGAAAGAGTTGGGAAATAGTACCTCAGGAGAACGACAAAACTCCTAGAAACTAAACTCTGCAGCAGAAATCTCATCAAGGGCATAAACACCTTGTAAGATACACTAGATCATTCCTAAAATGGACAAGAGAGGAGCTCGGACGGATGGACCAAAGGACAAGGAAACTTATGACAATGCACAAGGCATTACGTCTAAGACACGACACAGAGTCTATATGTATCCAGAAAAGAGGGAATAGGTCTCGCCAGCCTTGAAGATTGTGTAGCTTCGACATTTCGAGCACTCGATTAATATAATAAAAAGAGCAACCAGAAAAACATGATGGGAAGAAAAACAACTATATGGCCACTCCAAGCGAAAAACAGGAGAGGTTGCACATCAGAAGACATGGACATGGACATGACCAAGAAGTGGAAACCTCAAGCGAGAAACAGAATCTCTCATAATTGCAGCCATAAGGACACATTATATAAAAGCAACAATAGATATGAAATAACAGAATAGCAAGTGTAGAATACGTGGGGGAAAAGACGAAACTGTCAATCACATAAGCGAATGCAGCAAAATCGTACAAAGAGAGTACAATACTTGACACGACTGTGTGGGACAGGTGATTCACTGGGAACTGTGCAAGAAATTCAATTTTCACCATTCAACTAAATGGTATATGCAAAAGCCTGAATCTGTCCTGGAGAATGAGACGCAAAAAATATCTGGGACTTTGAGGTACAGACGGACCACCTAATCCTGACCAGGAGACCAGACCTAGTTTTGATTGACAAGAAGAGCAAGATTTGTCATCTAGTAGATGTTGCTGCCCCGGCCGATTACAGAGTGAAAATGAAAGAGAGGGAAAAGATCGAAAAATACTTGGATCTTGCCATAGAACTGAGAAAACCGTGGAACATGATGTTCAAGGTCATATCAATTGTAATTGATGCCCTTGGACCGATCCCCAGGGGTCTGGAAAAGAGACTGGATGAATTGGAAAGCAGAGGAAGAATCGAGATCATCCAGACTACAGCATTGTTGAGATTGCCCGGAATACTCAGAAGAGTTATTGAGACCTGGGGAGACTTGCTGTCACTCAGTCTCCAGTGAAGCACCGGCTACAGCAGTGTGGAAAACTCGAATGGAGTGAAACTGACACAAAAGGAATACAAGATTAGAAATGACTTGGTGAGAAAAGTAATCAAGTGGGAATTGTGCAAGAAAATTTGTCCATATCTACAAATGGTACATCCACAAATCTGAATCCCTCTAACAAAAACTGTGACAATTATGATTTAATATAATAAATTGTATCATTTTCACTTATTAAAAAAAATGTGTATTTTAATTAAAATAAGATAATTATTTTAACTTTTCTTATATTATAATCTTATTTATATTCTCTCTATTATTTATACAATGCTCAGATCGAAACTCTAAGGCTGGGGAGCAATATCCTGATTTACATTGGACAAATCAACACGAAAACTATCACTAAGATAAGAAACAGAAAAAAAGAGGTTAAAGTGGCCTAAAGAGAAATAATTATGACATGTGGACTATTGGATAAAAGGTAATAATGCTGGAACTTTACTCTGGTTCCACTTAAATGAAACATAAAGATGACTGCCTGAGAAAAACAAGTACATTTCCCAATGTTATTCCTGATCGTTAAATATTTAAAGGACCAGAGGAGATGATCATCATTACGCCAATAATTAATACACTTATGTACATTAAAATCCTGGATAATTTTCGCTTTCAATCGATTGAAAATTGATTTAGAGATGATGAAATAATTTTTCAGGACAATAATACATCAGAGAGAAATGCGAATTAAAGATTTTCTTCTGAAATGGGATGTAAAGTCAACAACATACAATGAAGAATCCGGCTTTAAATTCAATTGAAAATTTATGGTGAATTTTTTAATAACATGGTCCCCAGAAATATTAACTACCATTCGGGAAAGTTCGAAAGACTTTCATAAAGAATATTACTTTGAATTTGTGAAATCCATTCCTGAATGAATTAAGGATGCCATTAAAAATGCAAGGAGAGGCAACTAAGTATTAATTAGAATCTTTCACGGAATGAATTCCAGAAGTTTTTCATCAATATTAGGTTATTCTAAAATATATTTCGATGCATCGACTGGAAAAATTAGAATTAACATTAAAAAATTCAATCCAGTTTGTTTAAAAGATCTTTTATCAAGCCAGCATGTTCAGTTACTAAAAATGTGCTGCCTCTTTTCTGTTATTAGTTTATTTTCAAAGAGTGCTAAGTTGGCAGAATTACTAGCGACTGCTATATTTTTCCTAGACTAGATGCTTATAGATGATCCCAATAATAAGCATGTGTAAATAACTGATTAATTCTGATTATACATATGCTTGTGGGCATGCATATTTCTTAAGAACATGGTATAATTTCTAAGAAGTATACTTTTCAATGAATTAATCCCTTTGTTATATTACATAACTATCGGCAAAATATTGCAGAGCCTTGTTCAATGAACAATATGATACCAGAAGTTAGAAAAGCAACTGAATTGAACCAGAGAAACTTAGTAGATAGATTTTTTATTGATCTATAATTATTATAACGCTTTAGCCTGATGGTCAGATAATTAGCCAATATACCGTTGGAACTATATGATAATGATATTTATTCGCTTTGTTAATATTTTGATGTTTATAATCCTCCTTGATATTAACGATATTAGTTTTGCTTCGTTGAGTTTTTCATGATATATTGATTAAATGTAAATATTAATATTGAATTAATTTCTTCCTTTCATAATCAAGTCATGTAACCATATATAACGATAATGCTTATATCTAAGATTTTGAGAAATTAAAATGTATTCTTCGATATCTTCATTGGATACATCATTTCTCTATTTGTTATCATCGACAAGGGATAGGGTAGCAATCTTTTAATCTTGAAGGGATAAGAACAAAAATTGACATATTTCCTTGAGGAAATTGACACATTTCCTTGGGGAAATAATTTGGGAACAGTGTTTCCTTCGTCGCTAGATTCCCCGTCTAGCATCAACTGAAGTAATTGGATATGGGTCAAAGAAATTGGTAATGTGATGCTGAAGAATTAATTAGGTTTATGACTTTCCAAATGGTTTCAGCTGGAAAATTCGTAATATATATATATATATATAGGGAAGTCGGCTTAGTGGCCTGTTGTCGGTATCAGCCAGACAGCGAAGGAGATCAGTGCATTTTTCTTTTGCATTCCACTTTACAGAACAGATTAAATCTGTACACTTTATGGGCTGAGTTGGTCAGGGCTAGTATTGAACCTGAAAGCTTTTGGATCATATATATATATATATATATATATATATATATATATATATATATATATATATATAATCTTCACATGCTGTGATTCAATAAACAGTAAATAGTATTGTCATTAGCAGATTGGCCTATAGTAATTTTAATACGCACTGGCTACCAGAGGAATGCAATCTTGTACCAAATAGAAGTAAGCGTAGTAATGAAGCACAGACAGGCAAACAGAACGAAATATAGACGAACATACACACCCACACACGCGCATGTACAAATATAATTTTCTCATATTCGTATGCATAATCATGCGTTTATACAAACGCTCATAAATTAACACTAGAGTATTTATACAATTCAAATATATATATATATATATATATATATATATATATATATATATATATATGCGTTCCTTATACAGTCTGCCTCTTTTTCACACACATACCCACACACATATATACCCACTCACACACATACCCACACACAAACACACACACACACACGCACAAACACACTCACACACACACACACATATATATATATATATAGTCTCATAATTTATGATTATAACACAATGCAAACATTCTCCGGTTCTAGTAGTGTTTGCTTAAAATACATTTTCCTGTTGGCAGTAAAAAATTCATTACCAGAAATCGTGCTGTTTTCTCCAGGAAGTATAAACATTAAAAGACGACGAAATACAAGTGCTGCTTTACTAAAGATGAAGTCTAACTACATACCCAGTCTACATTCACCGGAATGTTTAACGACAAAATCAAAAGTGCTTTGTCAAGTTTTTATTCTGAAAAATCAATACTTTTTAATGACGAGATGACGTTGATATTTCCCTTTTTTTTTTTTTTTAAATCCACGTGATTTGAAAAAACCTGTCGCAGTTTGCAGAGCTCAATGTGTGTTCTTATTGTTAGAGTCACAGAGAAAATTTATAAGTAAAATATAACAAAAGACTTAGAATTTTTGCATTATAGTCTATTTCAGGAAGCTTAGACAAAGTGTCTAACTCTCCAAATCATTCGCATCTGATGATTTGGGAGAGTTAGAAACGTTGTCTAAGCTTCCTGAAATAGACTATAATGCAAAAATTCTAAGTCTTTTGTTTATATTTTATCTTATATATATATATATATATATATATATATATATATATATATATATATATATATATGAGAGCGTTGAGTGTGTGTGTGCTGATATGTTTGTATCTATTCAAAGCATTAGATAGCACACACGAGGCATAAATCATCAAACAATCCAGCAGTCGGAAGAAATACTAATTGGCATAGTTTATCATCACTTAAAGTGGGCTAGGTGTAACAAGATGAGCTTGATCTTGCACCCTGGACAGGTTCATGTCGAGGTCATCACTGATCATAAGTCGTTATGTCGGTTAATCGGACTACGTCACCCACCCGGAGCGGATTTGGTGTCGAGAGTTCTGCGAACACCAATGTAAAACGATGATTTTTTATTATTATCCCCCTTTGGTGGCTGGAGTACGAGGTGACAGACGTTTGTAAATGAAGAGCGATGAACGAATCAAAGAAAGGAGAAGAATCGGTTCATAAAAGAACAAGGAAACTGTACGTTATCCAGTTGCCCCTGCTTTCCTGACCTCAGAACCTGAATGGAAAATAATGCAACGAATCTCAAACACTTAAGACGAGTTGTGTTTTTGCGTTCCTACTTCGTCATCGAAAAGTTATTCATCACCGTCATAACAGCCTTCAGGAGAACGCTACTCTATAATGAAATATTCAATAGTTAAGATGTGGTTAGGGAATCCTTCCACAAAGGTGTGTATCCTTATTTCTAGTTTCTCATTCGCAAGTTGTCCCGTGCATAATTTGGCTGTAGCACCTCAAGTGCAGCGACACTAAAACTAAGAATTACCGATATCAAAAACAAAATCTCATATAAATCGTATACATGTTCAGTCTTTATTGTAATTTAATGTGGTTAACCAATTCTTTGAAAAAATGTTTTAAATATTATATTTCTTGGAGTAAAATCAACGTGGAGTTATAGGCAAATACTGTTCCTTTTTGTTTAATTATCTTTATCCATCCTGTAGAAATTCAGAGAAAAGATAATTTTTCTCAATGTCGTAAATCGATAGAAGAAGCGTGTGGAGTGTAAGGGGGACTATGCTAAAAAATATGACTCATTTGGTCCCCTTCCATGCGATTAGTCAGCCGATGTACTTCTCAGACGACCTCGAATATATCAGTAAAAACTAAAATTGACTGAGTGGTCTATTCTCGCTATCAAGCGGACAGCGAGATAGCGAGATAGTTTATCACGTTTTCATTATCTCTAGATCAGGTAGATTGGCTTGCGTCTGACGTGGAGGGCCACACAGTTCTACAATTTACCGCAGAGATCAAAGCTGTGACTTATGCGTTGAGTTGTTGATGGCCGGTGTAGAATCCGAAGCCGGAAAAAAGTGGTCGAATCAGAATATCAACTTAGTCGAAAAAAAAACCAAAAGACAACAAATGGGTCACTATAACAAGAAATATATACAAGTGCTCAATACGTACATATATCCGATTTAGGGAATTGAATCAGTAACAGAAGTTAACTACCTGGGTTTGTCCAAAAATAAAAACTTTGACCTCTATGTTTCCCATATCATCCATATATAAAAAAGAGAATAGAAATATATTCATATGTATGTATATATTCATTTATATATATGTTCATTTAAAAGTATGTATGTTTATGTGTTTTATGAGAGTATGGGGTGCAATTCCAATTTTTCTTGAAACAATAAGCAGAAATAAATTGACATAGATATACAGAGACAGACATACATCGTGTCTACAGACCATTCTCGTCTATTTCTTTAACGAGAGGTCTATCACTTTGTGATTGTTATTGATAAGCAGCCATCTGTAACGGACAATGCCAGCCGTGTTTACTGACGAGCGAAAAATAGCCAGATTTGTATGACAACATCAGGACGACAAGGGTCGGGGGTCGGTTGTAGATGAGATTGTCGAGCAGCAAACATTTCCTAAAGAAAGTGTGATTGAGCCGGCCGTAAAATGCCCGTCTGTGGTTTGCAGCAAACACATTTGGCATCTTCACACGCAGATTGCCTCAAACAGCCAATTGCACCTTTTCGAATTGATAGACAGCCAAGTTAATTATATCTATTTCCCTTAGAGGATATCATATCTGAATGATCCGCATCGTGTCCCCTAATTTAATTTGGCTTAGTCATTTCATCGTCCATTTTTCTAAGGAGGGTTTTAATTCGGTAATGCCGGAGTCTGTGTCTCTTCAATGAAAGGATGTTCATTTTGATAGGTCTTCCTAATGAATTTGTATAAAAAATGCTTAGTTTTTTATATATATATATATATATATATATATATATATATATATATATATATATATATATATATATAATATATATAATATGGTTTGTTAGGAGGTTGATTTTGAAGGCTATCACACTTCAGGTGTAAAGAAAAAATAATAAGGTAACAATGGTGTTGTTTGTTAACCTGTAATTTATTCTTGATATTTCGAGATAAAATCTCATTTTCAGAAGAATATTGGAACTGAAGTAGTTGTCGTCTTGTTATGGCATTTTTAGTTAAAAACAAATGTTTAACTAAAAATGCTCACAAGGTGTATAGAACCGCAGACTCTACACGTAATTAATAGTTCTGCAGTTTCGAAGCTAGTGGGGTTTTAGGTAGGGTACATTTGCTACCAGTAAGCGCCCTGATTTGTGATGTAGAATTTCTTTTTTTCCTGACCGGTTACTTTACCAAATCTGAAGAACAACAACCCGATTCTCTCATATCTAATAGTGGAGATGAGACGGGTTTATATATTTTCCATGGTTATTAGCGGGAAATTGATTCTATTTTCCAATACGATAACAATTACTCTACATGAAAAGGTCAAACATATATTTAATGAAAATATTTCGCCACAGAGAGGAGATTGCGGTATTTTTCGTTGACGATATTCTGATATTTTTCAAAAAGTTCAACCATCATATCAATACATTATACATGTATGAATGCGAGTGCAATGATCCTTATTCGTCCCCAAATAATTTTTGCCGTGTGTCAGTATGTTGAGTAACTATTGTTGATTAATCTCTTATTCTTAAAATTGAAGAAGTGTTTACCTGCGATTTTTTTCTGCATATATACATACGTTGGCACACACACACACACACACACACACACACACACACACTAAAGCTGAGCGAATCAGCTTTTGGCATATAAAGGCTTTTTTCCTATGTACATTAATGACATAAACATATCCCAAATTATCAATTACAATTAGGATTAAATTATTTTAAAAAATAATTCCATTTTACTTGGTTCTAATTAGTTGTAATTTGCAATTAAGTAAAAAATCTACCATCCCCTCTCTTTACTTCCTGCCTATTCCTTTCGCCACTCTCTCAATATATTTAGAATACCTACGCATTATATGTGTTACTTTCTCTATTCGCGCAAGCAGTCATGCTGATGATTCAAATTAAGGGAGAATGTGACTGACTGTCTCTGTCTCTGTCTCTCCCCATCCAGACAGAACACTAATGTTTTTTTTTTAATCCTGCTGTTGTATTTAGTTTTAAAATTTTATTCGCTTTGCAAACTTTCTTCCGGATCACAATTATCTAAACATAGCCTTTTTATCTATAACTCCATATACAGAAAATGTTATTAAAATTGGATGATTACTTGATGTAGGTGTTGATTTATCAATGAATAAATTTTATAATGCATCATCTTATTTTATTTAAAAACTTTCTGATTTTTTTCAGGTCATTTAACTTTGACCACTCCCCCTTGTTTGGGGGGAGGGGCAAAATATCGGTGTGGTATATGTGTGGTTGATACTATTTTCTATATAAATAAAAAGACAAAAGACCGAAGGTGTGAATAGAAAAAAAAGAATCTGCTCGGGTAGTAAATAAATACCGAAAATCGGAAAATAAAATGAAAATAAAAGCTAAAATAACAATTTTTGGATATTTTCATTTACTCATTTCGATAATTATTTAAGTGGCTATTATTATATAAAAGAAAAATATGCATCGATATTTGTTCCGTTTAAAAGAGGGGGCGCTAAATTTCCAATACAGTTCTCGACCAAAAAATATGGGTGATTGATTAAGTAAAGTAGTCATTAAAAATATTTTTTACTATCTAATAACATGACATTTTAAACTTAAAATTTTGCAGCTCATATTTTAAATGAATTTTATATATTAATTTATCATAGCAGAAATACTTAAAGTTTTGAAATAAAATAACTGATGCATTATAAAATTCATTAATTGATAAGTCAATACTGATAATTTAATTAAAATCGGAAAATTCCCTGATTTTTTTTTTTTGCAATCGCGAATGTTACAATTTATTTTGTAAACACGGATATTAAGCAAAAAAAAACAAAAACAGATGGCCATCTTGATCAAAATTGACGGAAAATTCGTTTTAAATGTATTAAAAATAAATTACATGTGTAATTTTATTTTGCTTTTGTTCTGATTCTCATGATGTTACTACTTTTCGATTTAGACAAAAAGTTGATCTTAAATAATCGATTTAATTAATTCGTTTTTAATATATTTTACGATCACCAGAGAGATCCAGTCTGTGAGCAGACGATGATTGCTTTATATATGCTGGCAGTGAAAGTTGATTTAAGTCACCCCTACAAGAGCACTACCGAGTTTTAAGAGCATATAATTAGTCATCAAGAGATACGTGTTTCGGCGTTTCACGCCTCTTCAGTGTGGCTAGACACAACAACTACCCCTGACCGGAGGCGAAATCTGACTCTTTGTCTACCAGACTTCTTAACTTCTCGACCATTTGACAGCTGCTGTAAAGGGTTGGCGTTTAAACTATTAAATACATACATTTGTTTATATATTTTACGATCACCAGAGAGATCCAGTCTGCTAGCAGACGATTATTGCTTTATATATGCTGTCAGTGAAAGTTAATTTAAGTCACCCCTACAGAGCTCTACCGAGTTTTGGGAGCATATATATCGTCAAATACCGTTAAGGCGACTTTGTTTTGACGTCCTGAATGTTTGACCCCGGATAAGGGCGTAGTAGGTAGCACTGTTGGTGTTGTTGAGTTAGCAGGTGTTTGTATTGAAGCAACCGCTTTATTCCGCCATGAGAAATGTGTGACACATGTTCAGTTTTTAAAATGACTATACCTGGTTTGAATTCAAAACTCTTTTAGACCAGTTGCCGTACCAAGACTATTGGACCCACTCTGTCCTGATATTTATTCATAGCTTTGAGGAGAAGAAATGTATTCGCCCTTTCTCAGTTTCATTTGCTTGAAGTGAAACCTTAACCTCATCACCCAAGATTTGAACTTGCCTTGTCGATGGTATTTCTTGCGTCGATAAACGTTACGCGATACGCCTACGGTAACATTTGTATGGATCTATCTTACATGAATGTAGATTGATAAGTGCGGTGTATGATAGAGATGTTTTTAGCGAAAACTGCAAATGAATATAAACTGCATGGATAAAACAGATTAATTGGGTAAAATATAAACTTTTCCCTTCATTTAATTAAATATGTGAGACTTATCCCGTAACCTGGTTTAGTCGTAGGAACGCTACACATGTAGAAGTCACTGAGAATTAATAGCCTGTTGGGGACCATCCCATCCCAGAACTACAATTGGTTTGAACTGAGAATTTTCCTTCTTTTACCGCGGTTGCCATAACAAGCTTAAAAATCCAATCTGTGCTTCTATTTACCAACAGCTAGACGAAGAACAGTTGGATTGATATCTTTCCCAAAGAATTCGCGCTAAGTGAAATGCAAATAGCTTCGTTCAGGATTTGAACTCTGTTAGCCGAGTCCATTTCCTCCATGGATAACCATTATGCACGCCTGCCTTCATTTACAGTCGGATATTTTAATACGACTACATGTACCCAGGTCGATATATAATATATATATTATATATATATATATATATATGTGTGTGTGTGTGTGTGTGTGTGTGTGTTTTGTGTGTATTTGTGTTTGTGTGTGTGTGTGTGTGTACGCGAGCGCACCAACGAGTACGTATTTTATGCCTGTGTGAATGTGTTAGACTGATAACAGCGGCCTGTCTGTCTCTTTGCCCCCGGGCCACGTCTGCGCCTTACTTACCAAAGAATCAATTTGTCTAAGGATGTAAACCTCATCCCATTCAAACTAACAACCCAAGCATCGACGTCCATTTATCGCAGCTAATGAAGCCAGCGGGCATAGATTTTAATGATATCATAAAATAAATTGGCGATAATATTATTACAAACTGGAAACAAGTTTCTCACTTTTCCTCTTCGACCAGCAGTCATTTTGTAATTATAGCTCGGAAATCACATTAATGTGCGGATATAAATTCATTTGCGCGATATCGCTGCCGAAAATAAGGAATGATTTTAAAAATACTGTTCGATTTGGGCAAAAATATCTTTTAAAATGTGTTAAAAGAAAAGGGGAAAATTCACTGATATTTTCCGAAGAAATTAGAGAAGGTTATACGACGAACACCGGAGAAAATTGCCTTTTTTATTTTTCCATAATTTTCAGTTTTAACCTATTCTGTCTATTGACACCAAAATTAAACCTGAAGATTTAATATTTTCCCTGCTCTCGTTTGCCCGAGATCAGATTGGAATTGCAAAATTCACCATAATTGCTTTCACACTGTCGTTACACACTTTTTGGTAAAAATAAAAGCAGGATTTTTAGGAACAAATCAAATAATACAGTACCCGTCAAAAATGACTGAAATGCTTACATAATCGTCGGTTCTTATTTTATATCTGTTGGCATATATGTATGTGCATATGCCTAATCTCAGAATGTTCATATCTATGTATATATCTACTTATCTATTTGTTTGCATATATGTCTAATCTGTCTATGTTATCTATCTATCTCGTGTAATGTGAACCCCTCCCCGACCAACGACTTTACAGCCATGCTACTGTGGACTTGATCAATATATAGAGGGCCAAAGGGTCAATCACCTCAAAGTAGAATTGATGAAAACGCATAAACGTTCGTTCAGTGCCAAAAGGCGATTTAGCGAGACATCGGAGTTTTAACCAGTGGTAGTTGTTAGCGAGACAGAAAATAGGTAAGTCGTATATTTTGGGTCTTGAATAGTTTATAAATTAGGACTATTCTTTTCTCAATCGACTAAGAACATTTCTCCACGTATTCTTTCAGGTTTGAAGACGTAACACCCGGATTACATTTTGAGTGATTTTTGCAAAAACGTGTTTGTTCGTTTTGTCAACGATATCAAATTACAACCTTTTCGTCTAATAGGATATGTGACAATTCTTCCAAGCTGTAGTTGTATCAATTCTACTGAACGGCTGCACTACTTACATCCTAATGAAACACCTGGAGAATAAGCGAGATGGGTGTCGCACAAGAATGCTGCGTGCTGTCTTAAACCAATTGTGGAAACAGCATCCCACAAAAAGCAGCTGTACAGCACAGAAAACATCCGACTAAAACGAACAAGACATAATGGATACTGCTGGGGAAGCAGGGACGAACTCCAATGGAGATTTGTACATGGACACGGTAGTGTGGGCTGTCAAGCAAGGAACTAAATCAATTAGCTCTGTGTGGTTTCAGGATACTGCACAGAGGACCGATGAGAAGTATTGTCGAGGAAGAATCATGGATATACGTGCTACCATCACGGATGATGATAGACTCACACACACACACACACACATATATATATATATGTATATGTGTGTGTGTATATGTGTGTGTGTATGTCTCTCTCTCTCTCTCTCTCTCTCTCTCTCTCTCTCTCTCTCTCTCTCTCTCTGTGTGTGTGTGTGTGTGTGGGAAAATATAGACAAAACACGAAGTATTCCAAAGGAATATTTATTCTTGATTCATCCTTTCGAACATTTGTGATTTGTGATTTCTTTATGTTTTCTACAAATTAGATTGTTCTTTCCTCATTCTACTCCCATATATATATATATATATATATATATATATATATATATATATATATATATATATATGACTGCAAATATGAAAAGTTAATACAAATAAGAATTTTTTATGCAAAGAAAGAGGGCTCAATGCTATAATAGAGAGAGCAGGTATAAAAGCTAAATTATAAAATTATGGATACCGTATTTCCGTTACTCAAGTTTCATGCGTATGACACAATTCTTGGACGGATTAGTTAGGTGTTTATATAAAATAATGAATATTCATATGGTCAGCTCTCGAAATTATATAAATACTTCGGTATTATTGAACAAGATATTCAGAGGCGAGAGAAAAAAATGAAATAAAGATAAAGAATAAAATAATAAAACATAGCATAAATAAATGAAATTGAAATAGAAAATAAGATATATAATGGAAATAAAGAATATAGAAATAAATAAAAATAGATGAACAAAAAATAGATAATAATTTTTTCTTCCTTTTCCCACTTTTCTAATGACCACCCCCTTTCTATCGCTCATTCTCTCCCTCTCTCTCTCTCTCTCTTGTATCAAAATCAGGGGGAAGTAAAATATTGATATTTAGGGTCATGTGGTGAATGACAAAAGTGAGATTTAACATGTTTACACTTTAAAAAGTATTTGCTTTTTATATTCAACACATTTTTACCAGAAAAATTATGTATTCTACAAAATACATAATTCTTCTTCTAGACAGTCTATATTTATACTCATTTCCTTTATAAGCTTAGGAATTTTTCATGATATCCAATTTTATTATGGGTGTTATGTCTTTTATATGTATTGTATGATTTCATAGAGTGGCAATGTTGGAATATATTCTGTTACCGAAGTTAAGGTTGTGATTGTAGCGTCTGTTTTTCCAATTCAGTTCTGTGGCACAAACGCATATTTTTCATTATTGATGTTCTATTTTTCATTGATGGTGTCCTTATATATGATATTGTTAATTAAACAATTATTATTCAAGGGAAATGTGGCTCTATCACTGTAGTTGCATCGTTATTCAGTAAGCTACTTTACATTAAATATTTAAAAAAAAATTTTTTTTCTAAATATATTTTGCTATTATTCATGCATGAATTATTAATTTTAAAATTATTTTCATTGAACACTTTGCTCATTGACGATTTTTTTTTCAGATATTTTTCATTAATTAAAAAAATATTTTTCCACGGTTGTTTGAAAAAAAAATCAAATTAATGTTCAAGCTGGACACATGGCGCAACAGATATAAGGTTTGGGTTAATACAGTTTTAAGTGACTATCATCTGTAGGCTGTAGGTTCAATCCTGACTATGGGCAAAAATAACATAGAATACTTAACATAGCTTAATACTAGAGTGATGAAAACTTGCTAGTTTTACTGAATCAATTTAAAATTTTAGTTTACAACAAATCTTTTGAATATTTCATCCTCCGTCTCTGTCTTGCTTTAACATTTAATATTTTGATATTTCATCCATCTTTAAAAATTAAAAGTTGATCAATGATTGATTGATTGAGATTCTTTACTTTTTATTTCTATTTCTATTTCTATTTTATTTTTAATTTCTTACAGTATATGAATTTACGGACCCCCTCTGCCTGAGCGACTCAAGGTTAATTTCTTAAGTGAATTTAACAGGTTTGAATACCCATCTGAGCAACATACTCATTTATAATTCACTATTCCTGTAACCTGGTTTGGTCATGAGGAATCTACACATGTAGCATGTCTTGGGTAGGAATAGCCATCTCACTCCAGATCTAAAGCTGTAAGGAAGTTGAGGAATATAATATTTCTATTTCTTAATCTTTTGTTATTAATGTTGCTATCATTTTCTATGAAATTCAATATGGAGTATAATCCACTCATTATAGGACATTTTCATATAACATTATAGCTTTGTTGAAAATACTAACATTGCTAGAATTTATAGCAAATCTATATTCTATAGATTTGTAAATATATGTTGCAATTGTGGAAGGATGATCCGATTTTATATTAACGAGAATCAGATAATTGTTTGGTTTTCTATGAGGATGCCATGTGTCATTGTTTAAATCGAAAGTGACGTCAAGAAAATTAATGCATATCAATTTAGATGCTACATCTAATCTTAAGTTATGGATGTAAGAATATTATATAATTCTTTTCCTTGTATAATCCACATTAGGACCATTAATATTATTAAACATAATAAACCATAATCAGAGTAAGGGCCGAAATTTTCTTTATTGAAGGCATTCTCCAAATTCACCTACGATTTCGCTTGACTCATATATATATATATATATATATATATATATATATATATATATATATATATTCAATCATTTCTTGTCATTAGCAATAAAATAAAATTGTCTCCTCAGAAATGCACACTTATATATATATATATATATATATATATATATATATATATATATATATATATATATATATATGAGGAAAATGAGTAAAGAAAAGAAATGTAGATGTATAAAATGAATTTAATCGATATCACATTAATCGATATCACTTACACATGTGTTTTGGTCAGTTTATGTGTGTGAAAATATTTCGCACACATAGAAGATTCGACCTTCATCAGAGTAAACATTTATTTTGAATGAAAAAATTCGTTGGGAAAACGAATTTTTTCATTCAAAATAAATGACCGAAACACATGTGTAAGTGATATCGATTAATGTGATATCGATTAAATTCATACATCTACATTTCTTTTCTTTACTCATTTTTCCTCATATTGTCGGATTCAATTCCTTTTCCATTTTCACACACACACACACACACACACACACACACACACACACACATATATATATATATATATATATAATATATGTGTGTGTGTGTGTGTGTGTGTGTGTGTGTGTGTGTGTGTGTGTATCCATAGACCCACCACTACAAACACATTTCAACCTGCTGGCAGGGCTTATATTACCTTCACTACCTCCTCTCTATAGGAGTAATACCCTCAACTCAAAAGCAGAAAAGTTGTGAATCAGTTTTAGTTATCTGAGAGCTCCAGAGTGACCCTCAGAAATACTACTTTTAAGTATACTCCGAGATTATACGTCAGATTATTTGTATTATATAGGAATTATTGATTACACTGGTCAACAACATTTTTTGATAACAACTACTTTTATTAGGAAATATCAAAATATTATCTTCGTCTCACTGCCATCACGTCTATCAGAAGAACCATGGTATAAAACTCTTATTAAATTAGCTGGTGAATGAAAAAAATGTTACATAGTCTAAATTTATTTGCTACACAATTTGAAACATATTCATTAATACAAAAGATAGAATTTATAGGAAACTCATTGTTAGGTATGAAATTGGTTACTATGAAGATACAAACCTCACAATCAGTATATAATGCTCTGATAAATTGTTTCATCAGACCCAGATTAATATGCCGATGAGGAAATATGATCTTTTCATGATTGACGATTGGATCATTGACAATATTTGGCATACCAACTTTCCGAGTAAGGGCCACTCTTTCCGGTTCCAATTCTTGTCTCTTGCTCGGCTGTCTACACGCAAATAAAGCAGGTATACTTTGTAAATCCTCCTTGTTGAATAAGGAGGAATTTCACTATCTTGAGGTCCGTGCAAATTTTCCAGTTGTGCTTAATATCATTATGCTCATCTTGTAAACACACAGAATGATCTACTATAACAGATGCATAGACGTGGTCATTATGTCGTACAACAGACATTGGACTGCGCTTAGAACTATCTAGGAATAATCTCCAATCATTTGGATTATACAATGGAAGATCCAAGTTATTATGACAATAAACACACTTATTCTTCTTTTTAACAAATTCAACACAAAACCTTTTCCCGATTTTAGAAATATGAAGCTTCTGTGTTTTTGTTCACTGGGGCTCTTTCTTGCAATCTAGAAGCTGAAATTTCTGCTGAATTTTTGGAGAGACCGAAATCAGGAACAATGCTATTCAGCTTTGGCTGGTTGAACTGCTAAGGAGTTGATGACTATTATATAGCAGCAGAAGGATAATCGGTATTACTCTTCTTACATCATCAGTATCTTGCATTTCGTCGATACTCTCTTCTTCTGATAGAGACAACTAAGTAAAATTGGAACTGGTAGCTCATTAGAGTGCAGAGTAGGTCGAATTGCTGATAAGATACAAGGATGAGTGATTTTATTTCTGCTTTCTTAACAAAGATTTTTGTATTGACCAGTCAAAAATAGAAGTCAGTTGTGTGGTCCTTCGGTTCCCGCCAGGTCATGAGGATTCCAAATGGTAAGCCCTTACGTTATCATTTCGTCCAGTTATGCAGCATTTCTTCACGGTTATGACATACAGTATGAAGGCCCATTCCTTGTCATTGTCACCAAGAGTAAGTCCAAAGTACGCTTTATGGGCTCGCTTCATAAACAATGTTATATTGCGCCTCTGGCGAAAAGCGTGAAGTATCCACAAATATAGCAGAAAGCACATGGGTTGTTCTTATATTGATATCTCCTTGTAGCCATGATTAAATTTCACAGACAAAACAAACAAAATAAGATATCCCTATTGAGACGAGAAAAGCGTAAGTAATTTATTTAGTCGCAAAAGGATTAACTGTAATACCATACAGTGCACGAAAAAAAGAGCATAGGAAACAGAATTGTTTCTATATTTGAAATCAGGAGATCAAACGTACTAAAAATCAGTAAAAAATCTCATGCAACTGAGACTTTCAAAACATTGTTGCCCTGTGTTATTTGTATTAAATAGGGAATAAAGTTATAAATAGGTATTAAATATTGAAACATACGGATTAAATGAAACATACGGATGCCGTTAAACAAATAAACCTTTTTATAGACTGTATGTCAATAAGTCAATAAGCCATCGAGCTAAATATGTAAATCCTTCAATTAATACAATAAATATTTTCAAAATATTCATTTTCCTTATCAATGCACTTAATTTAATGGGAGTTGTTAGAACATTATCCAATGAACATTATTTATCGTATTTCAGTTATATATAAGGCTACAGACTTATTGATGTATTTTTGTATAGTAATCAATTTGATATTGTCTCGTCGGGACAACAATCTACACGTCTGGACATCATACCTTTATCATATAAGGTTTTCAGTTGAGTACACATCTTCTTTTATATTTAAAAATAAAAGAAATATATGTTTCGTATCGATCCTTTTTTTCATTATACAATTTCTACTTTTACAAAATTCTGTTTTCATTGAAAAAAACAACAGACTGGATTTTTTTTACAACGTAATAGTTCGTGACAATAATGTGTGTCTTTTGTTTTTTCTTTTTTTAATCCGATTATTTCATTAAACATCACAACTTTTTATTGATTCTTTATTTCTAATTCACTTTTTGCCATTCGTTTCCCAAAAACATTGTTTGTTTCAATTCACTCATATCTTTTTCTTTTTTCTTCTTTTTCTTCAGACATTTCTTCTTTCTTTTCTTCATCGTATCTGATTTTCCTCTACCTGCCCAATTTTTCATTCACTAATTCTTCATTAAATTTTCTTTTTTTCCCCAGTAGTTCTTATTTCATTACTTTTCTTTTAGCTATCTATTTCTTTATTTTTCTCGTATTGTTTTATATTCCTAATATTTTTTTTGGAACTTCCTTGTTTCTGGCTCTTTTTATTTACTTGATTTTATTTAGAATTTCTGTATTTATTTACATTTCTGAAATCTATTTTTTCCTGTGTTTTTCTTGCACTTTATTTCTGTATTATTCTGAAACTACTTTTTTGTATTATTTTTTTTATTTCTTAATTTTTTGTCACTCACTCCTCTTTTCTTCTTTTTCTTTTGAAAATTCTTTATTTATTTTCTTCTTCGTCTATTTTCTCCTTGTTACCTAATTCATCGTTACCTTTTTATCCATTAGAATTTCTGGAACTTCATTATTTCTCTTTCTTTTTTTATGTTACTTAAATTTCTTAATTTTCTAGGATTTCTTTATTTTAAACATTCTTGTCCCCCTTTATTTCTTTATTCTTCTCTTCTTTATTTACTCTGGCATTTTATTTCCGTATTTTTTAATCACATATTCACTTCAATATTTATCTGACGCTACATTATTCCTTTTATTTTACTGGCACTTCACTTCTAGCATTTCCTTATATTCTGGCTCTTTTTATTTCTTTATTTTCTAGCACTTGTACAGTTTTCTATTAACGTTTCTGTTCCTTCTTTCATTTCAACGTGTTGTCTCTTCTTTGCAAATGCACATTTCCTAAATTGACTTCCTTTATTTAAATTATTCGTATCTTCACTGAATCCACCGTTTATTTATTCAATTTTTCTTCACGCCTTCTTTCCTTAAAGAACAAAGAACAAACAAAGAACAAAATGATGCATCTAGAATTTTCTTTTCATTCTCTTCAGAAAGGATGACCTCATGATAAAGCTGATTCCATAATTATCTTTATTTCCTTCCAATTTTATTCACACTCTCATTATTTCATTCATCTTCTTTCTCATTTCTCCTTTTCCTCCATCACGACAGAGAGGAGATTCAAAAAATCTCTTAACTTCAATTTAGCAAATTCTGTTCCTGACACGTATATCTTATTTGGAGATCATTTGAAACCAATTCGACCGATTTTTTCTCTTTTCTTTTCCTTTTGCAGACTTGTTCTTTCCCAACTCATAATTGTATTTGAACAATCCTTAATCAAATCGCAAGCTTCGTCATTGACATTAAGCCAATTCTTTTCAAACTGGGTTTCCCCACGATCATATTCCCTTTTTATATCTTTCTTTATCAAAGCGCATCTTGTTTTACTAGCTGAATCCCTATTCAAATTATTCATCCATTATTTTCAACATATCACCTATTGTTCTCGGGAAAAAATAAATCATTCTTTATATCTTAACCACAAACAAAGATGTGTCGGCAAAGAATCTCTGGGCATCACATTAAGAACTGAAAAATAAATAAAAATGCATCGTTCAGAATAATGAGTACATAATATGATCTGACCCGAAACGTCAGAATGCAATCATGATATTATCTTAAGGAGATGGCGGAGAGAGATAGAACTAAGTTTTCCTTCGTCTCTTACAGTAGATTAACTGGCACACAAAAAACTAAATTAACAAAATGGTTAAGAAATGGAAATGGCAAGAAAATATAATGAAGATGTTTTATTGTTATTTGGCAGAGACGTCCTAAACTAATCAATTGAATCATAGTGTTATTTGACTTCGATGGCTGATGTCAACTTAAGAATATGCGGTTGAAGAAATATCTTTTTACAGGGTAATAAAAAGAGGATGGGTTGCGTAGCCCACAACAGATTTCGGGACTGGAGGAAACTGATTTTCTTGGAACCCTTCTTGCAGGTACATTTTTTTTAAATTTGCAGACAAACTGTAATTGTATATGTCTTGTAGTTTCTTCATTTAGAATTAAGCCCTGCCAGTTGGGTTTAGAATAAATTAATTCTATCCTCTGCACAGAAGTAAGATCTTCCCTCCTAAAAAAGTTGGTGTTCTAAGTATGACACTAAACTTCATCTGATGGTGAGGCTCTAGTGAAGGAGATCAATGTGTGTGGAGTACTCTTTCTTTTGTGATTACTCCCAATTCCCCAATTACCCAATGTGATAGTAACTGTAAAAGTCCCATTTATAGCCAATAGTGAGAAAGTAAATTTACGAATAAGAATGATTATAAAATACATATCAGATGTGTGAAGAGTACCGGGACAAAGAGATGTATTTAACACGCTTATTCCAGCAATTTTTATATTGGTCTAAAAACTTATGAATCTATTCCTTTAAATGGCAAAACCCTGTCTTCACCATTTTCAGCTTATTAAATGAGATAACATCGCACAGAGGAAAATCTGATATGTAGGGGGGGGTTATTGCCCGATCTAGAGTTTTATCAAGAAAAAAGCGTATGAAATATTGAGGTTGGTTACTCACACATACAGAGAGAGAGAGAGAGAGAGAGAGAGAGAGAGAGAGAGAGAGAGAGAGAGAGAGAGAGAGAGAGAGAGTGAACACTTTTTTCCATTCATATAAAAGGCATGTATTTCCACCCAAGAAAGGTTCAACAACGTATTATGAAAGTTGATGATGGATACATTTGGAGGTTGGAAAAAAAGGTTGCTATACTGAAAAATAAATAAATAAATAAACAATATATAAAATATGCACCTACTTTTCATATATAAATCTTTTTTTTAAGCCAGAAAAAATCTCGTAAGTTGTGCATCTTAAAAAAAAATCCTTAAGTGAAACTGTTCGGAGATGCAGAAACGTGGACTGTCTTGAAATAAATAATACCTAGCTTCTATCTCTGTATCTCATTCATTCTTTTTTTTAGAGGAAGGAAAGTGTATTATTCTTATGCAAATAGTGTTATGTGTTATAAATATGTTTAAATCCACGCGTTGGATAAACAGCTATCTCCGACCATACTTGGATATATATTTCTCAGTTAGCTCGCAATGAATATTAATCTCATAAATTGAGCATTACACAGGTAACATAACATCGATCATATGACTAAGTAGAAAGCGACGGACTCATTATTCGACACTCATATCTTTCTATCTTTGGTCTGATCCTTTCGAAAAATATTTCCATTTCTCTGTATTAATGTACGGTATATTCATATTTGTATCTCCCCTTCTCTCTCTCTCTCTCTCTCTCTCTCTCTCTCTCTCTCTATATATATAATATATATATATATATATATATATATATATATATATATATCGATAGATAGATAGATAGTTGGATAGATTGATAGATAGATATCGCGGAGCACATCCCATTTTAATGTATTTACATCACTAGTTAAAACCTGTAGAAAGGTTAAACCAGGGAAACAACGACAAAACAATTGCGAGCGTGCGTGCACATACTCACACAGAGGAAATATATATTTCTAATGTTTTCAAACCTTAAAAATTCATTTTTTTACTGTTCCGTTTAGCATAAATATATTACATTTATAAATAAAACTTGGAACGTAACATCCAAGGATTCAAGACTCTGTAATACCATATACCGACACCAAGAAAAGAAAGGCACATACCCATATATAATGATATATGCTCAGAGAGAGAGAGAGAGAGAGAGAGAGAGAGAGAGAGAGAGAGAGAGAGAGAGAGAGAGAGAGAAAGCGAGGGAGACAAACATTGATATCTCTCTCTCTCTTTCTGTCTGTCTGTCTGTCTGTCTGTCTGTCTGTCTCTCTCTCTCTCTCTCTCTCTCTATATATATATATATATATATATATATATATATAGTGTGTGTATGTGTGTACATCTATATGTATATGTATTGGTATTTATCGAGACATTTACAAAATCCATTATAGAAAAATGTTTCATTTAATGATATTTTGCTTTGATCCTTAGTGTCCGATAGCATCACTACTGTTTCCTCACACACACAAGCTTACATGCTCCCATGCAAATACGCAATTATTTACAAATTGACATATATTCACTCATTATCTTCTGAGGATGATAAAGTTTAACAAATAACATAGGTTGTAATAAAGATAGTGAAAAACATGATGGTAATTTAATAGAATAAAGAATGTGTGGGCAGATTTGAAATTAGTTGCAAAAAAGGTGATCTAAAATTTCTACCGAGTTACAACGCCTCTCAGAGGAAAATAGTAAAACACTTACAGCGTATACAAAGATTTGTCGAACTTTTGGATCCAACTGAAACAATTTTATGTAAATAAAATGAAGATTCCTATCAATGTTAAGAAATCTGAAGAAATACATGCCGGCTTTACTCCAACTGTGTTTCGACCAAAACTCACAGGAAGAACACGCTGGAATAAGTGTGTTGAATGCTAGGGGGGGTGTCTTCTGGATATATTTTTTAATTTTTACAAGAGATAGGATATATAGTAACAATAACGATATATTAATTGTATTATTTGTCTGTAATTCTTTCACGTGCATATCCACTTTATTATGTCTTCATCCATCAATCTTTATCAAAAAGGAAAAGAAATTAATTTCAGAGAACACATAGACTGTTAATATAATATCCATGTACAGATAAAATTTTGTTGAGTAATTCATGCGATAGTTCCCAAAAATGCTCACTTAGATTATTCCTATTTCCATTTTTTTTCTGAAATCCAAATTAATCAATTTTTTTATAGCTATTGCTGTTTTAATTAGTTAATTCCTCTAATCTCTCCCTGTAACTGCAGTCTTTTCTCTTTTTATAACTTTTTTCACTCTTTTTTTTGTATGCCCTCCAATCTCAATATTATAATCCAATTTATATGCCTAGACACTGGAGCCAACTCCTGAGAACAATATTGAATATGAGGTCTTATTAGGTCGTATATTTTTAAAACAGCATTTGCGTCCCTTGAGGTAAAATTTATAATCATTCCATTTTACCTCGATAAAATAGACAACATATGTTTGTCAGCTTTAAATGTAACATTAAAGCCAGTTTCTAGATCGCATTTCTCGTATACATTTTTGATTTTCCTGTTCCTAGATTTATATAACATTCAATGCTTTTGAATATGTAATACTTTACATTTTTAATGTTAAATTTCAATTTTCAAATATCTTCCTATTATGATAAGTAATTTAATGATTATGAAATTTATTGTGTACAGTGCTCAGGTGCACCACAACTCATCAAAGTCTTATGTCAAGTACACAGAATAATGTAGTGTCAGGAACATGAACAGTTTACAGTAGTAATATGCATGTATGTGTGCGCGTGTGTGCATATGTATGTGGAGGGTGGCATCAGGTATAGTGTCGGCGGACTACAGGAAGCATGGAGACTTTGAAAGATTCAGTGCTTCGGCAGCCTACAACAGACGCGGGCAGTTTATTCCATGTCTCCGCAATTCTGAGCGTGAAAAATGTTTCCGAAAGTCACCTGAGGAGTGTTGTTTTCTGACTTTGTAGGCATGCCCACGTGTGTTGGAAAGATGGAGATCAAAAAGGTGCTCAAGGTTGCTGTTGTTAAGATGATTAATGACCTTATGAGCGTTTATCAGGTCAGTTGCCAGATGCCGAAGTTTCAGCGAATCCTTTCCCAGGGCTGCGAGACGTTCAGATGGAGGGTATTCGTTTGGTTGCACGTCTCTGTACAGTTTCTAGGAGGTTAATATTCTGAGCAAGATAAAGGTTCCAGACCGGTGATGCAAGCTCCAAGTGTGGCCGCACCATAGCTTTGTACAGCTTCAAATAGATAGCCGGTGAGCGGCTGACAAAGGTCTTGCTGAGTGACGCCAGGACACCCTCGGCCTTTTTGGCAATTTTGGAGATGTGTGTCGTCCAATGTAAATCACTGCTGACAGTAATACCCAGATCACGTTCACAAGAAGATTCCTTGATTTTAGTGTTGTGGAGGGAGTATATGTATGATGGGTTTTCCTCCAAAAATGCATGGTGGTGCATTTGTCCACAGCCAGCTTCAGTTGCCAGTCAGTGATCCATTGTTGCACTGTGTCCAGGTCTGATTGTAGTAAAGATCTGCAGCGTTCAGGATCTGTCTTTTTATTTCAAGGTACAACTTGATGTCATCGGCATACTTCAGGACTATGGTATTCCTTAAAGTTAGCAGCTATATCATTGATATACGCAACAAACAAAAGGGGGCCAAGAACAATTTAGTTCCATTTGTGTTATTTCTTTTTAAGATAGTCTCACAAGAAATTCAACATTATCAGCAAATAGTTGTATTTCTGATTTTATATCAGTATGTTAATCATTAATTAATATTAAAACAATTTTCAGTACTGATACCTGACGAATACCAAACGGTATATACTATGTTCCTGAATAATTACAATATTTACTATTTTTAAGACAAGCTAAAATGTTTCACTTTAGATAGTAATCGAATAAAATGTCTTGCTAAGATCTAAATGGATACTTTCTGCATAAATATACATTTATTATGTCAATACTTTCTAAAATATTAGACAATGTCAATTTCCAGTTGGTATCCTTCTGTTAGCGAAAGACGATGGCGTAGTGTCCATTTTTTAAAACTGCATCTGCGTTAGTGGCTAAATAGGCCAATTTTTGAAAGTCAATCTCTGGTGCAGTGACTGCAAACAAACAGTGATGCTTGCTGGGGTTGCTGTTGTCTCTCCTTCCTTCTGGCTCTCTTTTCTGTGGTGGCTCCTTTCCTTTCTTTTCACTCCTTTTCGTGCCTTGTTTGACAAAGAGGCGCCCAGGCCGCTCGGTTTTCTGCACCAATCTCCCATGTGTTGCTGATGATGTTGATGTGGCATGTCTTCATGTCCTTCTCGTGTAGAAAGTGCGATCCCCTATCGGTCGGGAGCCTTTTACTAATTTGCTATACAGTAGGTCTTTGGGGATGCAGCCTTTGTCCATCCTTCTCACATGGCCAAGCCAGCACAGTTGCCTCTCGCAAATGATGGTGAACATGCTGTTCATATTTACTCGGCCCAGCACGTTTGTTTGGCACTTTGACTTGCCAGCGAATGCGTAGGATGTGGCGTATGCATCTCAGGTGGAAATTGTCAAGTTTCCTCTCGTGGCTTGAGTATGTGGTCCAGGTTTCACTACTGTAGGCGAGTGTACTTAGAACGCACGTTTTATAGACGCGCAGTTTGGTTTTCTTAGTAAGACTGGCCTTGTTCCAGACTCTTTGGCTCATTTTAGCCATAACTGCTGCTGCTCTCGCGACTTTAATGTTGACTGAGCTGGCAATGGTGTACCCGAGGTACTTGATGCTTTCCACGGCTTCCAGGTAACACCCGTTGATAACGATGTTCGGGGGAGGGGTCTGGGCTTTGTTCCATGATTCTTGTCTTATTTAGACTTATGGTAGGTCTGAACATTTCACGAATGAGAACCTTCGTTTCTTTGGTTCTAGCTCGAAGGCGAGCGATGTTGAACAACTTACCGTCAGCTCTGGTGTGTATGTAGACCCACTCGCTGCCGTCCTTGAGGGCGTGCTGGAGAAGCAAGGAGAACATATTCCGAACAACATAGTGGCAAGGACACAGCCCGCTTCATTCGACTTGCTGAGTGGAAATGCCTCTGATGTTGCATCATTAAAACAGACTGTGCTGTGCATATTTCCGAGGAAGGACGGGTAGCCTATCTTCTGTAGCAGTGTAATGAGTTCGCTTCGGCTGACCAGATTGAATGCCTTCGTTAAGTCTATGAATGCGGTGTAAAGTGGTATCTTATTGCTCTTCTCCTGCAGCTCTCGTAGTGGAAAAAATATGCCCAGAGTTGACCGGTTTGCTCGGCAGCCACACTGGGACTCCGGGTAAATGCAAGAGGCAAGAGTCTGTAGGCGTATCAACGTAACGCGAGCAAAAGCTTTTCCAACTATGCTAAGGAGGGACATATCACGGTATTTGTTGAAGTCGCTCCGCTCTCCTTTTTTCTTGTATAAAGTGACGATGATGGCGTCCCGCATGTCCAGTCGGATGTGTCCTATGTCCCCAGCAGCTGCACAACAGTTCATGTAGTGGTTGGAGTAGCGCTGCTTTCGCGTTCTTCAAGACTTCAATTGTATGCCGGCGCTTCCAGTTGCTTTTCTATCAGCAAGGTGGTCAATGGCTATGCTGAGCGCTTCCACACTTATTGGTGTGTCCAGCTCATCTATTATTGGTATGTCAGAGATGACATTTAGGGCATTGCCCGTCACTTCGCTTTGGGTTCAGCTCTAGATAGTGTCAATCTCAATTTACCATTAATGAAATCATGCTAATTATAATTCATCTTTCCCTATAAAATCTAATATATGATTTCTAATCACTTTTTCACAAATCTTACACAGAATATACGTTAATTTTAAAAAAATGTATCGAACATTTATTTTATAGTGTATTGCAATTACTGTTTTCCATATTTAAGTAATCATTTCATATTCTATACATTTCTAACACAATTTACTTATTATATTGATAAAACTTTCATTTTATTATAAGTACTTAAAGATTTTTTGTTGTCTTTCATCAGGACGCATACTCTTACGAACATCTAGCTTGGATAATTGTAGTTTTGTCTTTAGCTTTAATTTTTATCTCTTCCATAACTTTTGCTACCCCCCCCCTCTTATAGAAAATTCCTTTAATTAACCAAACAATCCTAAAGAATGAACAGATTAAAGATATTTTACTCGTAAACCTGCTGTTCCAACTGGTGTATCAGTTAATATTGATAATTTCTTTTTACTATACTAAAGTTTTTGTGAATTTTAGTTTTGATTTACTTAATAGAATACAGTATCCCCTCGCGGGGGTTACGTTGCTTCCCCTCCCGCGAATCCCGAAAATCCGCGAATTATTGATGCAGTTTTAAAACGCCTATGTATGATATTATATACGCTAAAATATGCTTGGCAAACACATTCTAAAGACGGTCTTAATCATTAATACAGTAATAATATAGTAATATGTAGTAATATGTAGTAATGATACATTAAATACAGTAATAATGTAGTATAATATGTACATATTAATGATGAATCAAAAATATATAAATTTTATTGTATTCACCAATAATGAATATATATATATATATATATATATATATATATATATATATATATAGTATATGTAAAAACAAATTTTTTTTGTGATGAAACAAGAAAATACAGTGCTCAATCACAAATTGTAAGAGCTAATATTTATTTATTTTACAAAGTTTTCACAGATCAATGTTCATTATTAACAGCGACCCAGGTTTCATGCCAAGGGGCAATCATCAGGTCGTTGAGCAAGATCCCATGGTGTTTGTTGAAGTTCTTTACTCAATGTCACATTTTGGACTGCAAATAACGTCGGTTAGTTCCGCGGACGCTATTATAGTTCGGATTTACTAAAAATAAATTTTTTCAAAATTTGCATTTTTTTGTAGTAATGCCAACGAAGTTGCCTCCCTTTATATATATATATATATATATATATATATAAACTGAAATTGTTATTTTAAAGTTATTTACCAATTATACTGTATCATCTCTCTTTTCAATTTTTTTATTCTATATTTACTGACATCATTATGTTAAAATTATTCGTCTGCAGCCAATCAACTGGAAGGAGAAACGAAAGCTCATAACTGACATTGTTATTTTAAAATTATTTACCAGTTAGAGGAAATTTGAGCGTTTTTCTGCTAAAAATGGTCTAAGAAATTCACGAAATTGACGAAATTATGAAAAAAAACAAAAACTTTGATAGCAAAATCCGCGAGTATGCGGGGCCGCGAACGGTGAACCGCGAATGGGTGATGGTATAACAATTGTATTTAAAATTTTAAACATTTTTTTTTACATTTGAAGTTTTCATTTAATTTCCATTTTTTTATATTCTTTTTGCGGAATTAAAAAATGTTCATAATTGTCCATACTAGGATTCTTTAAAAGCTTTATATTCTTTTTTCTTCTTTCTATCCCAATGTAAATTTTCTCATACATTTCCTTCTTTATGAATCATCTCCTGATTATTTGGATATAATTTTCATAATCGATTTTAATTTTTCCCACCTTTCATTAACAAATAGTGGATTATAACGGTAAATCCAATTAATATGTTCTTCCTTTTCCGATACTGGCTATTCTGTAAGCTTTGATCTTTTTTTTGTTTTATTTATATATTCAAAGTCCAATTTCACTTTAAATTCTATTGTAATACATGCATGGACAGACTTCCTCATAAGAGAGAGTAAACTTGTATCTTCTCTAAAACATTCATTACTTGAAGAAGCCTGATCCAATATAGCTTTCTCTAATTTATTTTCTCCTGGATTACATCTAGTAAATCTTATGTGAACCAATATAACCTTTTTATAAACAGGACAAAATATTTATTTTGTAATATCCAATATTGAGTAATTGAATTAACAGGAGACACTATAGATCGATTTGTCCAGTCCATATCAGATAAATTGAATTCTCAAACTATTATAATATTTTGAGATTTATACATATATGAAGATTTCTTTTTTTACACCACACTAAATTGTTCTAGCAGTCTATAAACGCTTTCTTTACTCAAATCTGGTGACCTTTATATACATATTACATTAAAATTTCGGGATTAGTAGAATGAGTAATTTTTATAGCCATAGATTCAATTTTTCCCAATCAGTCCAATGTTTCTATCTTTTTTTTTTTTTTTTAGTTTTCTTTATTTTAAATTTCCCACAAAAATTGTATTATTTTTCCTATCTTCACGTATTATTTACGGCTGTGCCATTTTCTTCCTGATCATTATATTATTTCTGGGATTATGGAAGTAATTACAATTGTCTGTGCCAACAATAACCTAGTTATTTATTTATCTATGACACAAGTCCAGATGCATGGCGCACCCAGTAAGAATCGAATTGATTGTTCAAAATTAATCCATACGAGGTGTCTAACCATTCTTAGTATTGCACACACACACACACACACACACACACACACACACATATATATATATATATATATATATATATATATATATATATATATATAGAGAGAGAGAGAGAGAGAGAGAGAGAGAGAGAGACTGAGCAAAGTTGAAGTAGAAGGTTATTTAAAGTCTCTCAAGACCATCAGCTGTCAAAAGATACCATTCCTAGACAAAATGACGTGATAGAATGTATAAAGGTTCTATTCCCCATCATATAGTGATGAGGTGACGGATGGGGTCAGATCAGTGTTTTTCACATAGCCAGATTTATATATTAACTGTTCATAGGTAAATAGCGAAAAAGATCTCTTTGAAAAAAGATGAAAGAATAAGATATAGTGTATACTAAAAGGATTTCAGAAATGATTCCGAAATTTTCTTTACATCTATGTTTCTGTGTGTATTTACAAGAAAGAAGTAGAATGAATTCCCAGCCTGACTGATTTAAGTTTAATGACCCCAAAGAACCAGTGGAATACAAATATTGAATTCATCTGCGGAAAGAGATGTAAGAATTCCCAATTCTTTAGAATCCCACAAGGCAGGGTGAAATGTCCGAATAAGGATAGGCAGGGTCAACGTTGAGGGCTAGGCCCAGGTGAGATGCAAGAGAAACTGGGACAGCATTATCCTCGTTCATTATTTCAGTGCACCTGACTCCAGGACTCCAGTCACAGTAATCTAACCGCGAATAACATGGTATTGGTTTGATGAGGATGTTTTATACTATTTTCTGCCATTCTTTTACTTTCTATTTTTCCAAAATGGAGGGATTATAGTAGTCCACTACTTCAGGAATGTAATAAATCATGTGATCAGCTATGGCCGTGTCAGCTGATGTAGAAGTCCTGAAGCTGCTGATGAAGCCAGTCAAAGAACATAACTGACGATGTAGCCAGGCACATTTAAATATATTCACTGAAAGCAAAAATCAAGTCTTCGTTTTTATCTTGCTAATGTATTATATATCTTATTATAATGGAGATTGTGGGTTTGTATGTCTGTAACCGAAACTATATTACTATTCAAGACACAATTCCCTTTGTTATTTACATCACATTCTCCATGATTTTATTTTTTATTTAAACCTCAATTATTAGTAAAATTGTTTTACATCATTAAGACTGTTAACAATATCTACATACTAATAACATGCAATTATATTTATATATTCAACGAAATAGCGGTTTACAGTGTTAATGGGAAGGCTAATTTGCATATTGATCTTAAAAAATTGATTTTAATAAATATATGCTTAGTATTATTGATTTCTAATTGTTTGGTTTTATCTTAATAAATATGAGCAAAAATCTCGGGGATAAATCTTAACAGAAATCTATTAACATAAAGAAATAACTGTAATTTTATTCTTTTCTTCCTATTTTAACTAAATAGTTGAATTAGGGAAATTTACCACTGAAAGACGGGAGTAAGGGAAAATGGTGGAACAGTTAGTTTCAAAGTTGTTCTATTTTCCGATTATACCCCCTCTGTTCCAAATATTTTTATCTGAATTCTTATTCAGTTTCATTAACCTTTCTAATTTAACATGATATTTTATTATATTAAAACTTAAATACTTGCACCCGGAGCGTGCATATATTTGCTAGTATCTATAATTATACTAAAGCTGAGCTGATCAAGTTGGGTTACCTAATTTTTTTTTTCTATTTAGTTTAATGACATAAAACACATCACAATGTATTTCTTAGATTTAGGATTAAATTATGTTTGAAAACAATTCCATTTTATTTGATTCTAATTAGTCGTAATTTGCAATTAAGTAAAAACCTGACCCGACCCTCATTTAACTTTCTGTCTGTCTTTTTTCACACCTCTCTTATATGTTAGTTCTATCTAGGGAGTTAAGAGGTTTGCGTGTGTGTGTGAGAGAGAGAGAGGAAGCTTTTCAGCAGCCAGTACCAGCAGCTAGAAAGAAGGCCTAATGTATCTGAAGCTTTTATATTATTTCTACTAATTACTGATAATGATAATCCTTTGTCAGTTATTCAAGGAACTATTCTTAATACAAATACCTTTCTCTCAATTATATCGTTTCAAAGATATTACCTTAAGTATTACGACCATTCCGGGTGAGATTGGACCTCGGAGCAATGGCAAGGAATCGGTGACTCTACACTCCCGGAATGCTTTAGAACTGGTGCCAGGTCAACCGATGTAGAGTCATAACAGGAAACCCTTTTTTGGAAAATTGCCTGACCTGTCTACAGGAGATATAGTCGCCTTATATGAGATCCCACTGACAAGGCAAGATTTTGTATTGTCTTATAATATTGGCATAAACATTTATTATTAACACCAAACTTGATAAATGTTTGACTTGGGTGTGGGTGCTACATCCGGGTATTTATTACATCGTCGATGAAAATTAATTATTTATTTCGATGAAAATGCTGTTTTTGTCACTTCATTCCAGTTGACACGAACCCGGTGTAAATTCGAATTATCGGCCAAATAAATTTAATGAGTGGATAGAATGCGTGAGAATGTTTAGTTTAATGCTGGTATATTTTGTATTAAATAGTATATTTGTTATTTTTTTATTTTAGGGTTAAGATCAGATTCATAATGAGTGATATCTGATGAATGTCATTGTTCGGGAAGACAGATATATACATAGATAATATTTGAAATGCGCTAGACTTAGCGCAGGATGGCGTCGTCAGTTATGTTATTGGCTGGCTTCATAGGGGGGTTTCGGGTCTTTCAACATAATACCCCCCTCAGCCAGCCAGACCCCGTTGGAGCCGATCAAACTCCAACACGCCACCCTTGTGCAACGCTAACAAAGAAAAAAAACTACGACAAACGCGAACTCTTTATATCAGAATGGCCAATTATTCAGCCAATCAATGATAAGAGTAGTTGTTATAAACAGGATCGCGCGATTCAGATATTTTCTTTTAATAAATGCATTGGCATGGCTAGGATGTTACTAAGAAGAAAAATGCGTTGGATATAGGAGACTGAAAGGAATGTAAGTTGTAACAATTGAGAAGTCTTTTGTTTTTTGGTATTGTTTTTTTTAGTGTTTTTTTTAGCAATATACAAATTACTCCATATTCAATTTGGTCGAAGTTGAAAACGGAATTAAACTATTTTTTTTTTTTCGCGCTGGTAATGACTACAAATGTATACATGTAGTTAAGGAGTAAAAAAAAAAAAAATTTTTAAATGACAACGGTGTAAAATTGCGTAAAATATATGTACATTCTAATTATTGTCTATAAATATCTATATACGGTTGAAAACTAGTTTTATAAATTGATCGGTTTAAAATAACTAACATTGCTAAATTTCAATTTATCTACTCGATAAAGAGGGTAAAAAACGATGTTGACAAGAACGAATGAATTTAAAAGAAAAAAACAAAAAAAAACAAAACCCAACTAAACGCAACCAACTAGAACGAATTCATATGGAATATAAAGCTTCGTTTAGTATTTATACGAACAAAAAAAAAAAAAAACCTATTCTCGAAAACACTGGTTTTAAGACTTACGAAATGCGACTGTAATATATACCCTAGATGCTGTACTATGGAGGAAAAAAAAAATTCCTAACGAAACTTAAATCGAATATTAAGTCTGTCATGAACTGTAATTTCCTCGGGTTCCTCCCATATATATATATATATATAATATATATATATATATATATATATATATATATATATATATATATATATATATATATTCACGACTAAAAGAATTTTATAAATATATAATTATTTGACCGGTTTAAAATGAATAACATTGATAGATATAAATATCCCGTATGAGGGGGTAAAAAATTGTTGAATTAACAAAACTGACTAAAGCGATCAAAAACTAAATAAACGCAACTGACTAGAACGAATGAAAATGAATTAAATTGTACTTAAAACCCTACGAAATATTCTATTAACTATTCATTAAATTATTTTATCTTTCGAAAATAAAAGATTCATTTATGTCTTACGAAAATCGAATGACACAAAATTATGTAACCTTACTGATATCCTACTCGAAAAGGTAAATATTTTGAATAAACTTAATTCGGATGTTAAAAGAAAAACAAAAAAACGAATGCATGATATGTATTTTCTAAAAATTCCTTATTCACCGTTGTGCGACTAAAAATTATTTGACCGATTTAATATAACTACCGTTTAAATTACGTTTAACTTTTATTTAAGACTTTCCTCTTTATAACTGTATACTAATTTTACTGGTTTGCTATAACTAGTTTTAATATGTTAGTAAATATTCTAATTTCCTACTCGGGATCGGGATTAAAAAATGATTTGAATATATACAGTCGGGATAAAAAAATGCATTTATGTGTAAGTTCTATGGAAACTAAAAGGTTTCAGTACTTTGTTTCATTCCCCTTTTTTTTCCACCCCCCTTTTTTTTCCTCCCTCTAGTTGTGATGGAACGAAAAAATGAATTTAAGATAAAAAGGATAAGTGACGGGGAAGAGCTAAAATTTAAAACTAATATACACACATATGCATACATAAATATACATACCTACACATACACACACACACACACACACACACACATATATATATATAATATATATATATATATATATATATATATATATACCCATACATATCCACATATGTACACCCAAGCATACACACACACATACATGTATATATATACACAACAAACGGAACTTAAAAAAAAAAATAAAAGGGCATATACACCACTATTTAAAAAACAGGAAAAATTATTGTCTATTGAAATAGTCCATCTAGAAAACCGTTCTAAGGTCATTCCTCCAAGTTACCTTTTAGATTACTTGAGGGATGAAACAAATTGTAATTTACATGGGATTTTCTTAGGTATGATTTTTCCATGAACAATTTCTTTTCAGGAAGAGCCATTTGGCACTTCTTTCGGCTGTGTCAGTGATTGATTTCAGTACCGATCTTTTTTTGGCCCCGACCAGACCGATATCAGATAAGGCTTTACACACCGATTTTGCCGTGAAACCCCTTGCGCCCACTTCAATTGGAAGGCATGATGCCTTCCAACCACTGGTGCGACATTGTGCCACTAATTCGTCGTATTTTGATTTTTTCATTTCGTGTGCTTCCAATATATGTTCTTCCCATGGAACGGACAGCTCCCACATTACAACTGTTTTCATCCTGTTTGAAAAGAATATTAGGTCTGGGCGCAACGTTGTTTTCCAAATGTGGTCAGGAAAAACCAACCTCGGTTTTAAGTCGACCCTTAGCTCCCAGTCTGTTGCGGGCGACAAAATATTTGGTCTGGGCTTCTTTGTCTTACTGGGTTTTTGTACCGGCTTTAATAAACTTTATAGTGTTCTTCTCTGGGATTAGTTTATTAGTCTGGATGGCATTACAGACTACATCAGCGAACACTCTAAGAATAAGGTCGTGTCGCCACCTATACCGACCTTCCGCAAGGGCTGTTGGGCAGCTGCTTAATATGTGTTTTAGGGACCCCACTCGATTGCATAATGGGCATAGAGCCGACTCCGTTCTGTACCATATACTCAGGTTCGCCGGGCTCGGGAGGATATCATATACTGACCTGATTAAGAACGTGATGTTTGCTTGGTCGTGCCAAATATCTGACCATTTGATCCTTCGCTGTGTTATGGAATTCCATTTAGTGCAGGCCCCTTGCTGTTTTAGTCCAACCATTCTAGCAAGCCTTTGTTCCTCCATGCCTTTACGTACTTCATCTTGAACGAGATGACGTCTTTTCTTTGGTGTGGCTTTGTGTATTGGCATAGATGTCGTAAATCCTAGGCCAGCACGCCCTTCTGTGACGGTACCTAAAATCTCTCTTGTTCTAAGGCGTTCTTCTGCCGTATTCAGCTCCCTTGATGCTACCCACTTTTTGCCTGAGTTGATTACAATTCCCGCCCCGGCCACTTTTGCATCTTTAGATGTTTTATATAGCAAAGCTGTTCTCACTTTAGTGACCTTATATTCTTCAATTAGGCTTCTGAAGGGGAGTTGCAGAGCGTTGGCGTTATCATAGAATGCAATGCTGCTAAGGCACTTTGGTAAACCCAGCCATCTTCTCAGTCTTGAGTTGATTTTACTTTCCAATTTTTCTATCTGTGCCATCGTAAACTCATATATAGCCATGGGCCAAATTATTTTGGGGAGAATTGTGTGCTGGTAAATCCAGGCCTTGAAACGC
>CM042164.1:26163155-26188155 GCA_023376005.1 Doryteuthis pealeii
ATTTTCAATTGCCCTTTAGTATTTCTTTGAAAATCATCTTACTTTTCTGCATCCGTTTGTTTAAGCTCGATTTAAATACTGAATGTGATTGACAGTCATTTTTGTCACATTCAAAATAGATTCACAACTATACACATGTATTGTCTAAATCACATAAATAAAATCTACGAAGTTCGTTTCTAGGAAAGCACAAATAAATAATAGTACATTTAGAATATGTAAATGTAATTGTTTTATCGTTACATGATTAGATATAACTTTGCTTTGATATGTTGCTTTGAGAGATAAATATTTCAACATTGAAAAAATATGATTAAATCTGGTTTCTAAGAAGAAAACTTTATCTCATTCAAATTATTTCCCAGGGGAAGCTACAGTGAGACTGGGCCGTTGTTCTCATTTCTGGAATTGGTCTTGGAAACCTTCAAAAGATATGACCTTTTGTAGGTTCATCACGAGTTGTTGCATGCTCTCAAAAGTTCATAAATAGCAACATAGTTGTTAACAAACTCACACGGACATAGTTATAACCAAACTACGCTACTCCCCTCACAAAAACCGTTTTGGCCAATGGTAATAAAACACCACAAACCAGAATTGTGGTCGGGCTGAGCCTACTGATTTAGTAAAAAAGCAGATCAAAGCATATATCAAGAGAACTCAACAGACCAAACGAAAATAGCACTCGGCCACACACTAGAACAACACCTATGGATAATTATCTCTCAACGTATCAACGTAGCTGACAGGTCAAAAACAATTCGCTGCTGCACACATAAAACAGTGGCAGAGATAAGTTAACACGTGAACAAGCCACAACGAATAAAGCAGTATTATCACCGAGTAATTAACTCCATTGTAATTGACAATAAAACACACCACGTGCTCACATAAAACAAACACTTTTCTCTTGCAAAAACATTCTCACTCACGTTCACCAGCAACATATATATATGATTTGCGAGAGCGGGAAATAGTTACACTGACAGATTCGTTTTATTACATATTAACACTTTTTGATCATTTAGTAATGAAATCTTTTTTTTTTGCAGTCAGAATCATGAAAGTGACTATAATCACTAATATTTTGCAAACAATTATAGCTTCAATTATTCATTCTTAACACATGACTTTTATATAGTATATGCTGTCAAGTATTCTTACAGAATACCTACATCAAACAGCTCTCTAGGACCCATATGTCTGACGCAAAAAAGCAATAGAAATACGGGTCAATGAACCTATGAGAAACTGTAACCGTGGTGTGATTCTGCACTGGAACTGAGACCTTAAAAGTGGATGCAGTTTAATATCAGACCCAGGACAACCTCATTGTTACAGGATGCAGTAGACATAGTTCAATCCCTGCCGACTAAGCGAAGAAAATAGTATGAATGGCTTAGATGTGGTTTGTGGGTTGGTGAACTGGAATGAAGCAATGGTGTAATAAAATCACTAAATAAAATTTCCCCTCTGCTTGAATGTAATGAATCATTTAAATACGATAGAGACAACAGTCATCTAATAATGGCAAAGAGACGATTTATGTCAATTAGATGTCAGCGTTCAGAAGACTGCAGACCATAAATTTAAGAAAGAGAAAACAAACTGTGGAAAATATCTGGATGTTATTAAAGAGAGAAACAAACTGAATATGAAAGTGACAGGTTATTATCAGGGTTTTTGAAAGAGTCCCGAAGAGTCTTTCAAAAAGGGTGAAACGTTTCGAGTGTCCCGAAAATCTCCGACTTTACTAAAACAATTGTTTTTATTACATTTTAAAGAACGTTCCTCCTACCCATCCGTCTGCCATGAAGTACTACCCTGGAAAAATATCAAGAAATTAACACATTTTGACAATGATCACTTAGTTTTGAATTTAGCAGTAAATAAACCGATAAAAGATAAGACACGAAACATTTATTATTGAATATCTGAATTTTTTACCTTCATAAAATATATATTAAACAAACTAAATAAAATTATTTAAATTAACGGTATACTTTCCCCAAGGAATGCAGGAATATATCAAGGAATAAGGCAATGTTTCTCAATTCCTTTGGTCCATCTATTTGAGTTTTCCCTTGTCCATTTTAAGAAGGGTCCACTGTATCTTAATAGGTATACTGCCCGGGAATTTATTCTTTGATTTGAATTCTACTACAGTGTTTGGTTTCGAGAATTTTTATTATTCTTCTGAGCTACACTTTTTAAACTTTTTCTTTCATCTTCGTTTGCTTGATGGTATTCAATCATAATTTTCCCGGTTATTTGTAGTATTCCGTTTTCCCAATGATGCTTTCCTATTTGGAAAGTTCTTTCCCTCTTATTGTTTCTTTTCCTCCTTTTTATTATATGCATGGTACATTTTAAAATCCCAAATACCATTCCAATATCTTGATTGTTGATTCTAATGATTCGTATAAGGGCTTCTAATTCATTTCCATTCTTGGCAAAAATGGAGATTATTATTACTAGTACAAAATAAAAAACACCCTCCGGGTGATGTAAAAATAAAATTTTGAAACATATTGCCTGAGGAGTGGGAGTAAAAAATTCAATGTCAGCGAGTGTGTACCCTAAGTAAGTAAAATCTTCAAATTCATTAAAGGATTAGAAATAAAACAATTTTAAATGTAAATTTTAAATATATATTAAAATAAAACAAACTATATATAGATATATAATACCAGTCATGTATTTATTAAAACTTGTTGCATGTTCAAATTTTGAGTGTATTCTGTTATTACGATGTGATGTAAGCAGTGACGTAATTTTTGTTACAGACAAAAACCGGAAGCGCATCTCCATTATTAATAGATTTTACTCCTTTCTATTTTAACTGGTGCTTTCTCACTGGAATAAGAGTGACATGACTCCAGTTCTCCGTGGTCTGTATATGCTTGATCCCGCCTCTAATTTTCAATTCCTTCAGTCTTTTTCTAAACCCTTGGGGACTAATTTCAAGTGAACTAATTACATTTGACATCACCATTAATGTAATGTTCTACAGCTTTTTCTTTTAGCTTTCTGGCAAGATCCAGACATGTTTCTGCCTTTTTGCTTTCTTTCTTTTTCGTTATGTGGTGCGCTGAAACAGGAAAATCCAATAAATGCTTCTTGTTAATTAATACTAGATCGAGTATTCTGGTCAGATAATTTTATGAGTCTCATTTTCTAGAACAGATTCTGGTTTGTGTATATAACATTTGGCACAATCCCAATTGTATAATCTTTCCAACCTAGTCTTGTATTCAATTTATGCCAGTTTGTTTTATTCCCTTATTCTGTGATCAACCATTTGATTTTCCTTCATCTTCACCCTAGGATCTGCTAGAACTGCAAAATTTACCAGTTGACAAGTTCTCTTTTTTTGTTAACCAATACTATGTCTGATCTCCGGGCTGGGATAAGGTGATCCGTCTTTATCTCGAAGTCCCAGATAATTTTATGCGTTTCATTCTCAAGAACAGATTCTGATTTATGCATATACCATTTTATTGTATGGTAAAAAGTTAGTTTTTAGCATAATTCCCAGTGGACCACCTTCCCACCCCAGTCGTGTCTAGCTTTGTATTCCTGTTATGCTGGTTTGCTACATTTGCTTAATACATGGTTTATGGTCTCATCTCTGTCACCACACAGTCTACATTTACTGTTTCGTTGTGTCTTATCAAAATTTGTCGTTTGAAGAATCCATATAATTGTTTTTCTTCCTACTTATTATTATTATTATTATTATTATTATTATTATTATTATTATTATTATTATTACATAAGCCCATATTTCTTTAGTTTTGTCAACACATGAACCGTGACATTGACTGTAAGTACATAGTTAAATAGAAACAGAAGCCATTAAAGATAAATATTGGCTACTTCTGTTTTAAATGTATTCTAAGAACCACAATGAGGCTTTGACACTTTATTCGAATCACCCAATGCAAATCATAATACAAGTTCGAGCCGGAGAAAAAATTATAAAAAATCAGATTTTGTATTTTTGTCTTCCAGTATACAATGGACGAAAGACTAAAATAGGTGAAAATATATATAGCTCTCTGATTTTAGTCAGACAACAGAAATAAAGAATATGGATTATGGTATAACATGAAGGTGCTAATTGTTTCCGTAATTGGTGGAGTGTTTTGAATTGTTTCGCAGAGACATTTGAGAAAAAACCTGAAACGAATTAAATGACAAGGTATGTTGAATTAAAAACAAATTCTGATGCAGGGTCGTCCACAAAGTGTTTCTTCACTGACTGCAGTCTCGCGTAGACCAACTGCTTCTCCCCAGCGCTCCACTCACTTCAGTTATTTATGGGCATAGACCCCCAAAATCTGGGCACATCAGTCGAACCTCGCGCCCGTGCAACGCAAAATTCTCGTGGATTCGGATGGACGCGTGTAGGCCCAAACATCCGGGCACCTGAATTGCACCTCGCGAGTAACTGAGTAGAGTAAGCCGATTTCTGCCATTTGATCAGTCATATCGGTCATTATTGAAGCGTACACTGGGAAGGACACTAAACTCCATCTGGATGTGAGACTCAAATTCTGCAGTGATGAGGGATGTGGAGTACCTCTTTTTTGCCATTAATCCCAGGCTCCATTCTGACCTGGAGTCATACTGCCTGATAGTCCATGCTAACGTAGAACATGCCAAGTAGATCATTTTTTGAAATTATTATTATTAGATCGGAATATCTGAAACTATATATCTGTGAGCCAACAAATTGTCATTATTATTAAATGGAAAAAATAATTAATACCATATAATTGCTTGGCAAAATATATCGAGATTAAATAGCCATAGAAGGGATGACATTTTGTAAACCATCCTCCCCAATACAATCCATTGTTTTAAGCCCTTAGAATAGTTTCGAGAAGCCTTCCAAAAAGAGTATATGAAATCTAAGGAAGAACTAAAACGTTTCAGATGACAGCCTTAATGAAATCATCCTAAATATCCCAGAAATAGCTGACTAATTGAGGAGACATGTTGTCACTAGGTAAATAATGACCATATTTGCTGGAGTGCTTGGAATACCCTTTTTAAATATTAAAAGGAATCTTCTCGGTAATTGAAATCATACAAAAGCATTATCAATTTCAACGAGAATGCTAAGGTGAATGCTGTGGATTTGTGGATACTTTTATTTACTTGATCTCCAACGAAAACCACCTGTTACTAGAAGTGGATAAAAATAAAATAAAAATAGATATAAAATAATATTGAAATAATATTGAAGCAGGAATGAAACTTAGTGACTTCTAGCCATCTGCAGAAGTTGCCAATTAACATTGGTGTGAACGGTGTCAGTGATGAAGAAAAATAATTTTTGAGTTTAAAAAAATGCTAAAACATAATCCGCATATAACAAGTTTACAAATATTAATTAAGGAAGCGTTGAAATTATTTTTCTTTGCGATTCTAATAAAAGAAATAAGGCAATATTCATGATTAAACTTAAAACAATATATTTTTCAATAATATTTTTGCGTATTTTTATAAACAAACATTGTTACTGATTCTCAATTAAAGAAAAACAAGTTTTAGAACTAATAAAACCAGGTGTGATATTCCATTCTTCTATATTAGGCTTCATCATTTTATTTTACTTTTCTGTTTAAATTTTCTCTTGTAATAAATCTCAGGAATCTTATTTATAATGATTTCAACTTGTGATTGGAACCCGTTCGCTTTTTATTTAAATCATTGTCTATCCACTTTAATAAAATAAAGTCGTCGTGGTGGCCTGAAGTCGGTATCAGCAAGGGAGTCTATTTTCTTTTCATTAGCGCACAGCTACCATCAGCTCCTCACTTTATCGCACAGATCCCTGTGTTACTCATACGCTGATTTGGCGAGGGCCGGTATCGAACCGTAACCTTGTGGTTCATAGTTGGTCGCTCTATTGAGCTAAACTATCTACTATAAATGTTCATAAATTTTGATGTAAGATTATAAAAATGATATACGTTCTTATTAGACTTTGAGGGAGATTCTAAATGGGAATAGCGAGGGTTGTCACTTTGAACCACTGGGAAGAGGGAAAAACAAAAATAACGAAAAAGTCACAAAATAAATCCACTCACGTTTGATATCGATTGTTAAATGAAAAAGATTAAATGGATTGAATTTTTTTTTTAGTCGACGAAGGAAATAATTGTCCTCCGTGATAAACAATCATCATAAGAACGGTTTCGCTAAAGCTCCAACTCATTTATCTGTCTTAGTAATAACTATCACCTTTCGAATCTCTCAAGACTCAAGTGACTGCCTCAAGCCATTAAATGAGAGTTTATTCCTTGCGACGATTGATATTTTGACCACTCCTTGGTCTGTCCCCGAGGCCATTGATGGTGGGAGGCACCCATTACAAAATTTTCAACGTTAGAAACTACTTCTAGTTATGAAAAAAGTTCGAATTCAAGGAGTTTTTCTAAAAGATAAATAATGATATGCGGAAAGCTATGATGCTCAGAGACTTAAAACGTTGTCGATGTACCAAATTTCCTGGATATTCCTTCGATAAATTAAAAAGTTTCATCGTAAAGAAAATTATTTCCCTGAAAATATTGGCTCTCATCGAAAGGTTGTCATTAACAATTAACAATAATCATCAAAAACTAATGTTGCTGCAAGAGTAATATTTTCGGCTGGTTGTCAATGGATCCCTATGGCGAAATTAACGATAGACAAGTTGGGCACAAAATAACTCGATTACTTTAATTTCAAGATGTTACCTTATTTATCGGACCAGTTCCAAATAGAAGACGTGGTGTGGCGTTCCCCAGCTGATGGAAGAAAAGTTTTACCCTGATATTAGTAAGCCAATGTTTGCGCTTAATAAGGAGCTGCTTCAGATACGTCCCAGTTGTTTTGATTTTCACTTTGAAAACCCGTATTCAGCTGCCTATAATTTGTATCTCCCAAATTTCACGTGACTACTTTCTAGCCATTGAATGAACGCTTCCCCAGATTTGCAGACTTTACCTCATCACCTGTAAATTAAAACTCCGCATTTGGGATCCAGATGACAGGGGTCATAAAGTCACACAAACCATAACTAACATTAGATGATTTAATCTTGCAGCTTTAAAAGAAGATTAAGCGTATTATTTTTTTTACTACAATACTTATTCACATTTTATTAAACTATAGTAATCAGTTCTTAAATATGTTGATATACAATGCTTACAGAGCGTTATTAGTTAGTTAGTTAAGACTAACCATTCGGACAAAAAATAAGGTTACAGCGATAAATCTTTCAGATGTCACTCAGCTGATTATTAAAAAAATCTCCGATCCATGACAATTGCTATTATATTAACTTCATTAGATCATTCACATTATTAAATGTAAATCCTTGATTTACAAGAAACATTTTAAAATAACAAACCCCAGATGCTATCATTGAACCAGCGAAGACAGTTCTTTCAGCTAGTATATAAGTAGTTATTTTGAATTTTCGCTTTCATTGTTTCCTGTCTTGTCAAAGTAACGTACCTTCTTTTGACACTCAATTTTTTATCTCCCTCTCTTTCCACCTGTCTCTTCTCGCCCAACTAATACAATATCTTTTTCTTTCTTTTCCCTATTTCCCATGTTTTCTCTTTCTTCCTTCCTGCAATTCATTGTAATTTGTAAGAATTTTCATAAAACCTACACTTTCCATGCACGTTTTCAATTTAAATTTCCCATGCATTTAAGAAACAATTTATCATGGTCTGCCTTCGACGAACTTCCTCTTATATTCAGGTTCATGGCTCGTATTTCCTGTCTGAAAAGTAACAGCAAGCAAGGCAAAATAATCTATTAAACGCAAATTAACGCCATGATTACAGACCTAAAAAATAAAATCAACAAGCTGATTCAGAATGTTACAACCTTTCACTAATGCCGTTCTCTTTGAGTTAACTGGCATGTGAAATTTTGGTAATACTCTCATATCATTAGGGAAATGTAGTCAATATTTCCACTGCTAAGTAGGTATATTTTTATCATTGCTGATTACATGATTTATCTACGTGAATACGCAATGACACACATATACACACAACACTCACGCACGTATATACAGACATACACATATGTAGGTGTGTGTTCATTTCCTAGAAGATGAACTTGCAAGAAAGAACATATTAAAAATACTAGAATATTTTTAAAATTTTCGTAGCTATTTAATTCAAAATATATAGATAAATTAATGGGCTATCCTGGGGGAAACTGTATAGTAAGTATACTAAGTATTGTATTCTATAATACATTTTTAAACGGTAATTTATTAATTTTATTAATTTAACTTTGCTTAAACGTGGTACATCTATTGGTAATATTTATAAGGAAATACAGTTTCATTCCGTTTATTTGCATTAAAAATAACTTTATTTAATTATTCATGTTCCCTTTCGCGTACTTTGTCATCGTGTTAGCAATACCATATTAATCTACTACTTCTTTGTTTTTTGGTATTATTTTGATTTCAAAATACTGGAAGAAAAGAAAAATAATTGTAATAGTGTGTATGATATTTGTTGGAATAACCACAATATACACTATACACATTAACTCTGATCCCGTTAGACGAATCCGTGCGAAATTAATTTCAATTTCATCGCTTGGGCAAATGTAGAGGTAATTAATAATAGAAAAAATTATGTTAAACCTCGTTTAACCAATAATACTGTTAAAAATAAACATACACATATATTTATTATAATGAATATAGTTTGGTACTTTAATAACAAACTCTAAATGTAATAGTACATTCTGGTTTATTAAGTAATATTTTCTGTTGAATAATTCCGGTTTATTAAGGATTTTTGCTATAGTCCAGGTTATTTGCATCTCCCAGGTTAAGTAGGTCACTGCATGTATGTATATTTGTATGCATGTATGAATGTACCCAAATTCACATCCACGAGGAGGATACGATACAAATTCAATTTTTAAGCGGAGTAAAGTTGGTTTGAATTTAGAGTGTTCCTTCTCTGAGCATGGCTGACCGTACCTAAGCTAAAAAGGCAAGTCTGCTCTCCTACTTTCCTCATACCTCTTTGGAAAAGAGGCATGTTTTATACATTTCGAAAGGGATTTAGCGCGAAGACAAAGTCAAATAGATTAATCTTGGATTTGAATTCAGATTACCGAGTACATTTCCAACGACGATAGCCGTTACGTGAGAAGTGCATGGGACCTACCGGCTATTGTCGGAGGGACTTGGCAAAATGAATTTAAATCCTGGATGAATCTATTATATATATATATATATATATATGGAAGTAAGTTTAACATTTTAAAACTGAAAAATAATATTCCCACTACTAATCTCCATTTTACTTTTCCGATCTTCAGATAAGTAGTAAAATGAATAATTATTTATTTGATAACCTACATCGAAATAAGAATCATGAAATACCTTGTAGTAAAATTATTTGCAACATTTTAAATGTTAATATTAGTCATATTACTCCACCTAAGATATGGAGTGGTAGTACCTGTTAGGGTCCCCTCTATGGGTTAAATTAGGAATAAATTTATTTCAAAACTTTGACGGCATTAAATGACCGACCGAAGCTGATATGCCGTAAAACAAACAAAACCAAACCATACACCCTAAGCAACACATTTTCAATTTTTCTGAGCTATTCTTACCACAAAGCGTATTGCATTACTCCATATATATATATATATATATATATATATATATATTATATATATATATATATATATATATATATATGTGTGTACGTGTTCTAGGGAAGTAATCACGTATTACCAGAGAGGACATAAAAACAAATGAAATTTAAATTTATTTAAATATCATCATTAATCATGTAATCAACTGCATCTGCAACAATTGCAGCAGGAAGGCAAATTTTCGATTCCTCATTCTAAATCAATTTTATTTTTCCCAAAAATAAAATTTGAATTACTATTTTCAAATTGTTATTTTTTTTAAGAAATACAAAATGACGTAATGAGGGAAAAGAATGAAAATTTGGAGGTTTATATCTGGTGAGTATGAAAAAATGTGGAAGAAACTTTCACCCTAACGATCTTATATTTTCTTGCTTTTGTCAGCAGTCATTGATAATGAAGATGATTACATTTTTTATGATAATGTTTCAATAATTTTAACTTAGAATAAATTACTTTGTGAACTGCCTAATATATATATATATATATATATATATATATATATATATATATATATATATATATATATATATATATATATATTGTGTGTGTGTGTGTGTAAATTGTCGTCTAAATTACACAAAAATGTAAATAACATTGACATATCTCTTTATCAGAGATATTTACGAAAATGACATGAATATATCTTGAAATATTATAGATCAAATTAATTGAAAGAAATCCCTAATGACTTCAACCACAACCTACGCGTGACTTCGTAATCTCTTGAAAGGGTTTCCAATTATCTCCTAGTTTAAATAGGTAAATACTGTTTTTCTCTTTGCCTTCAGTTCATATTTAGAGCAGCAAGGCGTGTTGGTTGGCCCCTATCTAAACTACACACCACACATAATAATCAAGAGAATTGAAATCTGTGGACAGATCTTAAGGGTGGTATTGCTGCAGAATTGTCTCACAGCCAGGAATGGGTTGTCTTGCTTGTGTGGCATGGTAATTCCTAATAGCATCCTCTCGATCTAGGACAGCACAATACCCAGGCACTTGATGCTGAGTCAGTGTAGAGTCTGAGGTCACGGGTGAAGGTGATCGGTGGCATAACGTCACCATCACTAGTGAACAACTACATGATATGTACAGGGTTTTGCTTTCCTCAGACTCGGTACATTTGTGATAGAACAAACCAACTGCTGTTCTGTAGATTCGGCAACGTTTCCTGGCAGAATTCTTTCTCATCTAAGAAAAATGAAAGTATATTTAGCTGGGGGGGGGGGGCTGAAATCTACCGAGCCGTTTCCAAATTTCAGGTGAAGTGAATTCCATCATGGCACTGCTTTCCACACAGGTAGTTCCCAGCTGACTCTAGTTTGCTGTACAGTAGACAAAACTTGAAACAAACAAAGCGCAGGCGCATAATTGATAATTTCAAATAGGCAACAATTTACCCATCACTCCGTATATATACACACACACACACACACACACATACATACCCACACACACATACGTAATATATATAAAAATAATAATAAAAAAATTTTTTTTTTCTGAGAACAAAATATATTTTGCGGACCTTCCTTTGTTTATGAAATATTGAATTTTCTCCCGTTGGAACCAGAACAACATTTTTCATATATATATATATATATATATATATATATATATATATATATATATCCACTTCGCACTTAATATATGTAGACACTGAGTAATTAGGTCTGACGTTTTCTACATGGTTTGTCCATGCTTTTCTTAATATATCTAATGTTATAAATCAGGAATGAGGCTCACATCACGTCATGGAGTTGTGAAACTGATGAGAATAAACGTGGAATAATTAATATATTAACTACACGTCTCGTTTGGTAATGAAATAATGATTATTTGCGACTTGGCTTTTTAAGAAATTTGTTCACCATATATACATACGCACGTGATTATTAATCATAGTCCAATGCTGACATATAACACGTGGATTAATATAATAGGTTACTTACTTTAGTTGAACACGTTCAAAAGCAACTTGCATCAGCCCTTTAGGTCAGCGTAGGATTTATATTAAAATTAATTGCAAATAAATGAATAAATAAATAATGGAATTTTAATTTACTTCGCATTTAATAGTAGAATGTCTTGAAAACTTATTATGATCGTTGCGTTCATTTAATCAACTCCTTTGCCACAGACAGGATGCAATACAAGGTCAATTTGTAGTGTGAGTTTTTGTAGTGGGGGTTTTGAATTCAAAGTTTTACTTTGCCTAGACGCGTTACCATACCAAGATTCATTATGATCCTATTATGCACCGGTGCAGATTTAGTTGAAAATTTTATTGTAAAAAGCTTTATTCTCGAAGATCATTTACCAATATCATGCTCACAAAAACATTCGTACGATCCGTCAATTTGTTGTGTTACGTTACCATGGACTTATCGTTATGTAAAGTCCTAGTTCCCTAGAGATCACATAAGTTAAGCAGCGATTAATCTGGTTAATTCTGAAGAATGTGACCACTTAGTAACAGCCTGTACTGTAAGTAACTTGTAACTAATGTGCAAAACTATGCAAGACTTAGTAAAAATAACAACATATATACGACCTATAAAATCAGCTTTGAAATCAGAACTATGTTTGAACACTGCTTATGCCAGTGGAAAATCTAAAATCAGCGTTGACACGAAGCAGGTCATTGTCCAATTAGTAAAGCTACAACGGATTTTTATCATACATACTTCAGAAAGAACACGCGTTCTATTTTCCAAAAAGAAACTAGAGTTAAATTGCAATGTAACCTTTGCCTGTGTTTTCAAGTTACAATTATGGCGCTACAGAATATGGATATCGGAAAGATAATCTGAAAGATAATCGACTCATTGTGATGGATATGAACTATATGGACAACGATAGATCGATAATGACATTAATATCTGTTACTACTTTGATTGCTTCTCTATTTTTAGTCTTTATTCTTCAAATTTTCAACCAACTGACGTGACAGTATAAAATGGCGGTCAAGAGTGCTAAGACTTATATTATAGAAAGATCAATACATAGAATCAGATTGAAACACACATAGAAATTGATATGGATAAGAACAGACCAAGATTGATTGATTGCTAAAAGATTAAAACACATATATATACATGATAGCTGTCAAGTCTTACTTGAGTAAGACTAATTCATGGTTTTGAGGCATGAAACTTGAAGCACACATCTAAATGTTTATTAATTCTCAAGCGACTTTAAGTACAGAAAGGCTTTGATAAACCTTGTTGCAAACTGAGTAAGCAATTCTCGAAAGGATTTGGACAGACTTTTGGGCTGGGTTAAATACCTATGAACAATGTAATTTATAGAGAGAACAAGGTTCAAAGCAACAGTAAACTGTCTTAGAACATGTTTTTAAATTCAAAGTCGTCTTCCTCACTGATTGCTCACCAAGATTAGATGACTCACGCTGTTATACTATTTTATAATCCAGGTTAACTTTTTTAACCCACACATATACAAACACAAACACACACGGATATATATATATATATATATATATATATATATATATATATATATATATATATCATATCACCAAACGCCAAACAATAACAGAAACATACAAATATACACATAGATAACCACAAAAGCGACAAAGGAGGTTATTTCCTATAAGTCTAACATGTCCAAAGGGGCACCACTCTTGACTGATAATTTATTTATTTATTTATTGATCTACTAGAAAAAAAAAAGAAGACAGGGGTTAGGGTTTAGGGTTAGGATTAGTGTTTAGGGTTAGTGTTAGGGTTAGTTTAATGGGAAAATAAATGAATAATTTATCAGTCAAGAGTGGTTCGTCTTTGATCATGTTAGACTTATAGGAAATAATTACAGATCTATCTGAGATAAAAGCGAAATTCAAACAGGCGGACGGAATCATAAAATATGGTGCCTCCCTTCCCAAAAAAGAGTAAGAATCCAGGACTAGCAAAATCTAATTAGAGCTTCATCAAGATACGCAGATAAAACTGAAGACAGGGAGGCAGGAAAAAACGAGGCGACGAGGGGTTGGAAAAGTGCACGTTGAGATGCGTGTTCGCGCGAGGGTGAGCGCGTATGTGAACATATATGGACAATTTTCACCACAACGGAGAAATACAAATATTCATCTCACAAAAAAAAACTCACAAATATAAATGAATTGAAATTCTCTGCATTTCTTCACAGGGACATTGTCTTGATGAAACACACTCCTTGGAAACCAATGGTAACAATTGCACCTTAAATGTATTGTACACTATAATGAATAAGTAAACACAGCACCTACACCTGTAATCGAACACTTTATTTTCAATTCTCCACTACTAAAAAAGTCTAACGTTATATATATATATATATATATATATATATATATATATATATATATATTATATTATATTACATTCATCAAAATCAATCATTAAAGTAAAGGAAATTAAGATTAATCTCATGTGTATGTCTTCTATTCTATAGACATAGTGAGTTATAAAACAATATTTAAAAATTAAATTTTAGTTACTTTTACTTTATATTGTTGCCCATCATTTAAGCGCATTGATTCCTCAAACACTTGTTTATTCTCATCCTACCAACTTGATATATATATATATATATATATATATATATATATATATATATATATATATATATATATATATATCCACGCTCAGTAAATTAGAATGTGGATTTGAAAATTCATCAAACGAGTAGATTTTCTATAGCACTAGCGAGATATACAATAATGAATTATATAATAGTTGATATACAAGAAATAAAATTAACACCAACAAACATGATTTTTAATCTACACATCAAAACCAATATCGGTAAAATGTTTTTAAATTTAATTAGCAAACATTTTTTTTTACATGAAATATTTAATAATAACAACTTAAAAATTAGTTTGTCCTGTATAGATAATATAGAAAGGATAATAATAAAAAAAAAACAATAGTAGAATAATAAACACACACACACACACACATGGTAGAAATAACGAGAAGAATCAACAGAAACAATGCAACTGCCGAAACCTTGAGATGAGCCAGATAAAGAAAAGATGTTTGACTAGAGGTGTTATTTACCAAGCGTCGATGACATCTCCACAAAAGCCAAACTTAACTAAATTCTCTTCACAAATCAGAGTTTAAAACTAGATTTGCAAATCTCAAGTACTAATTCTTTATTATCAAGCTAAGAAATGTAATTACCCTATCTAGTGAAATTTGAGATTTAAATGATCAAAACATAACACAATTATAAATGGGATATTAAGAAAAATAAACAGACAGCAATAAAAGCTTAATAGAAAAAATACAATACAGGGGAATCAGTGGATATGTGAACAACAAAATAGAGAATGGGAAGAGTGATTAGAATAATACTAGCCAAAATCCGCCCATCTACCTACTAGCAAGGATATCTATTAATAATGGAGATTCGCTTCCGGTTTTCGTTTGTAACAAAAATTACGTCAATGCTTACGTCACATTACCCAAAATCATAACATAGAACAAAAACACTCAAAATTTGAACATGCAACATTATACAGTCCTTATTGTTTTTTAAAACAAGTTTTAATAAATACATGACTGGTATTATACATCTATATATAGTTTGTTTTATTTTAATATATATTTAAAGTTCACATTTCAAATTGTTTTATTTTTTAATCCTTTAATGAATTTGAAGATTTTATTTACTTAGGGTACAACATCGCTGATATTGAATTTTTTACTCCCACCCCTCAGACAATGTGTTCCAAAAATCTATTTTTACATCGCCCGGATGGTGTTTTTTTATTTTGTTCTAGTATTAATAATAAATATTATAAAATTTTTGCTACAACTATTAATGCTCTATGATTATGAAATAAATTGAGCACTTTTCAGAAAAATGACTAATGCTACAACAGCGAAAACGCTAGAGTGGCAATATATATATATATATATATATATATATATATATATATATATATATATATATATATACTATAGCGATATACATATATATATATATATATATATATATATATATATATTATTGCGCATCAATGAGTACGTAACTGCATTATTTTTATTTTTTTTAATCTTCTAATCTAAAAACATGACGACCAATCAACAATATATGATTAAAGACTCTTTACTCTCACATAGGAGAACTTTCCAGAGATTGTTTGCAAAAATCAAGACTACTATTAATTGTAACATATATAGACGGCCACACTACGTATTGATTTATGAATGGTGGCCTTATTTCGTAACTAATACTCATATCCTTGGTTACAGAGTTTCAATTCTATGGAATATTGTTGAATTGCTTGATCTCGAAGAGAGGAAGACATGATATAGAAAAGTAAAAGCAAGACTAGTGGTCCAAGAAAAATAACACTCACTTTATTTGTGCGTTTCAGTTTCTCTCTAGACTTGTCTCACATTTGGAAGTAGGGAGTGGGTAGTTTTGAGTTGTGGAAGGAAATATCCTATAGTTTTATAAATCCTCGCCGGTCCCTAAAGTGGAGGGGTGGTTTCACTATCTTTTTTCAGTTTGTTCTAAACTTGTTCTCTGTCGGTTACTAACTAACCATTTTAAAAATTCCGACTCTAATGTAACCGTTTACTGCATTTACGGTAGGGTTTCTCATGGTTTCCCTATGTTGTTGGTCAATCGGTTCATCACTCGTGGAAATATATTATATTTTACTCCCTTTGAGTTTTCACATCAGCATTAGCTGATGATATTTCACTGGAGTTTCAGTGAAGCAAGTCTCCTTAGGTTTCCAGGACTCTTCTGAGTATTCTGGCAGATTGCAGCAGTGCAGTGTTCTGAATGGTTTCAATCCTTCCTCTGATTTCCAAACTTTCCAAACCCTTTTCTAATCCTTTTGGGACAGTTCCAAGTGCACAAACTACAATTGGTATCACTTTCACTTTCATGTTCCATAACTTTTTCAGTTCTCTGGCAAGGTCCATATATTTGTCCATTTTTTCATTTTCCTTTAGCTTCACCCTGTGGTCTGCTGGCACTGCAAAAGCCACCAGTTGACAAGTTCTTTCTTTTTTTATGCGTTTCGTTCTCAAGGACAGATTCTGGTTTATGCATATACCATTTTGTTGTATGGTTAAAATTGAATTTTTTGCATAGTGGAAATTTAATTTTTTTCTCCCAGTGGATCACCTGCTATATTACGGTTTGTGAATGAATAATCATACTTTTTATGATTGTATGATTTTACACATTAAACAATTCTTTGGTGCCGAAAATATTTTTAGAAAACTTCTGTAATTATTTATGGATGATACTATACTTATTTATATGTATGTATACCTATACAGTTGAAATTATTTTAGTAAGTATATCTATCTATCTATCTATCAATATATATATATATATATATATATATATATATATATATATATTGTCTGTGTGTGTGTGTAAACCTCTTACCACGCCACGTACTTAATACTCATCCGCCATCTTAGGGTTTATGTCTCAAGACAGGCGTCTGGCTAATATAATTCGAACACTCAGGACACAAATAAAACCCACTTTATATCTCTTCAACTTTTTCTTTACATCTTTTGTTATTTCCTGTTATTGCCAAAAATTTGGCTTTTTTCTCCCTGACACTTAAGATTCGTATGAAAAAGCAGCCAAAGTTTCCCCCATCTTTCCCATTTCTCTAGAATTATTTAAACTTTCATTGTGCTTATTTTTCATCTGTTCACTCATCACTTGACAAGTATTTTTCTCTTTCGTCTTAATTTTCTAAGATTATCATTCATACAGATGTTTGTAAAGTATTTTTTATAATGTTTGATTTTTTTATTATAAGAAGCATCATCAATTATCATCTGCATTACTATTGAATTTAGACTAATATTTTCTTTCGTGTTTTATATTTTAGGTGATTTTCTCATAACTTATTCGGGTTGTTATAGCGAACAAGAGAGCCTGTATTGAAAACAATAGTAACTAAAAAGCTCTTGGGGAGACTCGATCGCTGGTCCACTTTTACCTCCTATCGATTTTGCAACAACAACAGAACCGAGAGATCAAAGCCAATAGTATAGTATATACCTAATCCCTCATTGTAAAGCTGGTTGGAATCCAGTTTTTCTTCTCTTAAACTGGTTGGTGAAGTAAAGCTAAATCATCCAGTCTAACCTACTATTTACACATAGCTGGAAGGAGAAGAAATGGATGTTTGGTAATTGCATGGAATGAAATGCAAACAGATTTGTCCAGAATTTAAACTCTGGTCGCCAATTCCATCTCTTCAGCTCTTCAGCATTTAGATTTTCAGCTTAAGTCGAGTAGATACTAACTATAGCGATCTGGATGGCGGACATATATGCTGGTCAGTTCACTATCTCATTCTGTGTCGAGCTGGTTTTTACTTGGCTTGGTGGAACTTTATTCCTGTGTCCTACGGACAACTTCTCAGTGCTGTTCTCTCGGACAGCTACTACTGTGTCGACACAAACTGTTCCTTTGAATATATCTTTTTTGACTTCTGGTAAAGAAAACCGATTTCTGCCGTTTTCACCAACAGACAAAAATTTCAATCAAAATCCTGTACTGACCTATGATTGTACCAGCGTTGACGACTGCTGTCCATTAAGTACATAAAAACCTTCATTACCATCTACAAATCATTATCTCTCTGTTTTATTATCTTAAAATCTGTGGACCTCGCAAACATATCTAGCTATCCTATTAACACTATTATGCACGAACATACACATATAGACGATAAGTCTATGCCTATACAAACATATACAGATATGTTCGCATCAACATGCATATATATACATATACGCTACGTTTATATGTGTACATACTCATACATTCGTGGTCTCATTTACCCGCATATGCATTATTGCACGACCATTTCGTTTACTTTACGACTTTCGTGCATTGAGAGCTGTCAGAGTTTTACGGATTTTATTACCGTTTCAGATTTTATCTAACGGTGAATCCATTAATGTTTAATTTTATCTATCTATCTATCTATCTATCTATCTATCAATCTATCTATCTATCTATATGTATGTATGTATATATATATATATATATATATATATATATATATATATATATATATATATATATATATATATATATTTAATTATATATATCTTAATATATAAACGTAGCGTATATATATATATATATATATATATATATATATATATATATATATATATGTGTGTGTGTGTGTGTGTGTGTGTGTGTCTACATCCCATATTCCGTCCTACTTTTGTCCCTGTGCACTGCTACCATTTTTTGTATCTCACTAAAAACTGTCAGTATTTATTCGTCTCCTCCGTTTTTATAATAATTTGCCTCATTTGGAGTCTGTACATTTTCTTCTTCAAAAATACATGAAACTGACAGTTATAAGGTTCCTACAGCGGAGGAGTAAATATCCATTTATTTCACCCGCCGGTACTGAGCACTTTGCTAATTTTGAAACACACACACACACACACACACACACACACACATATATATATATATATATATATATATATATATATATATATATATATATATTGTCATTCCCATACAGTCCTGTTTCGTCGTTTCACGGCTCATCAGTGTGACTAGACAAGGCAGGTTGCTACAGGGTAGGTTCGAAACCCAACCGGATTGTTATCAGTCAGACACCGTACCACCGCGCCATCTACATACCCACTTTTTATAAAAAGGAATTATACTGGTATAAACATAATAGGCCACTAAGGAGTGCTCTATCCGTATTAATGAGAGCCATGCAATTTTAACTTATCTAGCACTCAGAAAAGTACATTTCCAGAGAGCTCAACCCCCAGGCGTCGAGAGCATAGTTATTGTCATTCACATTCAGTCTTGTTTTGACGTTTCACGACTCAGTGTGACTAGGTAAGGCAGGCTGTTGACGTGTCATTTGCAGATCTTTACAGACGATGACATAAGTTGGAAACTAGTTGAGAATATTCTCCTATGAATAGTCATAAAAAATATTCATGAAGCCTTATAACTTCCGTTCTCCTTTCACTTCCATTTCATTACTAAGAGACCCTTTTCTATTGTATTCATCTATTTATCTTTTTTAATAAGAAATAATTATAATAAAAAAACTCGTTCTGTGCGGTCTGGTACCTAATGGCCCGCGGCCCAGTACCAGACCCGGTGGTTGGGGACCGCTGATATAAATTAAACAAACAAAACTTTCATTTTCGTTTCATTACCAAGAAACCCTTTTCTATTGTATTTATTTATTTATTCAACATTTGCTGATATTCAAACATTCTTAGTTTCCTCTTAAATACCATTGGATACAGTCATCTGTGTACATTACACATACACATACGTTATACTGATTGTTATATATATAAATACGCTTATATATATATATATATATATATATATATATATATATATATATATATATATATATATATATATAGCATCACTGTTTGCAATTTACCTTGAACTACTTGTGTGCTAGACCTGCAAACACCGACTATAACGGGTGGTGAGCAGGAAAATGACCCCAGCTTTTTCAGGAGGTTATCTTAGCTTTTCTCGAAATCTACTGAATATATCAAGATTAACTTCCGGGAAAACGTTCGCAATTTTCCGTTACACTCAATTAAGATTCTTGTATGATAGCGTTGTGGATTTCTGTTAATTATATAAATTAAACAAACAAACCTTTCATTTCCATTTCATTACTAAGAAACCCTTTTCTATTGTATTTATTTATTCATTTAACATTTGCTGACCTGCTTGACGTGTCATTTGCAGATGTTTACAGACGATGACATAAGTTGGAAACTAGTTGAGAATATTATTCTATGAATAGTCATAAAGAAATAGTCATGAAGCCTTATGAATTCCGTTCACCTTTCATTTCATTACTAAGAAACCCTTTTTTATTGTACTTTGTCTTTTTTAACATTTGCTGATCTTCAAACATTCTTAGCTACCTCTGTAATACCATTGGATACAGACATCTGTGTACACGCATATACACATAAGTTACACTGATCGTTATATATACTCAGAGAGATATGCTTATATATATGTTTGTGTGTGTGTGTGTGTGTGAGATATATATATATATATATATATATATATATATATATATAGATAGAGAGAGAGAGAGAGAGAGAGAGGGAGGGGGTGTATGTGTGTGTATGTGTGTGTGCGTGTGAGTATGTGAGTATGGTTGCAAGAACCACAGAGTTGAAAGCAAGATTTTGACATTACATTCGTTATATATACTCAGAGAAATACGCTTATGTTTGTGTGTGTGTATGTGTGTGTATGTGAGTGTGTGCGTGAGAGATAGAGAGATAGATAGATAGAGAGAAGAGAGAGAGAGAGAGAGAGAGAGAGTGTGTGTGTGTGTGTGTGTGTGTGTGAGTATGGTGGCAAGCACCACAGAGTTGAAAGCAAGATTTTGACATTCCATTCTTTAAACTCACCAACAAATATATTGAACTTTACCACAAGCTGTTCATAAAAAAAATATTTTCAAATGCACAATCGAAATAAGACACCCTCAATTCTATCACAATCTTAACAAAAAATTTCGGAAGTAGGAAATACTTTAACTGTTCAAGCCAAAAAAAAGTTTCTTTTTTTTTTAATGTTTTCTTTGTGTTGAACAATTGAATGTCAGCCTTTGTGACTTTTGAATTATTGTCATGACTCGATGGATTGTCTTCCAGCTTGACTGGTGAAATGTTCAAGAAATGAACGAAGAAAGAAATTTCACATGAATACAAGGAGAGAGAGAGAGAGAGAGAGAGAGAGAGAGAGAGAGAGAGAGAGAGAGAGAGAGAGAGGGGGGGTTAAAAATAAGGAGAATAAAGGAAATGTATGTAATAAGAATAATAAAAAACTATAGAAACAGATGGAAATACTAAATCAAATACAAAGCAATGTATATCAGCTTAAACTAGCATGTATCAATCCAATAATTAGGATCTACCAACAATACACATGGATATTTCTTTCGATATCTTAGCATTCTGTCGTTCTTGACCCAATTAATATTTCTGAATACCTCCTGTAGAAATCTGTTGAGATGATGAAAGAATTAGTTGTCAGTTTGAGTTGGGTAAGGTAAAGATTCGTAATCCAATTTGTTCAATTTCTATTATGCATGTCGTAAATGATGTCTTTTCGAATAATCGGTTTGAGTCGTGTTGGATTTCTTGGTGCATTTTGTCTATTTTCTGGCAATTATTGTTTGTTGTAATCCAAGATGGTGACAACCAACTAATCTTTCAGCCATTACGCCATAAGTAGATGTGGAAATAGTAACAATATATATATATATATATATATATATATATATATATATGTGTGTGTGTGTGTGTGTGTGTGTGTGTGTGTGTGTAAAATGAAAATTAAATGAAAATACATTTTTGTAAAATGAAAATACATTTTTCTATTATTATTATTTCATTTCATTTGGTTATTTAAGTTATCTAGTTATTATTTAATTTAATTTAGTTATTTAAAATAATAAGTTATTTAGTTATTATTTCATTTCATTTAGTTATTTAAAAATAATAATAGTTTGAATAATGTACAAATGGGTAAACTCCTGACCGAAACACTTGTAAGTTAAATTGATTAAAATATCCTATCTCATCCATTCTATACTTTCTTTTTTTTCTTTTTTTTCATATATATATATATAAATATATAAATATATATTGTTTGCTATATTTAGAAATAAGAATGTTCAATATCCGTGATACAGCATATATATAAAAATTAGGATAGCATAGACACAGACTCATAAACACCTTGTAACTGCCAGTTATTCAGCAGCTGATCATTGGACAGAGCTAGGTCACTATGCGCTGGTGACACCGTGTCTACGGGATCCTAACTTTGCAACCACTGTGCTTTCCTTTGTCAGTATCCTTAGATCCCTCAGTTACTTGTCAGATCTTAGGACTCACAGTTCTGCATTCCCGGTCGCAATGGAAATTTCATCGGAAGATGTTGTTGCCCGGGTGTTACTGACATCTTCATTGGAGAAGGGTAAACATTTCAGAGGGTAAACTCTATATGCAGTTGTCAATTCTCAATCCTTGACGAAGTCAGTTTCCATACATTGTTGGTATTCTTCTCTATAAATCCATAAACGGAGAATTTATATTATGAATTTATGTATTTCATATTCAAAACAGTTTATTTGTCTTAATGGATTCAAACATATTTACAAAATTTCCAATATTATTTATGAATAACAGAATGAAAAATAAAATACGCAGCATTTTTGAAAAAAAAAAATCAATATATATATATATATATATATATATATATATATATATATATATATATATATAGTGTTCTCCTTGTTTGGACCCATTATTTCAATATTTTCAGTATTGTATATTTCACATAGAAAACAAAATATTTACCACTGCAATATCTAAACCCAAAATATAAGTCCGTTACTTCGACAATATTTTCGTCGTTATACAATCCTGTGACAAATTTAACAAACTAAAACACATCCTAAAATAATATTCAGTGTTAAACGTTACTGCCGAACACAATATTAACAAAAACTCCCTTTGCTAGATGTACCTATCGAGTTCAACGCCAGCAACAATACCGAATTCACTTCATCTCTATACAAAAAACAACCAGTCAATATTCCACTTACTTAACTACCATTTGGAAGTCCCCAAAACTAAAACAACTCCAATAAAAAAAAAATCTATCCATATTAATAGATTTAATCTATACTACAAAAATCGAATGCATAAAACTTCAAGTTAGATGAACAAGTAATGACCGATATTACACATAGATACATTAAAGCCATTGAACAATAAAACAAATAAAACCTATCATCTACTATACTAAATTTAAAATGTCAAATCTCGGGGTTAAAAATAACACAATCCCATTCTCTGATATAAAAAAGATTCACACCGACAATACTAAAATCCTCTAAAAATAACAATAAAAACATCTACAACCACTCAGAGCAATTTGTCTCAAAAATAAAATACTAATATAAATAATGTAAGATCTAACCCCGGAACCAATATACGGAATATCTTTAATAACTAACGCACTAACCATAGCACCCCTACCTAGGATAGCCACACATAACTGAATAAACCAGCCCCCCCCCAAAAAAAAAAAAAACAGGCACAATCCCTCACAAACATATAACACTCGCACCACAAAAAAAAAAAAAAAAACAAACAATAATCTCCTTGACTATGACCAGTAACATGTAAAACAGTAATTTGTGTTAAAAATATGGAGCACCTTTAACATTTGGACGGTGATATACGAAAAACAAGAAAAATTTCTCCCATGGCTGTACCAAATTATCTTGGTATTTTTTCACTGTATGATGGGATATCTCAAAGTTCACTATCTATTCACCCCAGAACAAATTCTATTCAATTAAAGTCCTATGATTATTGTAATCTGAGTGTTTTCAGTGTAAACAAGTGACCTGTGTAAGAGCCACTGCAAGCGGATTCCGGTAGCATATCAGTGGTAGGGGAGCCACCGTGAGTAGCTAAAAATAAGCAAAGGTTAAAAAATAACCGCTTGAATAATTATAATGGAGGTTGTGTGTTTTTCTGTCTGTAACCAGAAAACTTGAGTAGTTTCTACTCAAGTCACAATTCCCTTAATTATTTACGTCAAATTCTACATGATTTCATTCTTTTAAACCTTCAGTTATTAATAAAAATTGTTTTACATTATTAATACTGTTGACAATATCTACGTACTAATAACATGCAATTGTATTTATATATACAACAAAATAGCGGTTTACAGTTTGAACGAGAAGGCTAATTTGCATATTGATATTTAAAATTTTATTTTAATAAATATGTGCTTGGTATTATTGATTTCTAATTGTTTGGTTTTATCTTAAGAAATATAAACAAAAATCTCGTGGATAAATCTTAAAAGAAATTTATTTACAAGAAGAAATAACTGTAATATTATCCTTTACTTCCTATTTTAACTAAATAGTTAAATTAGGAAAATTTACCAATTAAACAGGGGAGTAATGGAAAATGATGGAATAGTTAGTTTCAAAGTTGTTCTATTTTTCGATTATACCCCCTCTGTTGCAAATCTTTTTATCTGCATTCTTAGTCAGTTTCATTAGCCTTTCTAATTTAATATATTTTTATTATATCAAAACTTAAATACTTGCACCCAGAGGGTGCATATATTTGCTAGTATATATAAATATTTTTGTAGGTACAGTATTTTATTAAAGAGCGAAAAAGCGTATACATTGTAA
>CM042164.1:26190655-26195655 GCA_023376005.1 Doryteuthis pealeii
TTATACATACTGGATCATCAATATTAGTACAGTGGATCTTGAAATCACATATAGAATCATCCCTTTCTACCAAGTTTTGGATAAATCTCATATATATATATATATATAATATATATATATATATATATATATATATATATATATATATATAGAGAGAGAGAGAGAGAGAGAGAGATAATATAATAAAGTAATCCACAGACACGTGTTTCGAGGTATCACCTCTCATCAGTGTGGTTATACTGTTTTAACAGCTACCTCTGGCCGGGTTCTAGACCCGAATGAACTTTCGTTCGTCAAACCTCTTACCCGTGCGGCCACAAGCAGCTGTCAAATATAGGAAACTATTTAATCGCTACATTTCTAAGCGGAAATGAAATTCACTAGAGGCCTCAAACTTAGGGTTTAGCTGTACGCCGAATACGGTGAATTTTGCAATTAAATTCCTTCTAATTAAAGTGCTCAACCAAATTTGGGAGCATATATAATATAATAAAGTAATCCACAGACACGTGTTTCGAGGTATCACCACTCATCAGTGTGGTTGGGGGGGATGTATGTATATATGTGTGTGCGTGTTTCTTTGTGTTTCTCTCTCAGGTTATTTTTCTGTGTGTAAAGGAACATATTGTCGCATTAATTTTGGTAAAAGTTTATTATTTGTTAATCCCAGTCGATTGTGACAGTAGACGATCATCAAAGAGTTTTCATTATACAAGGAATAAATTTCAGCCCTGATGAGGCTATATTTGTTCAAATTTTGAAAAGCGTGTTCGTTTTAATGAAAATCAAATGTTTAACGCCATTGCATACAAAAGATATAAAGTCAGTTTATATTTGATCTTGTTGTCAGTGTTTATTGATCATTAAATTGTTTCTATTTTTCCGGTGCTTTGATTTGGTGTTCGGATTTCAAGATGTAATTTCCATAAACATTAATTGCTTTTCCATAGTGAGGTTATGTTATCAGGTATATTTTTCAATAATGCCTATTCGAATGAATGCTGTGTGTCTGCTCTAGTCTTCCCCCTCCCCCTCTCTCTCTCTCTCTCTCTCTCACTCTCTCTCTCTCTCTCTCTCTCTCTCTATATATATATATATATATATTTATTTATATATATATAATTCCAGCCAAATTAGTATCCCTTTCAACAAGAAAATCCAATTTTTTAATAGTTGTATTTTCAAAAATAATCAGATCCATTTCGAACAAATTAAATCAAAATCAATTTTTTTCAAAATATTACCACCCATCTTGAAAATATTCGAATCCATTTCCAAAATTATAAAGTCCAATTTTAAGATATGTCGTTTTATTAAAATAATAATGCCCTTTTCTAAATATACGATCCAACTTTAAATGTATTTCTGTTTTAGAATAAAATTGTCTGAAAACAAATATTCAATTTTGTATAAACTTGTTTAAAGGCCCCTAATATTAAAGAAAAATATATTTACTTCTAGTATACGCACTTAACATCTTTTTATTCCTAAAGCTATGGGAGAGAGCATCATCTACACTAGGGGGACATGAACCCAGAGGGGGCTCACTGTTATTTTAGATAAAAGTATCAATAAAAATCGCGATGCATCAAAGCCTTTGAGCAGTTCCTAAGAATTTGTGAATTATATCAGATCTTCCTCCTTCATTGACACCAAACTGTCTAGAATGATTTTTTAACTAAAAAGAAACTCAAAAGTTAACTTTGATAAATTCTACTATATTACGTGGTGTCTCGCTGCTTTATCATTTAGCATTACAGCCAAATTTGGATCCATTTCTAAAATACAAGCGTGCTCCGCCGAAACAGTAAAATAACAAGTTATTTTCGTTTTTGATTAGCTCTAGGTCTGGTCTTCTGGTCGAGATTAGGCGATCCGTTTCTATCTCAAAATTCCAGAGAATTGTTTTTCATTCTATAGTACGGATTCTGGTTAGTGCATATACAATTTTGCAGTATGATCAAAGTTTAGTTTCTTGCACAATTCCCAGTGGATCTCCTTTCCTATCCAGAATGACCTAGTCTTATACTCCTTTCGTGCCAGCATTCTGAAGTCGTACATTATGTAAATAAATGTTATGTATCTTTGTCTCCACACACCTTAAACTTGCTATTCTGAAGCATCTTATGTATATTTGCTTTTATATAATTGGTTCTTACAACATTGTTTTATTTTAGATCCAGAGCTGAAACTGTTTCTGTACACCATAAGAATATACAGCCTGTATACAGGAATGGAATTTGGGATAGAATAGTGTGCTAAGCTCGTGATGGAAAAGGGGAAAATATAATCAACGGATAGAGTAGAGCTACCAAATCAAGAAAATAGAAGAACACCTGGAGAAAGAATTACAAGTACTTCGAAATATTGGAAGCTGTGTCAGTATGAAAGAAACAGAAATTTAAACAAAAGTAAGAAAGGTTTACCATAAAAAACAAAACAAAGTACTTCTGGAAACCAAGCTCTGTAGCAGCAATCTTTAAGATACTCTGGGCCATATTTAAAATAAACGAAAGAGGAACTCTGATAGATGGATCAAGGGAAAAGTAAAATTGAGGATTATGTCAATGTATTACACCCGAAAGATAGCATAGACAGACTAAACGTATTGAGAAAATAAGGGAAGACGACTCAACATCCTTGAGGAATAGACTAAACGAAAACAAAGACAGACTAATTACAGCAGCTGGTAACAACAACTGCAACATATGGACAAACAAACATGTGATGAAGAAAACCGAAAAGGTGAAAACAACTATATGTATACTTCAAGGATGGGGAGGTAGAAAAATGGATCCATGGATTTCCCAAGAGAAGTACAGCTAAGTGTGACGAGTCTATTTGTTACGATGTTAACCGTCACGCCACAAATACCGTTTCTCTTTCTGTCTATCTGCCTGTCTTTCTCTCTCTCTCTCTCTCTCTCTCTCTCTCTCTCTCTCTCTCTATATATATATATATATATATATATATACATATATATATATATATATATATATATATATAAATATGTGCGTGTATGTGTATGTATATAGAAATAATTTACTAGATGGTATTCAGATATCTGTATTATCTTACACAATTTGTACATTCATAATGATTGTGAACCTGATATATATATATATATATATATATATATATATATATATATATAATTATCTAACACAAAATGTGTACATTCATAATGATTGTGAACCTGATCTCTCTCTCTCTCTCTCTCTCTCTATATATATATATATATATATATATATATATATATATATATATGTGTGTGTGTGTGTGTGTGTGTGTGTGTGTGTGTGTGTGTGTGTGTGTGTGTGTGTCTGTGTGTGTGTGCAGAATATGTCGTAAATATAATAATGTACATATTTTAAGTCACTAAATTATATATTAATTTGAAAATTGCAAAATCGGATAGTAAATTATTAAATTCTTCTTTGAATCATTTTCGTAACTTATGTGAATTTAATTAATAGCCTTGAGAAAAATCTTTAGAGATTTACCTAATAACAGATTTGTAATTTTGAAAACGTTCTATTAGAGATTCTTTTAAAAGTGCTAATGGTACTCTTTGTGTCCTCTTGATATTCCAATGAAGTAGATACTTCGCACAAGTTCAGTGAATACGGAAGTGTGTACATTATTATTACTAGATCGAAAGTGTCTCTATTTTTTACGAGGCGTGTTCAAAATTCAGCGAATACATTTCGTTTAAAAATATTGAGACTGGTTACATAAGTTTTCAATTAGCACTGTCTCGTCAAGACTGTTGTATAGACATGTATTACTTAAGGGTTTTTGCATAGTCAAATCACACAACATCTATATATGTGCTACTGTCATCTTCTTGGTCTTGGCATTTACTCGAAGTTACTGATTTTCCTTAGGTTGCATGGCATCTCCTCTGTTTGGGGGTGTCTAATGCTGCTTACATCTCAGTCAGCTACGTGCATTGACAACAAAGGCACTGACATATCTTATAACAGGTAACTCTAATCAAACTGATATTTTTCACATTGGAAATCCCGACTGAAAATTTGCTGATCAATGGTAATACATCAAAATTTGCCAAATTATGAGAATCTTCACATGTGTTGCTTTTTTCTCAGTTTGTAAAGTGACGGTCGGTCAGAATACCCCCCCCAGTCTTCTGCTATCACCCAAAATAACTTGTGCCACCTAAAAACCTACACCCGTGATGATATGTATTATTTGGATTATTTGGAGTATTGTCTTCATCTTTATTTTTATCCGCATAACGTTTCGGCCGATGTGCCCTTCGGCCTAATTTCATCTCGAAATTGGGAAAGATTCTTTCTGAACTCGGGAACCTTCTTGTCGTAACCGGGAGCCTTCATGGAACTTCGAAATCTAACCCTCTATTCAATTCACGGGTAGACTGTTCTCATTCCGTTAACATGAACGTAAATTATGAGAGGTAAACGTGAACTGAATGCTTTCATACATGTTCAAGGTCAACATTAATCAGCAAATTCTAATCATGGTTGCCAGTTTGAAGAATAATAAAATCTCTCTCATCCCTTTCTCGCCCGATCTCGAAAACTAGTTAATTGTTAAGTGATTTTGGGAGAAAGATTCATTTAAAATTTGAGATCCCAATTTTTATTCGTGAACATGATTATTAAATATATATTGACACAATAAACATTAAAAGTGTATATAGAAAGAAAACAAATGTCAAATTTCTTATTTAGATTTAACGGGTTAACAAATATAGCGAATATGTATATAGTAATAGAAAATTGCCTTAAGTGGCTGAATCTAATTTTCTCTCAGAAAATTGCGTTTTACCTCTGGAATGGTTTCCATGGGAATGATAACATACTGACACAGCTTTAAACAATATTCTAAAAAAGATTTTGAGAGGTTGGCACAACCCACTGACTATAATATTACGACAAAAATTTACGACGAGAACATTAAAATATGATCACTTAAAATAAATAGATATTCAATTAGTTTGTTTAATTTAGCAGTAA
>CM042164.1:26203155-26235655 GCA_023376005.1 Doryteuthis pealeii
TCTGGCCGAGATTTGGTGATCCGTTTGTATCTCAAAATCCCGTGCATTTCATTTTTCTTTCTTTCATTTCTTTTTTTTTTTTTTTGTTGTTGTTGTTGTTGTTCTTTTTTATCTTTTTTCACATCTGCCTTAGCCGGTGGTTCACAGGTGGCTGAGTCTCCTCAGTCTCCTCAATATCCAGGATATCTGAGTATTCTAGCTGATCTCAACATTTCTGTTTTGATGGTCACGTTTGTATAGACTTGGTTCTTCCTCTGATATCCATTTCATCCAGCCTCTTTTCCAGTCCCTTGGGGATTGTTCAAAGCGCACTGATTACAACTGTTACGACCTTTACCTTACAGCTTTCTCTGTTCTCTGACAAGGTCTAAGTATTTATCTATCTTTTCGCTTTCTTTCACTTTCAACCGGTGATCCGACGGAACGCCCAAAATCCACGACGAAGTTTTCTTCTTCTTAATAAACATTAGGTCTGGCTTCCTGGTAGGATTACGGGACATGTCTGTATTTCAAAGTCCCAGAGAATTTTATGGGTTTTATTCTTCAGGAAAGATTCGGGTTTGCGTATATACCATTTAGTAACATGGTGAAAATTTAATTTCTTGCATAATTCCCAGTATATCCCTTTTCCCATACCGAGTCATACCTAGTCGTGTACTCTCTTTGTGCTAGTTTGCTGCATTCGCTTATTATATGATTAACCGTTTTGTCGTTTCTCCACAAATTCTACATTTGCTATCATGTCTTATCTAAATTGACTGTTATATAGTTTGATCTTATGACATTGCTGAAATTATAATAGATTCAGTTTCTTCTTCTTCTTCTTCTTCTTCTTCTTCTTCTTCTTCTTATTATTATTATTATTATTATTATTATTATTATTATTATTATTATTATTATTATTATAATAATAATAATAATAATAATAATAATAATAATAATAATAATAAAGCAAATATAGATTAATTAGGTCGTCATATTTTGGCTTAGATTACGTAAATCCGTTCCTATATTGTAAACAAATTAATATTTTATTATTTCTTTTCACCGTTAATATGTTTATATTTCTCTACCTTGGAAGAATATCATGTTATCTCATTTGACGTGATCATAGGTAATAAACAGCACCTGTGTCTGGTATAGCCACAATATAATACACATTAAAAATGTCTGATATTAATTAAAAAAAGGGAAGCGTAGGACTCAAATGACTGACTTAAGTGTCATGATTGGTAGGTGCTCAATTGATAGTACACATGGGGACCCAGTCGTTCTGCGAATAATTTGGTACAATTTCTGGTATATAGACAAGCACAACAGTTACAATACATCTGATTTGCTGTCTAATAATACCTCAAGAAAAGAAAATTAACACTGCGTGTGTAAACGCAACTGCACACAAAGATGTTAAATAAAATGGATAGTTGAACTTTGGAATGTATATGCTAAATTTAATACAACAAGCAAAAGACTTACGGACTAAGAAAGAATGACCCTTCAGGAACAATGTTGTTTTGATCATAAAATACAAGAAATATGTATACAAGTATCAATTAGTCGTGAAGAAAATTCTCAACAAGAATTCACAAAAGCTTCTGAAATCCTAATATTGAAAAACACAAAATAACAGAACTCAACACCACAACCACAACAACAATGTTCGAACAATTTTTGTTTTAAATTGGAGTAATTATTTAAAAACATCCTGACATAATGATAGAGAAGTATCAGCATCAACACTGGAAGAAGTTAAATGAAAAGAAAAAGGATGAAAAAATTATCAAAAATATCCCCAAAATATTCCAAAGTGATAATCTAATTTATGCAGGAGAAAAGTTATTCAGTGGCAAGATTGATATTACCAAAGGAAATCAAGTAAAAAAAAAATGAAAAAACAAAAACAATAGATGGATGGGAAATAGAACAAATAAAGAAACTACGGGGATATACAATAATACAAAGGAAAGAAAAAGACGGAAGGATTTTATTAAATAAAACAATTGAAAAGTACAACAGCAGCTGAGAGTCAGGCAATACACATGTACGTACTAAGAAATAAAGACTCAAATGGTGCCGGAACAGGATATTCCAAAATAATAATGGAAAATTCAACCAACAAGTCAATGTAGAAAACTTACCAAACGGATAAAAAGAAAACAATACTATTCTAGAGCAAACCATGAGAACAGAAATAATTCAAAGAAAGTCTGAATGATAAAATTGCTATGAAAATGAATAAAAAGGCATTAACGTAGGCCCAGAAGATGAAATACACATGGATCCATTAAAAAATAAAACTCAAGAAAGTACAAAATTTCAAGGCACTACGCAATGATTCGGGTTCCGAAGATTCCCATTTATCCACGATATATCATCTCAGCAAATATATAAATGCCTACAAGAGGCAAGAATACTCGAATTGTTGACAAAAATGAAAAATGAGAAAAACAATAAAGAAACCAGATCATGCAAGTACAGACTAATAACATGTTTGAATAATTTAATCTTGCTTCTTTGATTTTGTCTTTTGACTTAATTTGTTTTTTAAAATATGATTCATTTTGTTAAGACGGATATTTCCAAAACACTGTGCTTATTCGAGTATAATGCAAACTAGTTTATATCAGAATTAACAATTGGAATATGTGGTGGTTAGATTATACAATAATTCAGTCATGGTTCTATACATTTATCGAGAAAAAAAACATAAACAGAATGCCTCGTATAATTTTCTAAAACAAATGTAGAATATGTATTTTTTGAGTTCGTGCTGGGATACGGATTTATGATTTTTCAGACCAGTTGTTTGGATGAGAGAAAATATTTCATTAACCACTAAATTGTATTTTCTTTCTTATCTCCCAGTTTCCTTTTATCCTATACATGAACAGTAGGGTCCCTGGTTATGTCAATCTGGGTCAACAGGGCTTAGTATAAGTTGACTGTATACCTTGCAGAGGAATAAAACCTCTTACAAGAAGATGTTCTGGGTATGACACTAAACTGCATTTGATTGTGTGGCTCCAGTTCTTGAAGTCTAGGCAGAGCAAAGTATACTTCATTGCCATTTTATCAATTATATTCTGACCCGTAGTTGTAGTATTTGTTAGTCACATAAATGAGACAATTATATCTGTTTAAAAACTATTTGTATTCGATTGCCAAATTAAAAATGTCACTAAAGAAACAACTACACACAAAATGTAAATATGATCGTGCGATGAACATTTCCTTAACCTCTATGCATAAGTTAACCCTAGACTGGTTTACATGCACTTAAAATCAATCAATCAATCGATTAAACCAATAATCTCTTAGAAATCACTCACAGATTAAATAGATCACCCAATGCCCGGAGCAAACAAAGCTGTTGTTTTAGATTAGTGTTTTACATTTGCTGTTTATCAGTAGGTGATACAAGAATTGCATACACTTCCTGCAGATTGCAATTTCTTCTCTTTGTATGCGTCTTATGTCCAGCTAACAAAACAGAAGATGCAGTAATTCAAGGTATTAGTCTTTCGTGGCTTGCAACCACTACTTAGCCAACCTCCTCAACAGAGGGATTTTTTTTATATACACCTCTAAACGAATGCTTTATGGGTGGGGTGCTATCTTCTTGCTCTCTGGTTTAGATTAAGGGTTTCCTTTTTGCAAGACCGGTTTGTATGCATACAGGGCGAGAAAGTGCAATCCGATCTACTATTGGGAAGAAAATGGAACACACTTTTCTCAATACCATTAACACGAAATAAAACGCAAACATCCTCGTCTAAGATTTGAACTCACCTCCTGGAATCCATTTCCTAAAACATGAAATGTTTTGTCATTTGCACATTCATTTTGTGTTAGTCGTTTTTAGATTTGAAAATAGATTGCTTACAAATTGTCACAAAGACTACTGTATCCTTTTTGAAACAGCTGTACATATAATAATCTAACTGAGTGATTTAATAACATATCTGGGGAAAGAAATCAATAAAAATCCGTCAGTTTATTTACAGCCATTTTCTTCTCTTGCTGGGAAAGTGAATTTAATGTTTATCCATTTCAGTTATATCTCTATAGATTCTGCCTACGCATGGAAGTGTATGGTGCATTTCCAATCTGAAATTTCTTCTTTTTTTGCCCTTATCGCTCATCAAAAGTCTTATATTTCGGTTCGAAGTATAGATTGAAATAGACGTCGTGAGACATTTAGTTTAACGCTCAGAAGTGATCAATCTTAAAATAAAAACACCAGGAAGCAATTCTATTCATTTTGAAGTAAACAGAGAGTAGTTTTAATCATGTATATTGATAAATCGAAATAAAAATCACCTATACTATTAAGAATGTGTTAAACAGCAGGACAATACAGTGGATATATTCTCAATACATAAAAATATGGGTCAAATAATCCGTAACCTAAAGTTGATGTTTTTATCCTAAATTCTATCTCTATAATGTCCAACCTATATTATTAATATCCACCTATGATGAGTAATAGGCAGATTGATATGATTTGATAGAGGTCTAGCGTCATTGGAATGAAAATGAATTATTAACAAATAATTATAATCTGGTTATAAACTAATGTGCATTGCGATGTCCTCTAGCAAAATACGTTAATCTGACTTTTTAAAACTATGTTTTCCTTCCTTATTCGAACATATTTTATTTCAAACTTGAAAATAATGTGATATTGTTAAAAAAATGAATATCTGCTGTCTGATATAAATATTATTTTATTATTACTCTAAGATTAAGATCAGATTTTCTGCCCGAACAAAGTATTCGGCTACCCCACATATTTCCTATCCCCACGGAGACAGTTTAAACTCATGGTTAGTATAACGCAGTATATTCAGAGCCCGGAAAAAATGACGGTGATAGATGATAGGTTTTGATTAATTGGTTGGTTATACAGAATGTCAACATTTCTTGTGTTATTTAATGTTAAAATCAATCTTTGATCAAGCAATCATATGGTTTCAAGTACTTAATGATAATAATCATTTTTGAATAATTATTACGCTTAGTTAATGTTGTAAGTATTTCTATCTAATACTTATAAGTTGCTCAACAGTATATCGTTTGATGTATTTAATAATAATAATAATAATAATAATAATAATAATAATAATAATAATAATAATAATAATAATTCATTGTAAACAGTTATAGATTCAAGAAACTATTAATACACATAATTTGCACAAAGTAATATGTCTTGAATACTATTGATTTCCAAACATATCCATTTGCCGATATATTGGAACCAACCAGGAATTATCACTCCGGATCAAAGTGGATCTGGGAATAATGTAAGCAAATATTTGACTCTTCATTTCTCCCAGAGCTCCAGAACTGGAGCCTCACAACCGGGTTCTGTTTAGTGTCATATCATGGATACCCCTTTTTGGCAGCGAGGGTTGTCTTACCATTCTGAAAGGGGTGCAATCGGTCTATTCTAGACCCAGTCGACTGAATAGGCAATTGATAGATAGGTCGATTGCAGATGATTGTGAAAGGCAATTAAGCTAATTAATATAGTATAAGTCTTGGAATTGCAAAATAAAAATTGCTATGAATTCTCTCCTATTTCTAGCGTGTAGGCTTTGTATAAAATGCATTATATTCCCACCGAGGTTCTAAAAATTCATCTTTGAGGATAAGGGTAGCCAAACCTTCTCATTCTATGCGTCATGCATGAGTTCATATGCGCCATTCTCGACTACTCCCATTAATGTGTGCAAAACGTATTTATATAAATATATCTAACATTTTTAGATAATGTATTGATCTAATATAAATGCAAGAAGGACATTATTTCTCTTAATTGGTATGTTACCATTTCGCCAAAATTAGAGTGGTTGGATTTCAAATATTTACTGAGAACCGCAGGGAAGTATTTAAATTATGATCAGTCAATCGCGATCTAGTTTTGTTTTTAATCAAATTCATTGCAGAAAGGTTTTGTACACTTAAGTACATTTGCGAAGCTCATCAAATTACATTTTCAACAATGAATTAAAAGAAAGAAAATAAGTAAATATTCATAAATAATAAAAAAAAGCAATCAATAACCTACGATGGTCAATTTTAAACTCATTGGAAATAATTGTTGCGATTTATACAGCTACATCTGATTGTGCAGTGCGTTACTTTTGCCGTGGGTATCAGGGGTTGCACAACCCTTTGTAAAATGGGGGAATCCATCCGACTATAGGTTAAATCGTACCACAGCAATTCTACAAGGGTGGCTTTGGTATTTAATAACCCACGAACGTTGATATGCCATTAAACAAAGAAACAAAACCCAACTTTAATTAGAAAGAAGAAAACAGCGAGCAAATACCTACTTATATAGATGTTTTCAATTAAACTTTATTTACACTCACCCCAAAGTTGCTTACAGTACCTGCTGTTCATAAATGTTCACTCATTTCCAAATATATTAGGTTTGTCGCTGCTTAAACTTTAGTGAACTGACATGAACCGATAATTTTACCGCGAGTTAACCATAAGTCATGCCTACTCTCATAGTGATTTACCTAGCATAGTTTAGGCCTGGCACACGGTCGCATATACAGAACGGTCGCCTCTACAGGTAGAATCGTACTCAACACCCAGCAGAAATTATTCTGCGAGTCTAGATTGCTAAATACAACATCATGATGAGAAATGTATCTATTATTCGTGTCGAATACGACACAGTTCCTTTTCATTGCATAATTTTCCTGCTTACTTAGGTATCAGAAAACAGCTCAGTACTCAGATAGTATAGCTTAACCTTGGTGCCTGAATTTGGTAGTCATGAGGTGTTGCTTCCTAGTATGATGATCCCTTGAAAATGGGTATCGGCTTTTGTTTCCTCCTCAACCAACTAACGTAGAAACTATTGATTTTTCTTTTCATCTAATTTAGTTGAATAAAGGTTGATTCAGTGATTGATTATAACGGCCTAGGGTTATTTTAAGCTTAGAAGTTAGGGAATCGCATTCATTGTACGTTCATATTTATAATTTTGTGTGTAGTTGTTTCACGAGGGTTTTCTTTCTTACGATTTAATCGAATCCGAATAATTCTTAAACAAATCTATTTGACACTTGCAGATACTACGACTCCAGAACAGAATGGTCTGTTAGTAATGGCAATGAAGGGGTACTCCACTTCCCTAGATTTCCGGAAATATGCCCCAGCATCAGGTTCAGTTTAGTTAAACCTCGGACTCTGCTTTAGGGTGGGGTTACTAGTCAGCCTATTGTAAACCCTGTCGGCTACAAGAATGAAGCGTCCAATAAATTCGCTATTTATTGTCTGCTAGCCTGGCTCGCAGGCCAATATTCCATACTTTCTTAACTATGTTAATAAATGTTCCTCCACTTCACAGTTGAATAATGATTAAAAAAGAATAGAAATAAGGTAAAAGTAAGAAAATTTACAAATAAAATAATTTTATATTAAAAAGAAAAATCTAAAATACACTACATTTACAAAAAGCTGAAAATGTGTTAAGCTCAGACAGCATGTAAACCCAAAAGGAACATTAGTAGATACTGCCAAAACATTTTTTCATTCTTAAAACATCAATCATTAAAAGAGGCAGAAACATATGTATCACATCATCGAGAAAGACACCAACGACGACGACGACGACGACGATGATGATGATGATGATGATGATGATTATGGCATGGGTGGCTTTACTTATTGATCAACCTTGTAAATGAGGTCCAGCAACATCATGAATGGAAGCATAAAGTGGATAAAGTACAGCTTAGATTCTGCACGAGTCAGCAATTAGGAGGCCCATAGAATTCCCTATTCGATAGTAATTCATAAGCGTGACGAGCTTGGTAGCCGTTACATCATGATGAAGTCCTTATTATTTAGAGTAGATGGTCGAATATATTAAATTGGAACATTGAAACAATGTCACATGGCAGGGAAAACTAATTCATTAATTACGGTCTAAATATCGTATTTTAAATTACATCGAAACATTCGGATCAAATGAAACCAACAATATATTGCAGAAACCACTGGTATATTCACACAGGTAGAAATAGGGATTCCCTGGCAATATATGTCCTTAGAGATATCGACACAAATACCTGTCACTCGGGTGTTGAAGATTAAATTGCGTTTTGTGATTAAAAGGAGTAAAAGTTTTGGAATGGTAGAAGAGTTTTTGCATATTTTCATTGAGTTTTTAAAATTTGCATATAGACGGAAAAAAACGATTAAAAATGTTAATACAGAATAGGCTTGTTGTAGTATAAGAAAGAAAATTATATTTAAAATCTCACCTTGTCATACTTAGAATACGCTGACTCTATCCCCTGTAGAAGTTTTCGCCCTCCAGCGGAAAGGGTTGATGGTCCAGTTGTTCTGTTGAGTGTGGAATAGCCATTAACTGCCATTATTCTTAGGTTCATTTTTGTAGAGTCGATTAATTTATATCGTGACTTGTCCCTCTCCCGGTTACTTACTTCCATTTTCAAAAATGTCCAAGTCTAGTGTGGCCCTCTGCAGAAACACTGGTGATAGGAGGCGAACACTACATTACTAAATCAAATATACCAAATTACACAATCAAAAATATTTAGTATTATGTATTACCAAATTATACGTCACTGAAAATAAGGACATATATATATATATATATATATATATATATATATATATATATATATATATATATATATGCAGTTTTTTTTCGGTTACAGTGTTGCTAATGTATTATTATTAATAATCCTATTCGTTTTGTTCATATAATATACCAGGAGAAATAATAAAATCCTAGTAAATTTTGTTATTAAAATGTTTGGGGTTTAATTTCTTATAGGAAATAATGTATGTATATACTCATAACGCGGCATAATGAGATATTTAGTTATATACAGATGAAATAGTAAATTAGTCAAAATGTGATTCTTAAATACATGATTTTTATTAAAAAACATTTAATTTAAAGTAGGAAATTTAACAGCTACTTCATTTTTGGTTTATTTTATGTATATAACTGAACTTTTCTTTTTTACTTTGAGTGTTTTTATTTGTGAGGGCGAGGATTTTTCTAGTGTACAAATATTTTTTTCAATTTCTTTCTTGTTGCTGTTTCGATGGCTTCTTGCCATTGGCATAATGACTGCAAATCAAGTGAGATCATTAAGTGGCTATTTAAAGTAGAATTGATAGCAAAGCTTTTGCCCCAAACCCTCGTAGTGCCCACGAGTAGCTTTCCTGGCTAGTCTTGTAAATAATGGCTCTGGTGTAACCTTAAAAATAGACATCGATTTTGTGTAGAGATTCCTCCCAAAAATTAAGAATTCACATTTAGCTGTCATTTGTTTCATCTGTCAAGCGATTCATTCGTTTCTTTTTTTAGTGTTAAAGATCCTCTATGTCAGTAATTTTTAACGCGTAGAAAGCATCCTACACGGGGTTCAATTTAGAATTTGGGGGAAGAGGAAAATCATTTCGTGGTTTACAACTGAATTTAATTAAGATTTGACTAATAATTTAAAAACTAATCCGACGGGTTCTGTGTAAGTAATCCAGGGTATGGCTTTATTTAAACTTTAAACTTCAGTTTGTATTTTCTCCTTTAGATTCAGCTTGTAGTAAGGCACAGAGACTATATAAACACTCTTATTGTCAGGTGAGACGGAGAACAGAATACGCATTGTCACAGTACAAAATCCGAGAGATACAAAACAGAACTTCATAACAAACAAGTTTCAGATAGAATCTTTATTACCACACTTGATTAACCAGACTTTTAGTGCCCATGCTAGAGGAATGAAATTCAAGGATAACGAACAATATCCAGGCAAAATATGAAATCACCGACTAATTTCTTGCTAGGAAAATGTTCATAACTGCTTCACAAACGGCTAATCTTGTGAATCATATTTGAACATTTCCTTGAAAGATCCAAGAGAATTGGAAGAAATGTCATTGAATTACACTAATGATATTCTAAATATTACACCTAAAAGGATGTTGATTATTAATGAACGAACTAAGTTCTTAGCATTAGAACAATGAAGAATTATAAATTTTCTGCATCGGCTACGAGACGCCAGCGGATGAATGCTTGGGAAATAAATGTTTAAAGGAGAATTAATTATACTGCAACTTGTTGAAACAGTGTACAATTATTCTCCTCGATATAAGATGTTTGCAATTCAGCCAAATGTCTTAAATGTATGCGTAGATATGCTTGAATATCAAGATTTGATACAATATGTAATGATATTAAAAGTCAACTAAAAATAGGAGCACATAAATGAAAATGAAAACTACACTACGATACAAATATTTTAATTAACGCGAAGTAGGAACAATTGTCCGGCATTAGGACAGACATGCACATTTTGTGAAAGAGAAATGTATCGAATTTTAAGAAATTTTAAGTCAAAAATTGAAACGAATATTTTGCCACTAAAATTAATGAGAAATAACTGAACCCTTTAATTTAGATTAAATTAAACTAATTAAATTAACCGTGCAAAGTGGTACGGGTAGTACAGTTACGTCAATTCAAAATGATTTTTTAAGAACAGATTGGCCGACGGAAGGTAGGAGTCCTATGAAATAGATTCTGTTCGATGAATTAAGTATAAAGACATTAGGTTACTTTGAACGAACTTTAGAAAAGAACACCAAATTCTAAATTTTGCTAACAATGTCACAGATTGGAACTGATGAAATAAATGTAAAGAGTACAGGTCTAATACAAGTTAGGAATTTGGAGAATTCTGATCATGGAAGGTTAAAAGGTTATAAAGCGATTATAAGGATTTGTACCGATTTATATGTTATTCCAAACACTGAATCTGTACTACATTCAACAACAAAAATTAATAAAACAATTTAAAGTTTGTTAATCGACCGAATAATTTAGAGTGCACTGGAAAGTACATGCTGAAGAAAATAGTAACAAATAAAATGCCTGCTATGTAGATATTAACACGGAATAAAGAAATGGAGATTCCTATCATTTTGGAAAGATATAAGAATTGTATTTTTACAGCAGTGTGCAGATTTAAAAGAAAAAGACGAAACAAATATATATATATATATATATATATATATATATATATATATATATATATATATATATATATATATATATATATATATATATATATATATATATATATATATATATATATATATATATATATATATATATATATATATATATATATATATATATATATATATATATATATATATATGAGGGAGAGAAGAGAGAGGAGGAGAGAGAGAGAGAAAAGATAACTAATATGTAAAGTATAAATATAAATATATATAGAAAAGCCAGCGAATTAGTTGTGTAGCACATAAAAATGAGCATATATCATATCCGACCATTGGCCGCGATGTAGGATATATATATATATATATATATATATATATATATATATATATATATATATATATATATATATATATATGGGACCCAAAATCTGTATGCGTTTCAAAATAAAAAAGGCTTTAAAGTGCTTACGGATTTTATGGACACTTCACACACACAAACACATACACACACACACACACACACAGAGACTCACACACACACACACACACACACACACACACCACACACATATATATATATATATATATATATATGCGTTTAACGCATTTGATCATACTGCATAGTAATGCCAATCTTTTTTTGGCGTTATAACATCCGGCAATATAAATGGTCTTCTTCTTCTTCTTCTTCTTCTTCTTCTTCTTCTTCTTCTTCTTCTTCTTCTTCTTCTTCTTCTTCTTCTTCTTCTTCTAAATAAATTTTTACTCATCCCTTTATCACAGTGTCATTACTACCAGTTTCACGTAATTCAAAAAGAAATACAATCCTCAGATGAGATTTTAATCTTTTTTTAATTACTGGTTATAATGAAACATCCATACGTAAATAATTTCGTTAGAAAAGTAGGAATCCATTGAATTTTTTTTTGTTTCTTTTCAGATCAGAGTTACGGATAGCCCAAAGGACGAACCTTTATTGATTTGTTCATCTAGGCAAAAGTCCATTCACCTTTTCATTCCATTTTTAAGCAAATAGAGGTTCATTTATTAAAAAACAATTCTTCTTTATTCATTAATTTTTAATCAGTTACTCGAATTTACACTCCATTCATTCATTCACGTTTTTCTAAAATTTAACATGAGTGGAGTGCATTTTAAGCATACACAAAGGCGCCGCAAGCATTGTATGCAAATGTGTCGATACTATCAATTTTTTGTGTCACATTCTTTATTCCATTGAGATTCTGACAAATAATGAATGCAATTTGAATTAGCTTCTTTAATTAATCAATATATTCAGTAACATATTTTAAGACACTAATTCAGTTGTTATTGGATGTTCCCATATTAATTACTTTCTTTTTATAAAATCACACAGTAACGTAAACATTTTTTCAACTGTTTTTTCGTCGTTTCTCTATTTACTAAGATTTTCCCGGAAAAAATGACCAGATTATTGAAATATGGATAGACACGTCAGATTGTTTAAGGCAATCGTTTGCATTGGAAAGGAAGGAACGCAGGAGCACCGACTGACTGTATTCCTTTAAATCACTCAAGAAAACAAAAGAAAGAGAGGCAGGAAAAGTTAAATAACATTTTTTTTAAAAGACTTAAAAATGTAAAGAATGTTAGAACAAAAAAGATTATTATAAGATATTCAGTTTCTCTTTTGACATTTCCTTTCCATAGCCATGTCCAGGTCTTTTCATGAGCAATCTTTCCAGTTTGAAGTATCCATACAAATATTTTTTCCATTTTTTTCTTCTAGTTTTTGTTGTTCATTTTTTAATTTTTATTTTACTATTTTTGTGTTTTCTGTTTGTCCATATTTTGCAATTGCTGTTACTGTCTTTAATTAGTCTTTCATTGTTCCCTCGAGTGTATTTCTCGATTCCTCGAAGCAATCCTTAATGCTGGAGAAATTTAGTCCTCATTATTTTCTTGACATTTATAAGCTGTCTATTTAATCTCTCGGGCGTTATGCTCTATATAATCATAAATTTATTTGTCTATTGTCCCATCTGTCGGATTTCTCGCTTGTCAATTTTAAGAATGGTCCAGAGTATCTTACAAGAGTAAATGCTTATTTCTTGGACGAGATTCCTACTGCAGAGCTTGGTTTCTAGAAGTTTTTTTTGTTCTTCTGATGTACTCTTTTCTTACTTTATCTTTCATCTCTTTTTCTTCGATGGTGTCCAGTTCTGATATTCTCAATAGTTGTAATCTCTTTTCCCGCAAGTTGTCTTATACGTTCCTGATTACGTAATTTTATTACTTCAGTTGCTTCTCTGTTCTCCTTTTTCCTTACGAACCTGATACACTTTTCGATCCCAATTCCATTTCTATATTCTGGCTATATATTCTTATATATTTTACGAGGTTATTATTATTATTATTATTATTATTATTATTATTATTAATGCGAGTTTTCACACTACCCGTTTGTTTTTCCCTGGGGTTTGTGAGAGAGCCGGTTCTATCAAGCCCTCAAGACTCTTCTACGCATTCTAGAAAATTCTAACAATTCTGTGATCTGGATGGTTTTGGTTCATCGTCAGATATCAAGTCCCTATAATCCCTTTTTAGGCCCTTGTTACCTTTCAAAGAAAACTAACTGCAATTAGAATCACCGTGACCCTCATGTTCCACAGGTTTTTCAGCTCTCCATTAGGATCAAAATATTTTCTATCTTTTCGCTTTTATTTATTGTCAATATATGTTCCACTAGAACGGTGGAATTGCCTAGATGGCAATTATCTTTTGCTTCTTGTTAATTAAAACCATGTTTTGTCTTCTGGCTGATATTTGATGATCCGTTTTCTATCTCAGAGTCCTAGATAACTTTTTATATTCTATAACAGATATTGGTTTGTGCATATAGTAATGGTCAACAGGGCTAAACTTTATTTCTTGCACAATTCACAGCTGATTGTCTTTCGCATTTTTGTCTTCATTCAGTGCCAGTTTTCTGCATTCATTTGCTTTGTTATTAATCCTTTCACCTTTGACAACACATAACCTACATTTGCTATTCTTTTGTGTATTATCAATGTTTACTTTGATGTAATTAGTTATGACATTATGGCATTATTTTTTGCTAATATTGAGAGATCTAACTTCTTCCTTTAGAATTACCTTTTATAAACATGTCTAGGTTATCTAATGTGCATTTCATTATTATTATTATTATTATTATTATTATTATTATTATTATTATTATTATTATTATTACAGATTTTAGAGATCAGAGAGATTGATACTTATTCAGTAAATTAATAAAAAAGGAATTCCCCATTTTATTTGGCAAAGAGAACAACGCAACTGGCACATTCTGTTGAACAAAAAATCTGATGACTTATCTACAGCTAATTATTGTGCAAACCACGTAGATGGAAACAATGAAATACAATATATCGATAGTGCTGTTATCTAGAATGTTTACTGGTTTTGGGATGTCTACCTTAGGTATTCTATCTACTTGTTCTTTAAAAAGAAAACAAATATTTTCCACGTGCATGGCAATGTTTATGCTTGGCGTCAAGAGACAAATACAATAAAAAGAACTGGTTTTAAAAACTATATAATTTTGTTTTATTTGAAAATGTATTACAGATATATCTATATATTCACATCTAATTAACACATTGCGAACGTTGTGCATCAATACGTATTCACGCACGCACACACACACACACACACACACACTCATATATATATATATATATATATATATATATATATATAATATAGGTACATTTGTCAGTAAAGATATTATATATACATTGAAAGATATTATATTATATATATATATATATATATATATATATATATATATATATATAGTCTGATTGAGAACAAGTCACCTCAGGTCTCCGGACTCTTCTGAGTATTATAGCCGATTGCAGCAATGCATTTGTCTCAATTTTTCCTCTGATTTCTACTTCCTCCAGTCTTTTTTCCAAGCTTTTTAGGACCGTTCCTAGGGCACCAACTACAATTGGTATAACTTTCACTCTCATATTCTACAGGTTTATAAAATCTCTAACAAGGTCCAGGTATTTTTATATCTTTTGGTTTTCCTACATCTCCACCATGTGCTCTGCAAAGTCTACCAGTTGACAAGTTATTTTTTGTTAATCAATACTAAATCTGGTCTCCTGGCGGGGATAGGGTGATCCATCTTTATCTCTAGGTCCCAGAGAATCTTGTGTTTCATTCTCAAGAACAGATTCTGGTTCATGCATAGTCAATTTTGTTGTATGTTCAAAATGTTTTTTTTGCATAATTGCCAGTGGATCACTTTCCCAATCCAGTCATGCCTAGCCTTGTATTTCTGTTGTGCTAATTTGCAACATTCACTTAATACATGGTTAATGGTCTCATTTTTGTCTCTAGACAGTATACATTTACTGTTTTGTTGTGTCTTATCAATATTTGCTTTGATATAATTTGTTCTTATGGCTTTAGTTTGTGCAGCAATTATGAGTGATTCCGTTTCTCTCTTAAGGTTTCCTCTTCTTAAGCAAATCCGAGTCTTTTCATGTGCAACCTTTTCAATTTGTCGTTTGAAATATCCTTATAATTGTTTCCCATCTTTGTTTTCTTGTTTTCGTTGTTTTTCTGTTTGTCTATTCTGCTATTATTGGTTACCTTACGTAATCTTTTTTTGTTATTTTTGTGTATTCTTCGAGTCCTTGGATTGTGGCATCTACGCACTCTTTTATTTTTGCATGACCTATTATTATTATTATTATTATTATTATTATTATTATTATACAATATGTCCATATGTCTTTAGTTTTGTCAACACATGAACCGTTATATTGACAGTAAATAGACAGTTAAATAGAAACAGAAGCCATTAAAGGAAAATATTGGTTACTTCTGTTTTAAATGTTGGCGTGACCTCTTTCACCTTCCTTTTTTGATACATATAGCCTATCTCTATCGTCTGTATCCCTGCGCATTGTAATTAATTTTCTAGTCCATTGGTCAATCTGTCTTGTACATTTTAAGAATGGTCCAGAGTATATTATATTGGGGACGGCCAAGATATTTATTCCTTTGATGAGATTTCTCTCCGGAGACATTCTTTTTTAACGTTTCTTTCATCTCTGTTATTATTATTATTATTATTATTATTATTATTATTATTATTATTATTATTATTGCTGTTGTTGTTGTTGTATATATATATATATATATATATATATATATAGAGAGAGAGAGAGAGAGGGAGAGAGAAAGGGAGAGAGAGAGAGAGGACTAAGCTATTAAAGACATAAGAAGTGTGTCTGTTCCACAAGGCATTTTGAATTGGGGGTAAAATAAATGCACTCATGGGAAAAAAGCAAGAACGTTTTATGTTGTTATTAAACCCCAAGAGATTCCTAATATGAGAATGTAATCTAGCCCAACAATCTATTAAGAGGTACCAGCAACTCTGATCCAGCCTCGAGAAGAAGAAGAGGATAATGAGAAAATAAGTATATTATTACTATCACCTATCATCACCTATTTGCGCGTCTGTCATCTATCGACCAATAAGAAACCGATAGGTGGCGTTGTGCTGACTCACACAGAAAAACTTTCTACTGTACACTACACGTAATTCCTACCTTAGTATGTTACAGAGTTGGGGTGTGTTTGTATTTTGTATTGTTAAATGCTATCTTGCGTGCATGGTTTCTTTGCTTCCTAGAGACTTCATTACACCAATGTATATTTTTGTGTTTGTTTTTTTTTTTGTTGCTTGTGGGGTGTTATTTTTAGTCGTGCTTTTTATTATTTTCAGCACATATTCTGTGCAGCTATAACTGAATTTTATTGAATACATTATGAAGTTTTTTTGGTTTAGTGAAGTATTTGTCTTTTAGTTTTATAAATATTTTTCCTTCGTTGGTTTTAATGTTTTTATTGTATGATTGGTTGAACCAAATAATTCTGGTAGATTTAATTGTTTTGTGGTTAATTAGGCCCTTTGCATCCGTTAGACCTGACATACTTATTTGGTGTGACTCTTTCAAATAGCGGTTATCATAACGCCACTCTACAAGTGAAAAGCTAGTGTACAATTGTTTGTCAGTATCCTGATTTACAAATACAAGGTTTTTTTTCTGACTCTGGATACAATGTCGAAGTTTATAATGTTTTTACATTTATTTCGTTGAATTTTCACGCTTATAAAATTTTCAAGTAAAAATCTTTCTTCTGCTACCCTAATTATTTTCTAGGATTAGTTGAGTATAGCCCAAAGTCAAAGTTGGACTCTAGCCATGATTTGCAAAATTGAAATACTTTACCCATCATTAAAGTTCAATAATGGCATTAGGCCAGTATTCTTTGGGAGTCCATGTAGAATCAAACGTATGTAACGGTCTGTGAGCCTACTTCATTAACCATTGCAGCGCGTGTTTAAGTTGAACAGAAAATTTGTATTGCACATGTGTCTGTTTTTAAACATAGAGATGTGTAATAACAGCTACTTTAATAAAGATCCATAGGCATGAATCTATCTTCTGTCGAGTAAGGTATGCCCTACTTACCATATATATATATATATATATATATATATATATATATATATATATATATATATATATATATGGATTCGTAGCTCGCAGAAAGACTGGGTTGGTATCACACTCGAGAAAACACAACATGTCTTCTTGATTGTATGCATAACTTGGGAGGAAACAAATCACTCACTGCTAACCCTCATCTATCGTTTACGAGTTCACCTCCCATATATATATATATATATATATATATATATATATATATATATTTGAAATTTTTAAAAATATAATTGTTTTCCATAGGCAACTACCCAGGTTTCAGGCTAGTTTGCCATCATCAGGTTGCTAGTAATTCTTCTGGTGTTTATGCGAAGACATTTCTTGCTATTATGTTTTTGGATAGCAAATTACGTCAGTTGATTATTGTGGACGCTCTTTATGCTTTGGATTTTATTTTTGAATTTTTGAATTTCTGCATTAAAAAAATGCTCACAAAGTTATCTCCCTTTAATCTTAAGAAATTTCATTCTTAATTGGAATTTTTGTAATCAACTTCATATGTTAAAAGACGTATGTATTTTCAAATTTTCTGATGGTAAAGTCCTGTAAATTTCGCAATTTAATTTTTCAGGGTGGATGGTGAGTTTCATTTATCGAAAATCCATTCTTTATGGAATTATATATCCAACATCACATTTGAAAAAGTCTATTTATATTCAAACTTTCTGATGGTAGAGTCCTGTAAAAATCTGTAAATTTATCTTTCAGGGTGGATGTTGGGTTTCGCTTATTCATGTATTTAGGAAGAATTTTTTCTCATGTGGACATGCCTTAAAAATTTCAGACTTTCTATTCATTATTATTATTATTATTATTATTATCATTATTATTCGAAATCAAATTTTTCAGTATCATAAATTTTTCTGTCACACATAGATTACAATTTCTTGAGCCGTTCCTGTAGCATTTGGGATGATCTAATATCCTCCACTCTATCTTATATGGGATATTTTTTTCTTTCAGCTCCCATATTTTAGTTGCTAAAGATGTCACTTCTTTCTTTTTTTTTCGGAATGATTCTACATGCGAATAGTATCTTTGTTTGAATTTTCCCTGTGTCATCCCTATATATGTAACATTGGTTTTAGGATGATTATCACAGGTGGTTGTGACTTCCGCTTCATATGTAACCGATTCAATGTTGCATTTTTGGTTCAGGGGACATTCTTCCTTAATTCTGCATGTATTTGGCTTAGATTTTGTTGTAATTAGGGACTTCATAGAAGGTCCACATGAATAGCTAGTTTTTATAGTATTTCTATCAAATATTTTATTATATCTGTTTTGAGGTGAGAAGTGTTTATCTATTAAGTCTAGGAATTTTTTACCAACATTTGTTTTAACTATTTTAGAAAAGGGGGGTGTAAACCAAATTATCTTTTTGAATTATTTTGTATGGGGGTGTTATCTATATAATATATTTTTTCTTTGAATCCGCTATCTTTTAAGGCTTTATTATAATAAGGGGCTGCTTTTTCAAAAATATCTTTATTAGATGACAGCTTGGAGATCCTACGGCTAATATTGGGGACTAGGTTTTTTAATACTAATGGTGGATGGTTGGAATTTACGTTAATATATTTAAGTTTCTCATTTTGTTTGTGATATGGTTGATATATATTATTTTTTTAGATCTAAATTGACATTAAGGAAATTGACATTTGTTAAGTTAGTATCTAAAGTAATCTTAAGTTCCATATTTTTTAGGTGTGCTATTATATCTTTACGTAGTCTATCAAATGTTTTACCGCAACAGTTACGTGAAATACAAATTTGTGGTTGAGCATTGTAATTTCTTTGTTTCATCTCAAAATTTTTAAAAATATATATATCTATATATATCTATATATATTGAATTTATATCTATATCTATATATCTCTCTATATATATTCAATTTATATCTATATATATGTATTAAATTTTTAAATATATTATATATATATATATATATAGTGTTGTTGTTGTTGTTGTTGTTGTTGTTGTAATATATATAGAGAGAGTGAGCAAGAGAAAAGGGATTAGAGGTTCGTCTGTAGTAAGCTATTGAAGGGAACAGATGTAAGAAGTGTGTCTGTTCACCGAGGCATTTTGAATTGGGGGTAAAATAAATGAACCCATGGGAAAAAAGCAAGAACGTTTTGTGTTGTTATTAAATATAATATAATATAATATAATATAATATAATATATATATATATATATATATATATATATATATATAATGACTAATGAAAGTACTTGAGCTACAGCTAAAACACGTTTGGTAATTGTTATACAGTACTGAACCACATTTTTACTGATTCACTCCCTTGATTAAAAGATGTATATAAAAGGACTGTCATATGTCATAATCATCATGTCGCGATGTCAGCGTGTATATCCATGACAATCTCACTCCATCCGTCCCTATCGCTCATCATTCTCGGGGGGTCCTTTATGCAGCATCCTGTATTCGCACAGAGCTGATCAATGTACGTCTTTGCTGGTCGGCCCACACTGGCGTGTCCATGTGCTGGCTTCCACAGGAGAACGTCGCTTAATGAGTTCGTCCTTGCTTCTCCAGCAGTGTCCCGCGTATCTTGTCCATCTTACTCGGACGGTTTAGGTGATATGTGGCAGGTGACCGTACAGCTGTTTTCTCGTAGGATGTTGTTTCCAAGTTTGTTCAGGATCACCCGCAGCATTCTTGTGCAGCTCCTGTCTAGTTTATTCTCTAGTCGCTTAGCTAGGGTCCAGGTGGTACAGCCATACAGCAGTACTGGCACGACAATGGCCTGGAAGAACTGTCTCTTTAACTTGTCTGTGAGATTGGATTTCCATGTGATCGTTAATTTATTTATTGCGGCCCATGATTTTCCTATATAGCATTAACGTCGTTTTCTGTGGGGATGTTACTGCCTAAGTATCTAAATTGTTCTACAGAGTTTAGGAGTTTGCCATCGATGGTTGAGATGTCGCTTTTGTTTTTGAAATACATGATCTCAGTTTTATCAGAGTTCATGTACAGGCCGACATTTCGTGCTGCCTTTTCTAAAATTGTGTAGTAAGGATTCGGCGTGTGCAGGTGTATTTGCGAGTAGTACCAGGTCATCAGCATAGTCCGCATCCGTAATAGTATGTGCGGGATATCGCCTGCTTCTTGCTTTTTTTAGTATGAGGCCTTTTTCTTTTATGGGATCTAGTGATGTTCTGAGTACGTAGTCTAGGCATATGATGAATATATATGGCGCTAGTGTATCCCCTTGTAGGACTCCGGCGACAATGTCAAAAAATTCTGTGTCGCCATCTGGTGATCGTATCATTGCTTTTGTATTTTGGTAGAGCATCATTATGGCATTAACTGTTTCCTTGGGTAGGCCATATGCTAGCAGTATTTTCTCCATTTCCCCCTCTGTGTATGGAGTCAAATGCTTTGGAGAAGTCTACAAATAGTAGGGTTGCCTCGAGATTCTTTGTTCTGACCCCTTCTATGATTCGGCGAATGGTCAGGATCTGTGTGGTGTTAGATCGATTTATGCGGAATCCGTTTTGATTTTTTCTAAGGATTTTCTCTATTTCGGGTAGGATGCGGTTAAGGAGAAGGGCATTATATATCTTGGCAGCTATGACAGTAAGGGTAATGCCTCTGTAATTCTTGGCGATTCCTAGATTGCCTTTTTTGGGGAATGGGAGAATCCATCCCTTCGACCATTTTTCTATCGAATTTTGTCTGTATACTGCATTGCATAGTCTAAGCAGTATATCATCAAATTTCCTTATTTTCCAGACCTTAGGTGGTACTTCCTCGAGGCCCGCGGCCTTTCTATTTTTAAGCTTTCTTAGTACTTCATTGAGTTCTTCCACCGTGAAGTCCCCTAGCTTAATGTCTAGTTCGTTATTTGTTATTTTTATGTCATTTTCTATGGGTTTAGGGGTATTCCCAGCAATTTCTGGAAGTGGTCTTTCCATTTTTGAAGTCTATCTTTTTGGCTGTTTGCCTTTAGCTTTGATCTAGTGCTACTTTTCTTGCCACTAACTTCGTTTAGAGTTTGCAATGCTAAACGCAACTGTCTGTCTTCTACTGCCGTTTGATTTTATTTATTTGTTCTTGTATGTATTCTGTCTGTTTATTTTTGTATATTTCTGTTAGTTCTACCTGTGCTTTCTTCAGATTCTCTTTGTTGGTGTTAGTTGGGTTATTTTTAATATGTTGGGATGCTTTTTTGATATCTCTCCTTTTTAATCTAACTGCTTCTGTCTCCCAGGAGACGGTATGTTTGGTTTTTTGTTTGGTTGGTATGCATTCTGCTGCAGCTTCTAGGTGGGCATTGACAAAATTTTCGAATTCCTCATTTGGAGTGTGTGTTTCTGAGGTCTCCTGGAGGATGTCAAATTTATTCCTAACTGTTACCGAGTAGCGATTGCATATGTCGCTGTTGGCAAGTGAGGACCAGTCGTATCGTATCGATTTACTGGTTTGCCTTTTGTTTTTGTGTAGACTTAGGCGTATTTTGGCTGTGACTATTCAGTGGTCTGAGAATACTCCTTCAAAAGAGGAGTATGCCTCGCAGTTCATAGCACTGTTTGACCATTTTCTATTTATTAGGATGTAGTCTAGTTGCGCTTTTGTGTTATTTGGGTAGGTGTATGTCCATAATTTGCCTTTTCGCTTTTGGAATTTAGTGTTTAGACATACAAGCCGGTTCTCAAGTGATAACTCAGCTAGGAGTTCACCATTCCTGTTTGGGGTGTCATATAAGCAATGATAAGTACGTTATGTTTGGGAGTGTGTCTACACATGGAGGATAGTTCGTTGTAAAACGTCTCTATGTCAGTTTCAGTGCTGATGTTTGTGGGGCTGTAACACGAGACTACAGTTAGACAAGGATTGCCACTAAACGTAGTACTCATAATTCTCGGTTGGATTTTTTCTATGCTGTTCACTGATTTTAGTGCTTGAGGGCTGAGAAGTATACCTACACCCCCTATGGTAGCATTAACCGAGTTTTTCCATGTTGATTCTGAGACGAATGTCCAGTTATTACTAGATTCATGCTATTTTATTTATAGATCACTATGTTCAAATCTGTGTTCTTGTACTCATATGATGTCTATGTTTTTTTCAGCTGCAGACGCAATTAGCTCGAGTAGTTGGCTTATCGTTCTTAGCGTTCGAACGTTAAATGTTGCTAGGTTAAGAGTGTTTTTGCATCTAAGTAGGTTTGTATTTTTTTAATTTCTGTGACTGTATTTTCAGATGATGTGGCCAGAGCGCTGACCGTCGTGTTGTGTGTGAGCTGTGCTTTTGTGCTGAGAAATATGTGTTTTGCGGGTGTGGTATTATTGTGGCTCTGTAGCTTATTTTTCAAACATTGGACCAGAGCTTGAGCCTCAACAGAATGCGCACATTTTGTTGTTTCAACAGGGATGGCAATCCCATATGTCTTTTCGATATTGTGTTCTGTCATAGGGTTTATGAATTTTGGATTGTTTCGATGTCATGGATATCTATCGGTGGCTGTTGACTCATCAATAGGCGCTAGTCTTAGAGATGAGGACCGGTAGTTTCCTAACTGAACTGTTTGATCCTGGCCGTTGACCCGTTTAGGGTTTTTCCGCCTAGCATCATATGACCACCGCCATTGTCCCAGTTTGGGATCATCTGCCGTTTCTCACATCCACCACGCTGCTACCCATGGCTTCCTTTGTGCTGCTTAACACATACACGCATACAAATACAACCATGAACACGCACATACACACGCCTAATGATTAACGCCTATAAATAAGGACAGCTGCAGATTTTTTATAAGATGTAATTTTCATCTAAACCAAAGATACAAAGATCTTATATTCAACACATGTAATAATTGTTATTATTCATTAGTAAACATTACACCATTGAAAATCTGTAATATTGAATCAAGATGTATAAATATGTCTAAGCGGTGTACGTATTTTTGAATCCATATACATTTTATATATTTTCATATTTTGATTTATAAACTTTCAAGGCTGTGGGTTTTTGCTGTAAATAATAGAATATTATAATAAGTTTTAATACTGTAGGGTTTTGTCGTAAATAATAGCTCATAATATCCGTTAATTCGATGAAAAATAATCGAATCATGATATTTTTGGTTTAGTAGGAAATTAACTTTTTGCAAATATATTTTTCCATATAATATAAAGTTTTACTCTACAAAATGATATTTTCAGTGAGTAGATAAAAAATAAGTCCTTGAAATTTGTAATATATCTTCAAATGCAAAAGCATCTAAGTGCTCTTATTGCACGAGACCTTTAAACAAAACTTAAATGCATATAATGTAAATTACTCCCAGAGGGATTTTTTAAATAGATTAAATATATCATAGTATTCCATTCCATTTATATGTAATTTGTAAATTCCCGGAAATTTTTCTTTTCTCATTTACACCATGGAAACTTTCATTTCGCTCCTTTTTTTACTTTGCGTTTTCTCATGATTATTTCAGTGTTATCATTTCAGCTTTTATTTCGCTCTTTCTCGTTACCTTCTGTTTACTCATCGTTAATTCTTTTATATCCTTTTATTTGCCATTTTCTTTGACTTTGTATTATTTCATTCTTCTATTTCCACTTTTTTAAAATTCATCAATAACTTCTCCTTTAATTGCTCAATCCTCATGAAAGTATCCACCATTTCCTGTTTTTTTAATGTGATTTAATTTCTTTTTAATATTTATATTAACGTATTTCTCTTCAATATTTATATTAACGTATTTCTCTTCAATTTATATTAACGTATTTCTATGTAATTTAGAAACATATCTACATTTCAACTTAAAGTCAAAGTGTAGTATCTGATAACTAACCAAAGTGTCATCTCTAAACTCTTTGGCTTAGAATCAGAGTTTACCATTTGTGCACTCTGCCTATGACTAAAACGTTCATTGTGCAGATCATTCCATTGTCCTCTATACCAAAGACAAGATAGGGGAAACATCATCGTATATATCGATAGGCCACCTTGATAATGAAATAGGTAAATAAATATTTTAATTTGAAAAAAAAAAAAATTGTTTTTAAACCAGATGCGATCAAAGCCTTGATTTCTTACTCGGTTGATACAGATGCTTAAGATCGTTTTATTGATTTATTTTTTATTTTAGGTTTCCGGTGAAAAAAAATGAATAAATTATAAAGATTTCCTATTGTTTACATTAAAAACAACAACATATGTTTGAAGAAAATCAAGGAAAAAAAGATGACTTGCTCTAAAAAACAAAACGATGTTTACCGTGAAGTCTTAGATAATAAAATATTATTGATATATATGTATAGAATATTCTTGATATATATATATATATATATATATATATATATATATATATATATATCCCTTTCTCTCTCTCTCTCTCTCTCTCTATATATATATATATATATATATATATATATATATATATATATATATATATATATATATATATATATATATATATATATATATATATATATATATATATATATATGTGTGTGTGTGTGTCGACATATAATTCAGAAAAGGGATATCATTGTGCATTAAAATCGAGCATATACTTTGATATCTTTATAATAAGCAAAAATACATTAGGTTTTGATTTTTACTAATCAAAGGATATAATTCAATAATCAATTACTAATGGATTTGTGGGACTCCTCACAATTCTTCATTAGTAAGTACAATAAAGCTCTTATAAAGACCCGCCATAGTTAAATATCACACAGATTCCATAGGTAAAAGTGGATCCATCTAATGGATAACGTATTGGATGAGTTTATCATAGCGAGGTCGCGCTATAAAGTCCCCTTTAAGACAAATACACTTGCCAAAGGTATGAACCCCTACCTCCCTCTAGCTGTGGGTTAAATATTACAACTACTGTCCTTCTACAAAATTAAATTTGACATTAAATATCTCACTATGGTTAATATGCCATTTAAAAATGAAACCCTACCAAACCATTGGTGACATTTGAATTTTATGCTTTTTATAAATCTATAGTTTTGTAATTTATAACTAATTGTAAAAAAATACATTTCTAATTTTTTGGAAAACTAAAAGAAATATGAAAATAATTAAAATCTAAGGACATCTTTTAAAAAATATTATTTCAAATGTTAATCAAAGAAAGTAATAGTAATACGAAAAAGTTTTAAGTTTAATTTTTTTAAATTCTTATCTTTCTTTTTATTATAAGTTCATGGGACCGTTTTTGGTATTTTGGACAAAAAGAAATTCTGATAATGTTGAATTAGATCTTTTCCATACTTTAAAAGATTTTATTTTCTTTTTCAGTAATCTAATCAAATGGAAAACTTAAGGGATTATGTTGGTTAAGTTAGAAAAATATACTAATATACATCAAACTAAAATACTGGATATTGTGAGGATTTGTCAGTAGCAATGATTGATAGGGATGGGTAATGAGGGTCATAAGAATCCATGCTGTCAGTGTGACATGATGATGAATAATATTATCTTCTCTTGAATTTAAAAGTATTGAGAGTAAAGCGTTCATTTTTTTTTAAAATTAAATTAAATATGCTTCCATAGTTAAACAACTTTTATGATAAAGTAATCATGTCCAGACAAGGTAGTGCTAATTAGAAAAAAAATAATTAAAAAATTTAAAAAAGTTTAGATTAAAAAAAAATGAAACCAGTCTCAATACATCTTGAACAAAATGTTTTTCTTATAAACACTTTCATCTCATATTCTACAGCTTTTTCAATTCTCTGGCAAGGTCCAGGTATGTATCCATCATTTCCTTTTTCCTTCAGCTTCACCCTGTGATCTGCTGGAACCGCAAAATCCACAGTTTACACGTTCTCTTTTCTTTTTTTAATCAACACTAGGTCTGGTCTCCTGGCTGGGATAGGGGGATCCATCTTTATCTCTAAGTCCCAGACAAGTTTATGCGTTTCATTCTCAATGACAGATTCTGGTTTATGCATATACCATTTTGTTGTAGGGTCAAAATTTAATTTTTCGAATAATTCCCAGCGGATCACTTTCACAACCCAGTCGTGCCTCACTTTGTATTCCCGTTGTGCGCTTAATACAGGGTCTCATCTCTGTCACCGCACAGTCTACATTTACTGTTTGGTATCATATTATCAATTTTTGCTTTGATATAATTTGTTCTTGAGGCATTATTTTGTGCAGCAATTATTAGTGATTCAGTTTCTCTCTTGAGGTTTCCTCTTCTTAAACATGTCCAAGTCTTTTTATGTGCAACCTCTCAGATTTGTCGTTTGAAGTGCCCATATAATTGTTTTTCTTCCCATCTTTGTTTTCAAGTTTTTGTTGTTTTTCTGTTTGTCCATAAGTTACATCTGCTGTTGTTAGCTGACATAAGTAATATTTCTTTGCTCTTTTTGTGTATTCTTCGAGTCCTTGATTGTGGACTCTACACAGTCCTCTATGTTGGCAAGTCCTCTTCCACCTTTTCTTGGTACATATAGCCTATCTTCATATCCAGGAGTAGAGCCTTGTGCAATCATCATTAATTTCTTATTTGATCTGTCTGAGTTCTCCTTTTGTCCATTTTAAGAATGGCCCAGCATAGCTTATAACGGGGACGGTCCAGGTATTTATTTATTTCATAAGATGTCTGCTGTTGAGTTTGGTTTCTAAGAGCTTTCTTGTTTTTCTGAGGTATTATTTTTTTACTTTTTCTTTCATCTCTGTTTTCTTGATATTGTCTGCTTCTAAAATTCCTAAGTATTTGTAAGTTTCTTTTTCTATTAGTGATTTTGTAGTGTCCTGATTTGGTAGTTGAATTCCGTCCATTAATTTCCTTTCCCTCTATTTTATTACTAGCATAGCACATTTTTCGATTCCGAATTCCATCCCTATATCTTGGCTATAGATTCTGATGGTTTGTACCATGGTTTCTAGTTCTTTTTCAATTTTTGCAAAAAATTTTATGTCACCCATGTACATAAAGTGTTTTTTTTTCCTGAGAGTTAGTGAATTTGTATCCCCCTGTGCATTTTCTGAGTGGCATCCTTGCTATATTGTTGTTATTATTATTATTATTATTATTATTATTATTATTATTATTATTTGCTTGTCATGCCTCCTTTATTCTATCTTCTCATATCAACCTTCCCCCCCCCAAAAAAAAAGGGAAAAAAAGAAAAAGATTCTTTACACAGAACAAATACACTGTTAATATATCAATTTACAAATCTCTGTCAGGTCGCTGAATGTGCTACTGGTACTTTGTAACCGAGTGCTCCCTGTTTCATAGTCGGATCATCGGCGACTAAACCGGTAACCCCACAGGTTTTTTTTCTGGTCAGGAGGTTGCTATAACGAAAAACCTGTTAAAGGGCACTTTGCTCAGCGGGTAATCTAGCACCATATTTCTAAAGTCCAAAGCCTCCTCATTGCGACAGAGCCGTGTAAACTCGGTAATGTCAGAGCCATGCCGTCTGTAACTTAAGTTCCTGGTAGCGTCACCCAATTATGACAGGTGTGCCATCCCGTGGCATTAAGGGCCACAGCCTGGAAAAAGGAACACTGGCGAAAATCTAAAGGTTGTCTCCATCATCAACAGTAATCAACGGCTTTTGGCATACTTGTGTGTGGAAAATTTACGACAAACAAGGGCATATCCTTCACCTGACCTGGATCGCTTGTGAATTTCCTATTTCTGCGGAATTCATCACAGGTAAATTCGTTGGTTGGAGCCAGCATAACCGACCCAGAGTGAATGCCATAACAAAAACAGAAATCTACAGATAAAATTTTGACAAGTAATTCATCCGATAGTTATAAAAATACCCTCTCAAATTATTATTATCATCCATTAGAGATTTTCGCACCCGCGTTAGCCGGTGGTTCACTGGGTGCTGAGTGACAGCAAGTCTCCTCAGGTCTCCAGGACTCTTCTGAGTATACCAGCCGATTTAAACAGTGCTATTGTCTGGATGGTCTCGATTCTTCCTCTGATTTCCAGTTCATCCAGTCTCTTTTCCAGACCCCTGGGGACCGTTCCCAGGGCACCAATTACAATTGGCACGATCTTCCACTTCATATTCCACAGTTTTCTTTGTTCTCTGGTAAGGTCCAAGTTTTTGTCTATCTTTGCGCTTTCTTTCACTTTCACTCGGTGATCGGTCGGGACGGAAAAATGCACGAGATGACAAGTTCTCTTCTTGTTGATCAACACCAGGTCTAGTCTCTTGGCTGGGATTAGGTGATTCGTCTGTACCTCAAAGTCCCAGAGAATTTTGTGAGGCTCATTCTCCAGGACAGGTTCCGGTTTATGCATATACCATTTAGTTGAATGGTGAAAATTGAATTTCTTGCACAATTCCCAGTGAATCAATTTGTCCACCCAGTCGTGCCTATTTTTGTACTCTTTTGTGCTATGTGATTGACAGTTTCGTCTTTTTCCCCAAACATTCTGCAATTTCTATTCTGTTGTGTTTTATCTATTTTTGCTTTTATATAATTTATCCTAATGGCATTATCATATTTTGCGACTATTAGAGATTTAATTTCTCTCGGGGTTTCCCCTTCTTAGCCATGTCCATGTCTTTTCATGTGCGATCTCTCCAGTTTGTCGCTTGAAGTGTCCATATAGTTGTTTTTCTTCCCACTTCTGTTTTCTTGTTTTTATTATATTTGTGCTCGTCCATATGTTGCAATTGTTTTTTCTGGCTGCTGCTATTAGTCTTTCTTTGCTCATTTTAGTATATTCATCGAATTAGTATCGTCTCTCGGGTATAATGCCTTGTGTCTTGTCATAAGCTTGTCTTGTCCTTTAGTCCATCTGTCAGAGCTCCTTTCTTGTCCATTTTAAGAATGGTCCAGTGTATCTTACAGGGGGGACAGCCCAGGTATTTATTGATGAGATTTCTGCTGCAGAGTTTAGTTTCTAGAAGTTATCTCGTTCCCCTGATGTAGTCTTTCTTTACACTTTCTCTCATCTCTTCTTCTTTGATGGTGTCCGCTTGGAGTACTCCCAAGTAATTGTAATTTTCCTTTTCTCCCAGTGTCCTTACAACTTCCTTAATCGGTAGTTCTATTCCTTCCGTTATTTCTTTTTTCCCGTTTTTATAACAATCATTGCACACTTGTCGATGCCGAATTCCATCCCTATGTCCTGACTGTATATTATAATTGTTTGTACATGTATTTCTAGCTCTTTTTCATTTTTGTCAAAAATTTTGATGCCATCCATGTATGTAAGGTGATTTATTTTTTCCTCTGATTTGGTAAATTTGAAGCCGCCTGTATTCTTTATTATTATTATTATTATTATTATTATTATTATTATTATTATTATTATTATTATTATTATATTCTTTTAGATCTGATTATTGAATTTTTTTTAAAGAATTGAATTTGTTTACTGAATTGATTATTGGTTCGATTCAAGATGTTGAGCCGAATCAAAGTCAAGGACAAATGATTTTTTCTGAGATAATTTGCATAATGTATATTGCTTCAAAATAGATACACTTCAGAAAATAGCTCTTCAGGCTTGGCCTGAAAAATCCTAGCACCCGAGACGTGACTGATAGATATATGCCATGAATCCATTTTTTCCCAAAACATTTGTAGGTAAACTATGACCTATACTAGAGCTAGGGGTAAATGGACTTTATAGTTTAATTAATGCAACCGGCCTGAACACTGAAGAACAAACGGAATTTTAAAACCTATAATATCATATGCACTACCTTTGCCAAAGTAATATCCAGTATTCCCTGTATAACAGATTTGTAGACGACTTGATACCCTCATTTGTGTGTGTATGTGTTGATAAAAATATTTAAAATCTTTTTAGATTAAAAAGAAACTAATAATGAATCGAACTACTTAAGGTAAATTCTTTTTTACAACTGGAATAGTTTTCATGCTATGAATATTTTACAATTCTCTTTACATAATACAACCATTATTTATAACTTCAAAATAAGCAGCATTTTAAAAAAATCCTTTTTATTTTTTTAAGCATGGAATGCATTTCTAGATTGTTAGTTGATCCTTTTTTTTTCTAAAGAGATATTTTCGAATATTCATTCAGACGAAGGGGAATGGTACAAGCGTATACTTAATCTAAAAACATGTATTAATCTGACAAGAAATTCAAAACAAAACAATTTTAAAACATATTATGACTATTAGATTTTCAATCTTTCTCTTCTCTAAAAAAATCCGTGTGTCATTTTATGGAATATTTTATTCTTCAGCTTGCCTATTTTTATGTGGGTCGTTGGGTGTTTTGTTGAATAACATTTTCTTATAAAAATCGCTTAAGAGAAAAAAGATGAAAAAAAATGCCAGTACCAGAATCTTTACTATTACACATAAATATTTGCTGGTTGGGGTTGAGTATTGGTGCAGTATTTGTAGTGTTTATGTTTGCCTACACACGTGTATGGATGCATGCATGCACTTGAGAAAAAATGTCTCTCAGTATATATATTTCGATGTATCAAGATATTTTTTCTGAGACTTCATGGGGAAACTATCAAGTGTCTCTCTTTCTCTTCTCTTTCTCTTCTCTTTCTCTTTCTTTTTCTATCCCTATCTCTCTCTCCCTCTTGCTCTCTCTGTTAAACTTATGTATTGTACTAGATGTTATCTTTCGATGTTCCTAACTCTTCTGAAAATCTTCAACTGATGGAGAATGAGATCTGCTGTACCTTGGTGTACCTTGCAGACTAGGTTTTTCAACCATGTCATAAGGAAACTAGCTTTACTTTGTTTAAAACTAACCTTGGTCCTATCCGTGGTGGAGAGATTGGGTAAATACATACAATAATTATAGTAATAATGTACTGGAGTCATAAATAGTGTTTAGGTGTTTCATAAAATAAGCTTTAAAGTACTTATCTGTAGAACGGGAAATATTTCCAATACAGAATTGTATTTTTCGATATATATATATATATATATATATATATATATATATATATATATATATATATACATATATATGCACAGGGATAGATCTAAACAGCACCTAAACATTCTCGAGGCTGTTTACATCATATTCCTTCATCCCACCCTGTGCAGACAAAGACCCAGACACCCCCTTTACTTTTTGGGAGATATTTCCAATCCTGGTGTGACTTGAGGGGTTTATATACATATCCCCCCTTTTTGTCCCCCTCTGGCTCACCTCCATTCACTTCAAAAATATTTATCTTATACAATATGACTTTTAATCGTCGCCGGTGATTATACTTGAAAAAGAACCGGACGAAAAGTCCTTCGTATTTTCATACCCCCCCGCCATATCTTATTCTCGTAATAAAACATTGTTTTATTCAACCATCCCTCATCTTGTATGATCTCCCAACATACATATGATTCCTTTACTTTTGGTATTCTATAAATTTTGTTGTACTAAAAATTTATTCGTATATATATATATATATATATATATATATATATAATATATATAGAGAGAGAGAGAGAGAGAGAGAGAGAGAGAGAGAGAGAGAAGAGCTTAGAATTCGATTGATATGTGTACATACAAAACAAATTATAATATACAAAATACGAATATGTTAAAAAGTAGATTATGAAAAGAATTAGAAGTACTTAGCTTATTACATACGAGTTTTATGATCCTCATTCATGTACATAAAGTACTTTAGGCTGCATATTTCATTCATATCGAAAATTCCACATATATTTTAAATATGAAACAACCAAAATTGTTTATTATGTATGTTTTGCTTTTATTGTTTGTGCTTTTAGTGACGATTCGAAAGCTTTCAGAATTTCAATTCTACTCATGGCTATATAGAGATGGACATACAAGGAACAATTACTTTTTAGGTAGACGCCCATCTGGAACTTAGTACGTCCCCGTAGTTGGTTTTTAATCATTGGAAAACAGACTCAA
>CM042164.1:26240655-26290655 GCA_023376005.1 Doryteuthis pealeii
TAATGGCCCTTCCACGCTGGAGACTATTGGTCTAATTTGCGGAGTAGAACTTGTTTTGTGGGTTTTTATCAGATGGTAAAATCTTGGAAGGGCACTGTTTTTACTAGTGAAGTTGGTTTAAAATTTGTTGTGGAGTTTTCTACTTTTGCAGATCCTGGTCCATGCGGCGTTTATTTGGCTTTCTATTTGTGTGGGCGTTACATCTGTGACCTCTGTATAGAGTTCATTGTTGCTAAGATGCTCGGATGCTAAGTTGTTGTATGTCTCCTGGGGATTACGCAGAACTCTCTTCCCTTATCAGAGGGCAGGTAAATTAATTCTTTCTCTCTTAGGGTGTTTAGGGTATTTTGCTGTGCCCTGGAGAGGTTAGGTGTTATTTTTTTGTTTCTTTTTATTATCTGGAATATTGACTGTTTGAGTCTTGATAGTTTCGAATCTAGTACTTGGTTGGCTGGAGGTGGGTGGAGTGGGTTATCTAATGTGTATGTGGGGAGTTGGCTGTTTTTTGTTTTTTTTTAGAGCATAAATGCACGAGAGAAATGAGTGCTCATAATGTTCCACCCGTATAACTTAAATGGCACCACCTTTCTGAAAGTATTTATATATACATATATATATATATATATATATATATATATATATATATATATATATATGTATTTGTATAGGCGAAGACTACAATTATGTCTGTGCATATACATGGATGTGTGGGAATATTATATGCATAGTAGCTGTAAGCTCGGAAATCAGCAACCTTTAGAATAACAGAAAGAAAATAGATTTATAGATAGTAAAATACAAGAACACCAACATTTTATTATTACGACAATCCATCTCCTTTATTTCATTATCAGTTTCGTTGTCAGAAACAAACACTAAACATATTTTGTTGTTAAGAGTAAACATTAAATATCTTCATGTGCACACTTGTTTGGTTGACTTCTTATCTAAGATGTATTTTCTTATAATATATATATATATATATATATATATATATATATATATATATATATATATATATATATATATACTTTCAGAAAGGTGGTGCCATTTAAGTTATACGGGTGGAACATTATGAGCACTCATTTCTCTCGTGCATTTATGCTCTATTCTTGAAACCAACTGAAATTAAAAACTATTCAATCTATCAAACTTACCTTGGTGTCATCACATGTTACTCACACCCATTTAACCCAATGCTTTCAATTACAATTTCTACACTTCACTTTCTACACTGATCCCAAAATAATAGATATAGCTAATCGATAATTTAATATTATGAAGTCGATATTGTTCTGAGACAATTTTGCTTTTTAACAATTAAAAGAACTGAGACAGTGATACTTAAAGGATTTGTCAATGTAAACCTTTTTCCATTATTGTAGGTACTAACTAAACTGAAATAACAGTCTTTCTATCGCTGAGAATATCAGGACCTGGACCGCATACAACGATAGACAGGAGTCAAAGGTCCCTTCTACTAATTTCTACATTATTTTTCTAGACATAGTTTATTTTAGAATCGTTTTTTTTTTTTGTCAATTTAAGATTTACACAGAAAATTTACAAACCTTAATCGTCACAAGAAAAGATAATTCCTCATAACAGAAATGTGATTTACCAATTACATTTTTTGTATTATCGTATGAATCTAATTTACCCTGTGAATGAATTCACGGAAGTTTGTAAGGAAATATTTTTAATTAAAATGAATGACACTTAAGAGAATTACTGATTGAATCATTTTTTATCAGAATCGTTAGTCCTAAATAAGGAATTATGTCGACCTATTGATAAAACTAATTAACAATGTCTAATTAAATGTGAATAATTACTTTATTAAGAAAAATGATTCATTAAATTTTTCTTTAGAAGTTTGGAAAATTAAATTCTGAACATTTAATTATGACATGTTGGAACATTTTTCCTGCTGAATATTGTTGATTCTTTGAGACACCCTTTCTAATGAGTTCCTCCATCGACATGATGAACGAAGATGATTTTCGTTTAAACATTTCCCTAGGTCAAATAAGTACAGAATTTTAGTCTATTTATTTATTTATTTATTTTAAAGGCATGACAATCCACCTATATTTATATTATGCCTAGAGGTAAAAAATCACTTTTATTATGCATTTATATTTACACGTTTTGGATAGTTACTTCTTTTTTTTCAATTGAAAGCGAATAAATTTTAAACAGATCTATTTGACCTAATTGCACTGGGGTGCGAGCAGATATTAATTTTAAAAAGCCAGCAGCCGGAGAGAGACGTTGATAGTTTTCCAACTTCAATTAATGTAGCCAGTTGGCTACATTTACTTGAGAGCATTCCGACTGAAAACAGTAGTTTACCAGGACTCTCCGAGATCACCAGACTTAATCGACCATTTAAGTTGTGGCCGAGATTAGTCGGACAATGCTGTTTATGCAAGGCGGTAGTGGTGGTTGGAGTTCTGTAAACAAAAATAACAGACCGTGGATTTATCAATTCACTTTCGTTTTGGTGACAAGGGACAGCAGGAGGCCAGTGAACATGTGGAGGGAGGACGATTAAACCATTCAACAATGTGAACAGATCTGGCTCCTATTATAACTAAGAAGTAGATTATGTCCGTTATCCATTTCAGCACATTTCCACGGCCTCAGAAACCAAACAGAAGGAATATAACAGAGACTGTAACTCTAGAGGGAAGTTGTGTCTTTGCATTCACTCCTCCGCATCAGACAATCGGCCATCACAAAAATAGCAGTCGACGGTGACTATGTTATGAAAGAATGCAATACCGGTAGCTTTAGTGTAGAAAATAATTAACTTTTACTAAATATTCGTTAGATGTGTACTTATCTGGTGCTATACTATTTAGTGGCTTTTCTATCAAGCTGCTCGATGCCTTCTTCCTGATTGAAGAATGGATAGTATCTTTACACCAGTCTACTAAATAAAACAGAATCATGCTTGTCATTGATACTTGAGGAGTCATTGAATAAAAGGGATGATCCATTTGGACACTGCATCTTTTGTATGACATTGCAATACAAATGAATAATAGTATCTTCAACTAACATATACACCTTTAACGCTTTAGTATCAGTCGAAATGATCGAGTTGTAATATAGAGAATGATGTCACAGTCTATTAGGAATGTTGTTCTTTGGTTCAGAGAATGATCACAGTCATGCAATTATTAAAAAGGTGCCTTTAATCTGTATAGCGAGGAGGTTATTGGTGTTAATGATGTTTGGAAAATCAGAATATTGTTAATATCATCAAGACGAGATTCAACGGAGCATATCATTTTAAATCTTGAAATTAACGCGGCATAGAATCTTTCAGAAGCAGAAGTTTCATTAAACCTGCCTAAAAGGAATCCATACTTCTCATCAAAATAGAGTTTGATCTGCAGAAAGCAGTCAATCAATCAGTCAATCTATTTATGTATATCACTCTCTATCTGATAAATAATCTGAAGTATGTACATATCTATTCATCACAGTCTTTCAAGTCATCTATCTTCTATAAATAAGTATAATAACATCGCGATTATACCAACAGTTAATCTTTTAAACCAAAGATATCAGGATTTTATTAATTCTAGAGGAAAATTATTCTATCAAAACGGGTATTATTAGGTATTATTTATTGACACACGCTGCTTCACTAAAACTATGAATATTAATATAAATTTGTAACAGTCCAAAAATGAGCACAGCCTTTATATATCATTATGCAAGTATATTTTTGTTGGTAGAGGTGTTTCAATTTTAACTTTGGTTATAATGTGTTGTGGCCTGGTTAGGGGTTAGAATAAAGACACAAGAGAGGAAATGGGTTAAACAAATATATCAACAAAGAACAGTAGTACAAACATATACAAATGAGACGGTTACATGAGAGGCTGTCTTATCGGCTAACCGCTGAAATATTAACTCTTGCTTAAGAGCTGAACCGGCTGCTATTTATAGTTGAAATAGTTCATGCGTGCCTGATAAATGACTCCCTCCTAAGTATTAACTACCTTTTCCTCTTTGGATTATCGACGATAAAGTCCGTCATTTTTCTTTTTCTCTTTTCACGGCGTTATTCGGGGGTCGCTTGTGGTATTGGTATGTCAAAAGTATCGTACATGATATTCATGACTTCTTTCTCTTCAGGAGGGCCGCTGTAAGCATTATCCATTTTCTAATTTGGTTCACATGCTTCTTGTGAGTAAACTGAGGACCTTTAATTATGCAGATCATATTTCCTTCTCTTTTCCCAATTGTACCCCTTTCCTAGAAAGATGTTATCACGAAATATCCGAAAAAAAACCTTTTCTCTGGGTTCGTAACGTTTTTTTGGTACAGTTTTTATTCGTCCGGGTTTTGTTTGTTTTGGGAGTAGCTTGTCGAATACAGACCTGATTTTACGTGCAAATATTGCCTTGGCTGGTGGTAATGATGATGATGTGTTGTGGTTGGGCGTAATTCTATACACCGGAAGGAACTGTTGTAGAGCCTTTTCTGTGGGTATGCTCCTAGCTTTCTTCAGTGCTCTTTTAGCGAGTCAACGAAGCGCTCGTTGGACCTTGGGTGATATGGGGCGATAGTGATATGATTGATCTTAAAAGTCTCACAACAATCCCTAAAGTCGCCGGACGTAAATTGTGTTCCATGGTCAGACACTAGACAATTGACAAACCCAAGTCTGGCAAACTGATCGTGACTTTGGTAGTGGGATTTTTACGTCTAAGGACTTCAGGCCATTTCGAAAAACTATCTACTACTATAAGATAGTAGAATCCGTCTAGCGGGCCTGCAAAGTCTATATGTATTCGGGACCGTGGTCGGTCTATTTTAGGCCAAGGACTATATTTGATTGGAGGTGCCCTAGCTGCCAAGGCACAGCCTTCGCAGGATTTTACGCTGTTTTCTATATCCTTATCCATGTTCGGTCAATACACATAACTGCGCATAAGGCTTGCAATCACTGGGTGGCCAGCATGGAAATCTTTCAGAATTCTCCTTTGTAGTGTTGTAGGAATGACGACTCGCTCACTATATAGCAGTACCTCGTCGCATAGAGAAAATATGTAAAGTCCGTTAGTTCTCTTCACAAATTTTTGATTTGGTTTTCTTGATAAACCCATCGTTAAGAGCTTCTCGTTTGATCTGGACGAGAGTGAGCGGGAGTTCCCTTACTGTGTTGCATAATGCAGTTTTGCATTCTCCTTTTGCTCGAAGAGATTCAATCATAGTATCTTTAAGAGGACCCATGTGTTTTGGGATTAATTTGGACAGACCGTCGGTATGACAGAGTTTTTTAGACGCTAGGAACTACATTTTAAAATCATAATCTAAGATGATTGTTCCCCATCTCTGCAGTCTATTTGCTGTATACACAGACCCTTTAGATCCAAAAATGGTAAGTAATTGTTTATGGTCCGTCTGTAAAGTAAAATGTCTACCGTGGATGTACCGGTGAAACTTTGTTACTGCGAAAATAATCCCTAATGACTCCTCAATTTGTGAGTAATTATTTTCTGCAGGAAGAAGTGTTCTCGACGCCCGACTGGTTGGTGAAATCCATCTGGCATCTTGTGCAGAATACATGCCCCAATGCCATACGAACTGGCATCACAGGCAACCATAATGTCCAGATCTGGGTTATAGTGGGTGGGAAACAAGTCCGACTCTAAGGCTTCGACTGATTTTGTGTTTTTCACGCAGCTATTAACTTTTTGTTCGCTCGGCAATGTTGAGCTCTTGTGCCCGACACGACTACAAGTTAGACATTTCTTATTCCGGTAAGGGCAATCCTTATACCAATGTAGTGACCCATAACCCCACGAAACGGTTGAAAGTGCTTGGTGAAGAGTATGGGACAGTTTCTATACCAGCTGGATAGCGAATTACGAAAAATGACTAGACTAGAAAAACGTTAAAGAGAATGAAAAATAAATAGTCGTTGGTTTTTAACAGTACTTGCTTAGATAATAACATGCTGCCAAAATACACACACAGACACAGACACACACAGACACACACACACACACACATATATATATATATATATATATATATATATATATATATATTGATATTTCAATGGGTGTATATATGTCTGTGTTCTGAAGGTCCCCTGGGTAGCTATTGATTTGTCTTTTTTCTTGGTCAAGGATAAACTATGTAATCTTATCTGGTTTTAAATGTAGGATCCGTGACATTTTGTAAAATCCATTCTTATTTTCTCTCATTATCCATCTCCTCTTTCTCTCACTCTCTGTCACTCTCTCTCATCTATCTATCTATCTATCTTTCTCCCTATATGTTCTTTACGTAGCAGTTATTTTGATTTCCTTATTATTTTTCTTTGTTCATATCCATGACAATCAATAGTTCTTCCTTCTTCTTTACTTGGTTGGCTTTTGCATGTCTTCGCTTGGATAATTCAGTTTCTCATTCTCCAGTTTTCTCTTTCTGTATACTTATTTCTAGCATTTGTGAATTTTCCCTTCCACTAAGATGTTTATCTCATTTTACATCTGTTCTATCAGTGTTATTCCCACTTTCCATCACAGTGTTTCTATAGAACTTATTTTCTTCCCTTTTTTTCTTTTATTCATCTATTCATTCATTTCGATTGTCTTTCCATTCTTTGCTCTATACGTTAGTGCCTCTATACTTCCGTTACGAGAGCCTTTCTTTCTTCACATCTTTCTTACTTCTGTTTGTATTCCCATATCTTTCTTTCTCTTTTATTTCATTTCTCCATTGTTTCGTTTCTGTATTATTTTACTTCTCTACTCTTTCCCTTCATTTTTCCATTCTTCCCATTTTATGTTCTTTTCTTTCTTCACCTTTTCTTTCATTTCTCTATTATTTGCTTTATAAAGTCTTTCCTTTCTTCACCTTTTTTTTCATTGCTACATTCTTCTGTTTCTAAAGTCTTAACTTTCTTTACTCTTTTTTCATTTCTCTTATTCTGTTTCTATACCTCTTCTCTCCGTCTTTCTTTATTTCTTTCTTCCTTTCTTTCTTTTTTTTCTTTCTCTCTTTATTTTCTTATCTCTACTCTATCTATAAATCTTCATCCCTATCTAATATCTATTCATTTTCTTATTTTAATTTATTTTTTCCGTTTCTTTCGCAATGTTCCTACAGTTTTATGACGCTAATGCATTATATATTTTCAATATTTCTTATCTTCTCTTCTTTCTTCGTTATTTCCTTTTACATATTTCTTTCCTCGTTTTTTTTCTTTCTATTTTATTATTTTTCTCTAATTCCATTTTTATGTTCTTTGAGTTTCCCTTTCTTTCTTTCATCTCTCGATAGTTCTATACTCTTTACTTTACTTACCTAATTTTTCAGCCTCTCTCTCTCTCTCTCTCTCTCTCTCTCTCTCTCTCTCTCTCTCTCTCTCTCTCTCTCTCACACACACTATCTTTCTGTCTCTCTTTTTATCTCTTTTTATACCCCTACCATTCTTCTGTCTTGAAATTCCCTCTTAACGTTCATTAATTCTACATCTTTTCCATTCCTAGATTTTTCTTTTCTCTCTCCCTACATATTTTTGTATACGTCCTCCTTACTTCTTTCTTGTATTAGCACTGTATAATTCCCTTTCAAATCTTTCCTTTCCCGCCCTTCTCTTCCATTTTCATCTTCTTATCATTACGTTTTCTTAAAGGTTCCTGATTTCTCTGTTTGTTTATTATACAGTTCTCATGCCCCTTATATTTCTCATTCATTCCTCTATCCATTATTCTATTTCTATAAGCCTCTCTTTGGATTTCATTTCATCTCTTTCTCTTTCTGGTTCTATATCATTCCGTGTAATTTCTTATTTCCTTTACCCATGGTTACGTTTTTTAAGTCTCCCTGATTTTTCTGATTTTTCTTCATTTTACCGTTCTTTTCTTTTACACCTTATTCATTTCTCTATTTTATTTCCTTTCCATCCTTCCGTTCCTATAGCCATTCCTTTTGTTTCTTTTCTATCTTCTCCTTACGTTTAGATACACCTTCTTTACCCCTGTTATTTTCTTCAATTTATCATTCACTTCTTTTTACTCTCTCCATTCTTCAATTTATAGAAATCTTCTCTCTTTCTTTTCCGTTATTCATATTTTTGTTTCTATAACTCTTTCCTCTTATTTTATACTTTTATTATCTCCTTGTTTTTTTCTCCTTTTTCTCTTTCTTTATCCATTTTCCTTCCTTCCTTTTCTCTTTTCTTCCTCTTTTCTTCCCCTTTCAATTCTTATACTTTCTCTTTCTTCTTAATCTAGATTATTCGTACAATTATCACTTTTGTAATTTGACACAATCAAAAAGAGTGTGCAGAAAATCTTCATCGATTTCTCATTTTCCCGCCAACGCACTGCGTCTGTTAGGGAGTAAAGGTGATTTGGGGAAGGGAAGAAGAAGGCAGCGAATTTGCTGAATTTATCGTTTGTTTTGGTTTGACTAGAAAGAAAAAAATCAAAAGCAGAGCTGTAAAATTCATTCCAATTTCCATTAACCCATCTTTTTCTTTTATTAAGATTAAGACAAACACTTGAATCGGTAGCAGAATTCTTTATAATAAAATATTATAAGAATTATTGCTTAAACGAATAATAATATCCACATACATAAACACAACCTATTTCATGGTCAAGTCACGCTTATGCAATTGTTTTTCGCTAGATCCCGGAAGTTAAGCAGTGAAAAGTCTGCTAATACTGAGATGAGTGACTAGATAGGAACAGCAGTTACAGTAAGCAATCTATGCCCAGATTAAACAGACATTATCACTTTCAAAGCGTCGGTTCCCAACTGATCGCTGCAGTTAAGGAGCGATGAACTAGCACAGTACCTAGATGAGGGACTAAACGAAAGCAGTACACACTGTAAGGGACCCAATACATGTGGGTCAGGTTAAGTAGATCTTAGTAGATATCAAATCCCTTACAGAAAAAAAGAATTATTTGTCAGATTTATTATAATAACATTCCCATTCATAGGCCTAATAGACAAGTTCAAGCTTAAAGCAACTCTTCTAGCAAGATATCTAGAATTAAGCAGGGACATACTTGCTAAGTAGTTAGATGTGTGACTCTTTTAGAAGGCCTGATTATGAAAATAGGAGACTATAATAATTAGTAAATTATATATAGAAATCGTGATACAATTTATAATCATTATTACATTTAAATATTTTTCACGCCATCAGAAGAGTCCACTCTATGGATGCCTTTTAACATAGGCACAGACGATGGATATGTTGGTGATCACCCGGCGGCTTGGGGGTCACAAACCCTCTACTCACCAAGGATATAGGGACTTCTATTACTAGATAAAGTACATTTTAACTTATTTTGAACTTACGCAACTCGTCACGCCATCTGCCAACATTTTTTATAACTTATCTATTCACACCCAACGACCACTCGTTTAAAATGCTGCAGTAGTCAATGGTTTATTTTTATATAGAATATTACTTTGTGATTGTAAAAAGAAGGTTCTTTCGAGTTCATTCAAATAAACCACCCCATGCAATTAGGAATGAAAAAAGTTCATATACATCATGGCAAAAGTTAGCGCAAAACAGAGGAAGAATGAGAAAGTAAATAACTATGAAGAATTTGATGCTGAAATTGTAAAATATGAAGATGACACATGCATCAAAGAATCAGTGATACCAAATAGAACCGAAAAAAAAACACTATTCAAAATTAATGGATCACCCCGTATGTATTCTGAACAATACGTACGTAGTGTTCCATTCAATTACAATTCTAAAATATTTACAGAGTCCGATGTGTAGGACATCAAAAGATACCTCGAAATACTTTACGAGAAACTAATAACGGATAAAAAAAAATTATAAATAAGTATGTGATATAAAGAGTAGCTGAAATAAAGCGATACCCTTTTTCCTTCAGCAAAACAACCCCTATCATATCAATTCATGCACTATTAGTTTTATGAATACCTTGTGCTTTGGTGTGCATCATAGTAAGGCAGGATGAAATAGAAACTAAACTAAATGAAACCTAACTTCAACATATCCATGCATGTATACATTTACAACACAGGTGGCGAAATAGATTACGAAAATGTCGCCACATCAGTACCAGCAAAACGACCATTTTCACAGAATAACATTTGCAACTCAAAATTGGTTTATCTTTACAACTCAAACAAATTTAACTATACTTTAAAATCAATTATACATAAATCCAATTTCTAGTGTCAAATATATGGATGCACTTAAAGATATTTGGAATGCAATGAAAGTTTATAATATCAATAATTGTTGTAAAACTCTCAAGTTTTTCTATTGTTTAAATTCTAAAAAATATGTTTTCGTTCATTTTTAATGGTCAAAAATCTTACTTAGGAATCCAGTATTGTAAAAGATTAGAGCATAAAATGCGGTGACATTTTTATGTAAAATACCATAATTGAGTTAGACAGATTTTTTAACGAGCGACGTATGGGGGCCCAGTTAAAAATAATCTGTTTCTAGAGGTGATACCTTTTAAAGAACAATCTGCACCTATAAGATGAGCTGATAACAAAACAAGGATTCATCAGTGAGCCGCAGTTTCTCGGAACAGCACATGTCAGGTTTTGTATTCATATATATATATATATATATATATATATATATATATATAGGGGTGGGTTTAATATTTCGCTGTCCTACCCTGAATACAAATGAATTTTAAATTCGGCATGATAGGATTGGGAATAATCTGCATTGGAAGATATGCCATTATCGTAACCTACCGCGATAAAGAAAATTGGAATGAAAGGAAAACACACCTGTGTGAGAAGTGCTACGGTGCTGTGGGACTTTAACATGCAAACAGACTATAGAATATATATAATTATAAATGATTTGAAAAATACACTTTCATATATATTAACATCTCATCTGATAAAAATAAATCTCAAAACATTAAATAACTAAAAGCAGAAATTACAAGAATGTAGCATTTCAACGCTGTCGTTGTTTCAATATTGTGAACGACTAAAAGAAATATTGACCAACAAATTAAGAAAGACACAGGAATTCCATCACTAGTGGACATAAAAAAGATCGTGTTCATGAGCTCTGCTCATCTACTGTGAAAAAACACTCTTAATCCAATATGCTCAATAACTTATGGAGAAAACCTTATTTTACCACTAATATATCTTATATATCTTAGGACTTGGCAAAGGATTGGATTAAACAGCAAATCGAGAAAAATGATTTATAAAAGCGAACATTGGTCTTACGCAACTGAATTGCAATTATAAATCATGTTGTGGTAGAGATAAAACAATAAATCGGATCAGTGGTGTCATCGTGTTGTAGTAGTTTACGTACAAGATGTGACATCGTAGTAAGCAAATCTGAACTCCAGTCGCACCATTACCTTCACTAATACCATGGTTTAAATAGTACCACTATTGTTATTCCACAAGGATGGTTTTAGTATCTAGTAACCAACAGAGGTTGATATACCATAAACCATTAAACCATCAAAACCAAACCATTAATCATAGAGTATGAGAATGTAGTAAACTAACACAAATGGAATACCAGACTATGCACAGCTTGGTGAGAAAGGGGATCCACTGGGAATTATTGAAGAGATTCAAATTTGGCTATTATAATAAATGATATATGCAAAGACCAGAATACGTCTGAATTATCTGGGATTTTGTGATAAAAACGGCTCAGCTAACCGGACCAGACAACAATGCCTAGTGACTTTGCTGTTCCATTGGACCAGAGAGTGAAAATTAAAAATAAAGCGAGCATATAGACAAATACTTGGATGTTGCCCGGGGGCTGTGGAACTTGAAGGGGAATGATATGCTAATTGATGTTGGTCGGCTTAGAATCAGTCCCAAGTGTTTGGAACTGAGGCTGGAGGAATTGAAGATCATAGGAAGAAGGGAAACCATACAAACCAACATCATTGTTACGATCAGCTAAAATAATTATAAGAACCCACGAGACCTGAGGAGATTGGCTTTCATCCAACCTTTAAAAAACAATAGTTATAACTAGGATAAAAACTCATAGGAGTGAAACAATACCAAAAAGAGACAGGGGAAACTGGATCTCTATTGAAGAGTTGAAAGCTTCCATGTCACGTCGCCATTGAGATCAGACAGAACAGCGATACAGTTCTGAAGTGATGAGTCTTGCTGTCACTCAGACGTTGTGCTCTTCAGCTTGTCCTGGTTTTAAAAAATTCACGAAGTTTAAGCGAATGCAGCATTAAGTGAATACTAGCACAACGGGAAAACAAAGCGAGGCATGACTGTGTTAGAAAGGTGATCCACTGGGAATTATGAAAAAAAATCATACAACAAAATGGTATATGCATAAATCAGAATATGTTTGTTCTTGAGAATGAAATACCAAAAAATTCTCAGCGAGTTTGAAATAAAAACGGATTACCTTATCCAAGCCAAAAGATCAGACCTGATATTGATTAACATGGAAAAGATAACTTGTCAACAGGTAGATTTTAAAGTTGCAACCGATCATAGAGTGAATATGAAAGAAGACGAACAGATAAACAAATATATGTACCTTGCAAGAGAATTGAAAAAGCTGTTGAATATGAGGGTGAAAGTGATATCTATTGTTATTGGTGTACTTGGAACGGTTCCAAAAAGCTTACAATAAAGACTAGAACTGGAAATCAAAGGAAGAATTGAGACCATCCAGACTACAACATTATTGAAATCGACTAGAATACTCTGAGGAGACTTGTTGTCACTCACAACGCTGGTGTGAAAATCAGAACGAGTAAAATGATAAAGACAACAGCTGAAACAATAATAAAAATTACAAAAACAATAAAAACAAATGAAAAAATCTGACGATATTCCTATTGAGCATGATGATGTTGATGGTGTTGATGATGACAGAAAATCAAATCACTGTGTCATAAATCCAAATCATTTTATCTAATTTAATGGCGACGACCGGACGTAGATGGAAGTTGGGGAAGTGGGACGTATAATTATGGGAACGGTGTGTTATTAAAGGAAGTAGATACTTACTGGGCCTCCCACATCGATATACTGGGGAAGAATGTTTTTATCAATAATCAAGCCAATTCGTAGACTCGAGATCCTGATTTCGATGAAGAGAGAGAGAGAGAGAGAGAGAGAGAGAGAGGAGAGAGAGGAGAGAGAGAGAGAGAGAGAGGGGGGGGTAATGTGAGAGTCTCCATACATACGGACTTCTTACTACACACACACAAACGCACACTCATATATATATCATACATACACACAGAAATACCCAATATAGATTTTTTCAACTTACTCTGGTTTCTTGTCAATGCACTTAAATCAGTACTCCTACCTTAATCCCATAGCTTGAAAATACATATAAATATCTCAGATAAAACTTCATCAGAAAATTAACTCAGGCTACAAACTTATTGATTGATCCAACATAGTGCATGCACACACAGAAACACACACACACACACACACACACACATATATATATATATATATATATATATATATATATATATATATATATATAAAATGTTATGTAATTCGTGGGTTGCCTACGAATTATGACAGTAGTGTAGTAAAATTTGAATGCCGGTATTTTAAATGGGAAGTCACCATTATAGCCGTTATAGAAGTTATTGACAACAGTTAACCTTTCACTGACCTAGTCGTTGATTTCTCATTGGCTAAGGAAAGTACCTGAGAAGGGAACTGTGTTACTTAATCAGAATTTGGTGGTTAGTCGAAGGGACCAGACGGAATTAAGCCATCTTCTCACCGCGCGGTTGGACGCATTTAGGCTTTGGTTTTAATAAAGACGTCTTTAAAAAATAAACAAATTTCTTGCGCCATGATTTAAAAACAAAAAGTATGAACACGCACAACCGGAGCTTCCTTAAAGGAAATCGTATCAACCAGAGGAAGCAATCAATTTAAAATAAAATGGCCAGTCGGTGAAATAGAACCCTCCTAACTCTCTCCACTCGCCCTTTATATGCCCGATACAAAAGGGGTATATAATATGAGTGTGTGTCTGTGTTTGCGTGTGTGTTCACTTAGATACAACATGCATCTTGTATATGTGTGTATTTGCGTGTGTTTGTGTGATTATATCGTTCTTCAAAGAATGAGCTCATTCGTAATACTTTTTTAATCAAATAATTAATAAGTTTCTGATCTTGTCTTTATTTTTATTATAATTGTTATTATCATTGCAGATGTTTATTTGTATCGTATGTTCATCAGAGTTACGTTGGTGATTTGTCTTGATTTGAAAAGCAGTTCCATATATTTTTCTACAGGTGTATGTCTCAGAACAAACAACTAAACGCCTATAGAAATTGGAAATGTATTTCTTAGAGAAAATGAACCCCTTTTTACTGAAATCATTACTGTTTATTCAGAAACAAGAAAACCCCTAACATAACAATTTATTTACCTAATTCATGCACGTGTATAGATCTATATCTATAGATGATTGGGAATAGTTGTTTGCCAATCCTCTAGAGACTGACAAACTGTTTGATATGGAACTACCAAATTTGCTTGAGATAACGGAATTCGAGAAGATTTTAACAGAACGCATTTTACTCCTCAGCGAAAAGGAAAAGTCACATCAAAAGAGCGACTTTAGCAATAAGCAAACAAACAGGAAGCCGTCTTGCTTCTAGGCATACAGAATTTAAATTTCCAAATATCAAAAGAAAACTCTAATTATCTATTTGTTATATTACAGGTCTATCCCATGTCGTATAATTCTTGGCTTGCGTGGCTTGCACACCACTGTTCATAAGGTCGATTCTCCCAGAATTCCCTATATTTCTGTGTCAAAAATAAAAAAGCGAAATCATGCGACTGATAGTTATAATAAAATAATGAATTTTTACTTGGTCGATTGAATAAACACCAATTCACTACTTACCTATTATGGGGCCTGTCAGAAAAGATCTTTGAACATTCCAAATAAACGTAAGTGGTTTTATTTGTTTTTTGTTTTTTTTAATCAACGTGTTTGACATCGAGATCAAGTGACAACTTCATGGTCTCCTCAACTTTTCTGGACAACTTTTTCGTGACACAGCATTGGGATTTATTTATTAACCAAAATGCGTTCATCATCATCGTTATTATTATTATTATTATTATTATTATTATTTTTTTTTTTTTACACCAGCATTAGCTGATGATATTTCACTGAAGTCAGAGTGACAACAAGTCTCCTCAGATCTCCAGGACTCTTCTGAGTATTCTGGCAGACTCTTCTGGGTATTCTGGATGGTCTAAATTCTTCCTCTGATTTTCAGATTTTCCAATCTTTTTGGGACCGTTCCAAGTCCACCAACTACAATTGGTATCACTTTGACTTTCATATTCCATAATTTTTTCAGTTCTCTGGCAAGGCAGAGGTATTTGTCCATCTTTTCGTTTTCCTTCATCTTCCCCCTGTGATCTGCTGGCCCTGCAAAATCCACCAGTTGACAAGTTCTTTCTTTTTTGTTAATCAACACTAGGCCTGGTCTTCTTGCTGGGATAAAGTGATCCTTTTTATCTCAAAGTCCCAGAGAATTTTATGCATTTCGTTCTCAAGAAGAGATTCTGGTTTATGCACATATGTTGTATGGTAAAATTTCTATTTACCATAATTCCCAGTGGATCATCTTTGAAACCCAGTCGTGCCTGGTTTTGCATTCCCGTTGTGCTAGTTTGCTACAATCGCTTAGTACATGGTTTACAGTTTCATCTCTGTTACCGCATAGTCTACATTTACTATTTTGTGGGTCTTATCAATTTTTGCTTTGATATAATTTGTCCTTATGGCATTATTTTGCGCAGCAATTATTAGTGATCCAGTTTCTCTTTTGAGGTTTCCTTTTCTTAATCATGTCCAAGTCTTTTCATGTGCAACCTCTTTAATTTGTCGTTTAAAGTGTCCATAAAATTGTTTTTCTTCGCATTTTTGTTTTCAAGTTTTTGTTGTTTTTCTGTTTGTCAATATATTACATCTGCTATTGTTGACTGCCATAAGTAATCTGTTTTTGCTCTTTTTGAGTCGTTTGATTGTGGCCTCTATGCAGTCCTCTATGCTGGCAAGACCTGTTCCCCTTCCTTTCTTGATACATATTGTCTATCTCTATCGTCTCTAGGGTGGAGAGCCTTGTGCATGGTTATTAATTTTCTCGTCCTTTGGTCGATCTGTTTGAGTTCTTCTTTTGTTCATTTTAAGAGTGACTCAGAGTATCTTATAATGGGGACATTATTATTATTATTATTATTATTAGTCTTTGGAAGTTTTCCACATCAGTAATAACTGGTAGTCCTTAGGGATATCTAAGTGACAGCAAGTCTCTTTTGCACTCAAGGACTTTACTCAGTATTCTTCGTAATCTCAGTAGTGCTGTGATCAAGTTGGTCTCAGTTCTTCTTTCTATACCAAGTTCTCCCAGTCACTTTTTTTAGGTTATCCAAGATCGTTCCGGGAGCCCCAATTATGATTGGTATGGCTGTCAGTTTAATGTTCCATCACTTTTTTACCTCTCTGTTAACGTTCTGATATTTCTTCAGTTTTTCGCTTTCCTTTATCTTTACTGTAATCAGTTTACAATTTATTTATTCTTTATTAACTAGAAGTAGATCTTGTCTTCTGGCACAAATTGGGAGCTCTGTTTTTATCTCAAAATTCACGAATATATATATATTATATATATATATATATATATATATATATATATATATATATATATATATCTTGTTCTCATTTTATTCGGTGCGAGTTTCTCACTCCACTGGTGATTATTCCTTTAAATCCAAGTGACAACTATTCAGGAATTTTCTAAATATTCCAGATGGTCCCTAGTTCTCTTTTTCAGGTTTTTGGGGTTTGTTCCGTGGGCTCTTACTATGATTGGTGTCTCTATCCTCCTCATGTTCTACATACGTATTTTAACTCGCTTCCAGGATTAATTTATATTTATAGAGTTCTTCACAATTTATTTAATGTCTGTGATCTGCTTGAAGTTTGAAATCGACTTTTTGATAGGCTTCTTCTTGATTACAACAAAGTCAAGTCTTGGGTGATCAGTGTTTATCTTAAAAGTTTAAAACGTCATCACAGGTGACTGGTCAATTTTGCCTTCGCCTTCCAAGGACAATGAGTCTGTTTAAGAACTGGTAATTACGAGGCAATCATCTCATCACAATCAGAGAATGATAAACTGTCCTTTGCAATCAGAAGTATTAATAATATTTAGTATCAGTCCTGCAATAGCTTTTTAATCAGTATGATTTTACATATTTTCTTTAAATTTCAAAGATTACCATTTCTGAGAGATAAGTGATTGCAAATTCTCTTTTGTCAAGCTCTATATAATTATTTCTCTAAGAGTCCTTCTATTTTATTGTTCCTTTGTCTTTGCTGTTTCTGTTCACAACCGTTTCTGAGCACATACATGTTCAACAGCTCTCGACCAAATTCTCTAATTTTTACGTAATATAATAAAACAGTTTCGAGGCTGAAGCTGTATTTACCATATCAGAAAATGAAAAGTGTGTTATCTTCAATAGGATCCCCCTTCAGATTCACTTCATTTATTCCAGCAGGATTTCCATTGGTCAAATCACCCTTCGATACCTTCTTTGATAGTGTGTGAAACTCCACCGCCGTATTTATGTTAAAGTCCTTCAAATCCTTAAATCTTACTGGTGAGATGAATGTTCAGTTTAGAAAACAAGAAACAAATCGTACAAAGCTAGATGTAGAGGTTGCAATAGTCGCAACATACTGTGTTTTGAAAAACAATCGCCGATCAAATATTAACGATACAGCTGATCAAAAAGTATGCAGAACTGGAACAAACTCTTGTAGACTTCGTTTCAATAGCAATATGTATATTTAGATAAAGTAAATGTATCCTCTGTGCATACATCTTTATTTAAATTTAGTTTTATATTTGATCAGACCGTGTATTTAGATTTACGCCGTTATCGGCTGGCTTCTTCCCTCACCTAATATATTTTCTTAGGGTAAGTTATGGGAATCACTACGTCTAAATTTATATTCTTACCATTTTATTTCTAGAGTTATTATTCCCCAATGATTAAGATTGTTGATCTATAAAGAAGTCTCGGCTGTCGGCGGGGCAGAGAATAAACCGAATGGAGAAGGGGTAAATGATTTAATCTATTTTCTTTAAGGAATATTCTATGAAGCCTGAATGTGAGGCTATTAAACAATTTTTACGTCTTATTTGTTATCAGTTTATTTACTGTTAAAAACCCTAAATGAACATCCTGTAAGTTTATATAATGTTTTTCAGTGGTAGCATCTGTATTAAAAATAGTTACTTGCAGCTATAATTGTTTAAAAATTATTAACATTATTTGTTATTTGAAACTAAATAATTGCTTTCATAAAACACTGACTTTGGAGGTGGTTGACATACCTTAAAATCAACAGAAGACAGAAACGTCTTTGAGCAATGAAAATGTTTGGAAAATTGATGGGACAAATTTAATGACACATTTTATATATTTTTGTAATTTTCTGGGACTTTACCCTCATGGGTCCCTTAAATTATCTTGTCAAATATTATGACCATCACTGTCATACAGTTGTCTAATATGATGAATAATTATTTATACGGCTAGTATAAAATAATCAAACATAAATAGCTATGCTTCGTTTTATAAAAATACAAGGTTCTCTCCAAAATTACTCTCCTGCTACTCCGTGGGAAAAATATTGAATTGATAGATTTATTGATATAAATGTACTCTACGCACCGTAAATACGTAAAACTTTCTTATTTTGATAAAAAGTAATTTATTTTTATCAACGATATCACGATTTTATTATTTCTTGTAAAACATCATACAATAAAATTGATATTATTAGATATCATTTATTAGCAAAGACTTCAGTATTAAAACTCTGAAGGTAAAATATGTACATGTAAAACTCAAAGATATTGATAAGATTTTCAGTTGATGTAAAAAGTTCAGTTCAAATCCGTTTTCAACAGTATCTGCCAAAACATAGCCATTTTTACATTAATCCACTTGTTATTTTCAGATTACACGATTTTAAAATCTCTAGAACAGGAAATGTGCAATACAAACTACGTTATCTAGTGTTGATGGGCAACCAGTTTAAGAGAAAGATAGCGAATTCGAAACACGGATCTACTAAAATGTCATTTAAGATAGTTATGGAAGACACAAGGCAACGAAATACAATGCTAATGTAATTATGGTGCTCTAATACCAGACAGACTCTGACATGTCATAGGAATCTATAAATTATTGAGTCATTTGCACAGTCCGTTCCATTGGAGTTCAAATGTTTAAGATACGGTAGTGCCGATGGTACTCTGCACACCACATCTGACACTATTTTACGTGCATGCTTCCCTATTTTTACTGATTTCTCTGCTGGCTGAGCTTAAAATACACTGGTTGTATCGCCCGCAGAGGGGTAATACCCTCTCCCTAAAAAATAGGGTGTCGTGACTAAGACACCAAACAGCATCTGGCGATGTTCTATTTCTGGAGCTCTAGAAAGTGTGGATTACACTTTCATTACCATTACTCCCAGGTCCACTAACTCAAAGTGGTAGTACTTGTTGAGGTATAATCAATGGGTCAAATAGATATGTTCGTAAATTGTTTGTATTATATAAGAATACTTGATATATTACCGTGTGAAGAATCTAAAGAATCAACAACACGAAAATGTAATATAAAGGCACAATGTACACATTTCCCTACCTTGTAGGCATACTATCAGCCCGCATGGGTTGACGTGTCTTTAAATTCAATCAATATATTTTTACTGAGAAAACGTGAGCGTCATCGTCATTATCAACAGTCTGCTACGGCCTAACGAGTTCACAGCATCGTTCACAGCAGGCTTATTAGGAATATTATATGCTTTATACTTTTTTCTTCTTGCAAATGGGATTTTTTATACCACTAAAAAAGAAAGCTAATCTACGTACGATTAAAACCCTTTGTACCCAGTCTTTGTCCGACTAATGTTGAATAAATGAAATTTAAACAAGTCAATCACCAGCGTCGACAAACTGTAGCACAACCACCTGATACGTCGACGCACATGCGTTCATTCGCTTTGCAAAGAAAGCAATATCTCACCTCTACAGCCCAGCAAAAGATCCCTTGACGCACGAAAAAAATCATTGATTTTCAATTATTTGATCATTATCGATCTAAACCTCCTCCTGATCACAGCTGTATCGGCTTGGAATGAACAAATCAAAAGCTGGGAAAAAAGGAGAAGGGGTTTAACCAACTAAGAGACTATTGCATGTGTACAAAACACCATGGGCGCACGACACCATTAGCTGCGTTAAAAAGGATTGCTTTTGACTGGATCGCGCGTGAAAGAATTCAATTCGTGACTGGCTACATTGTGAGAGCTGGCCGCAATAGTGTGGAAGCTTGTAAAAATAACAAACGTTGATCAGTGCTCCCATTAGTCTGTAACGATTCGTTAGTATCGAACTGTTAGGAATGCAAAGTCTCACAATCACAAGAAAAGGCATTATGTGGATAGTCTCACTAACAGCTTATGCATTTTACAGAACATTAATCTTTTATTCTAAACCAAACACCATGATTTTATTATATCAACCGGAAGATTATAAAGTTAGAGCGGGTATTATTAAATATGATTTAGAACCCAACATTAAAAATAAATATGTAGTACTTAAAATATAGCTCCACTCCATTTGTATGTTAGCATTTTTGCGGAATGTTTGCAATTCGTTTGAATATAGGTAAAATGATACCCACTAATATCCGTTGTCATTATATAATGACATGATGAAATCCGCATATATTTGGTTTACAAGAAAATTAGCATTTTCTTACAATAACAACAATTTAGTGGTAAACTTTGTGAACAGATGTACTCCAGCTAGTTTCCATGTTGTGGTTATTATTCCACCGCAGTAATCTTCGGCCTTCCTCCCGTGTCTTTCGTAACAAGTATCATAAGAAAACTTTTTCATAAAATCTTCTTTGTTTTTTTATACAACTTTCTTTGTTTACAGCACTTTAGACAAATAACTAGAGGAGATTCAATTTTACGATTTTTTTACGGTTTCCTTCTAGGTTTTCTCCCAATTGTAGACAGACGTGGACATTCCGGCATTTTCGAGCAGTAACATTTTTTAAACATACGTTGTAATTTTCCTGTCCATTCCAAAAATATATCAAGTTATACCTACTCCTTTTTACTTATTTTTTTATATTCATATATGTAGGCATATATGCATGAGCAATTACCAGGGAGTCAAGTTGTGGCCATATCGAGGCATAGACCTAATATACTTTGTCTGCCTCTTGAAATGAAGCGGATGAAATCATTGATAATAACTTGCCCACGTACACAGTGTATAATAATGATAATTTCTGAGTTCAAAAAGTATATATGTATAGTCATTTAATATGTATATATATAATTGGTCATTTAAAATATATATATATATATATATATATATATATATATATATATATATATATATATGAGAATATATGATTGTCACATATCAGGGAAGTCCGTGTTGTAAAAAATAGTGTACGTTTAGATACAAGCATATACGCATATAAAGACGCACACATACGCATAACATACACACACGTATATATATATATATATATATATATATAATATATTATATAAACATACATATAAACATACATATATACATACGTATATACAGACTCAAATACTGCACACACACACATTGATAAACAGATACACAAATATCCCTATATATGAATTCAATGTATATGCATACGTACACATACAGATAGACCCCACTATATATATATATATATATATATATATATATATATATATATATATATATATACATACATGCATATATAATATATATATATATATTATATATATATATATATATGCATATGCATAAATTGAAAACGAAACGCTAACAACATTTATTTCTGTCCAGTTCTCTTATTTTGTAATGGAAAGTCAGCGTTACCATGGCTCTCCTAAAATGAGAAAGAAAACATAACTCTCTTTAAAAAATCCTTAGATAGCGTAGCATCAGTTGTTTTTTGTGGACTGATAATAAATTGAAGACAGGCGCTGGCTCTTTCGAGTGTGAGATCTGAGGGGTCAGCTTTCCTTTTGTTATGAACTGAGGAATGAAAAAAAGAAATATTAACGTTGATATTTATGCAAAGATATTAATAGAACCAATAATTTATTATAGAAAAAAAAAAATGTATATATATATATGTTGTGTTGTGTGTGGTGCGTGTGTGTGCGTGCGTATAGACACACATACACATACACACATATATACATGATCCCAAAACTGGTAGAGCTCTCTACGAGCGACTTTAATTAACTTTCTCCGCAGCATAAAGCAATGATTTTATGTTGTTTAAAAAAATGTATGTATTTAATATTTAAAACACCTCCTTAGTGGTCTCTGCCAATGGCCGAGAGGTTAATAATCGGACATGAAAATAGTCGGGTTTTTGCTCCAGATCAGAGGGTAGTTGCTGTGTCTAGCAGCATTAATGAGACGAGAAACGTCGAAACACGGTGTCTGAAATGATGATAATATCTGCTCTACAACCCGGTAGAGCTCTTTAGAAGGAAATTTAGCTGACAGTTACCGTATTCGCTTAAACAAGGCTCTCTGTTATTAACGTGTATATACTCTCTCGGACCGCAAAATATAGACCTATGTATGTATCTATCAGTTAAAATTCTGCTTCTTGCTTGTAGCTGCTGATGGCTGAAGAATTCTGACTGAGGAAAATCAGTCGAGTTTCGCTCCTGAAGGAGGTAATCTTCTAAGATTAGCCCACTGAGCAGACGTGATACTCGAAATGGTGTCTGTGTATAACACACAACACACACACTCTCTCTCTCCTCTCTCTCTCTCTCTCTATATATATATATATATATATATATATATATATATATATATTATATATATATTATACTCGGCAGCATTTTTTCTTTTAGACATGTTCGTTAAACGCACACAATTCAAGTCTGAGGAGTAAAGCAATATCTCACCTCTACAGCCCAGCAAAAGATCCCTTGACGCACGAAAAAAATCATTGATTTTCAATTATTTGATCATTATCGATCTAAACCTCCTCCTGATCACAGCTGTATCGGCTTGGAATGAACAAATCAAAAGCTGGAAAAAAGGAGGAAGGGTTTAACCAACTAAGAGACTATTGCATGTGTACAAAACACCATGGGCGCACGACACATTAGCTGCGTTAAAAAGGATTGCTTTTGACTGGATCGCGCGTGAAGAATTCAATTCTGACTGGCTACATTGTGAGAGCTGGCCGCAATAGGTGGAAGCTTGTAAAAATAACAAACGTTGATCAGTGCTCCCCATTAGTCTGTAACGATTCGTTAGTATCGAACTGTTAGGAATGCAAAGTCTCACAATCACAAAGAAAAGGCATTATGTGCGCATAGTCTCCAGAAACTCCACCGGCGTATTTATGTTAAAGTCCTTCAAATCCTTAAATCTTACTGGTGAAATGAATGTTCAGTTTAGAAAACAAGAAACAAATCGTACAAAGCTAGATGTAGAGGTTGCAATAGTCGCAACATACTGTGTTTTGCAAAAACAATCGCCGATCAAATATTAACGATACAGCTGATCAAAAAGTATGCAGAACTGGAACAAACTCTTGTAGACTTCGTTTCAATAGCAATATGTATATTTAGATAAAGTAAATGTATCCTCTGTGCATACATCTTTATTTAAATTTAGTTTTATATTTGATCAGACCGTGTATTTAGATTTACGCCGTTATCGGCTGGCTTCTTCCCTCACCTAATATATTTTCTTAGGGTAAGTTATGGGAATCACTACGTCTAAATTTATATTCTTACCATTTTATTTCTAGAGTTATTATTCCCCAATGATTAAGATTGTTGATCTATAAAGAAGTCTCGGCTGTCGGCGGGGCAGAGAATAAACGAATGGAGAAGGGGTAAATGATTTAATCTATTTTCTTTAAGGAATATTCTATGAAGCCTGAATGTGAGGCTATTAAACAATTTTTACGTCTTATTTGTTATCAGTTTATTTACTGTTAAAAACCCTAAATAAACATCCTGTAAGTTTATATAATGTTTTTCAGTGGTAGCATCTGTATTAAAAATAGTTACTTGCAGCTATAATTGTTTAAAAATTATTAACATTATTTGTTATTTGAAACTAAATAATTGCTTTCATAAAACACTGACTTTGGAGGTGGTTGACATACCTTAAAATCAACAGAAGACAGAAACGTCTTTGAGCAATGAAAATGTTTGGAAAAATTGATGGGACAAATTTAATGACACATTTTATATATTTTTGTAATTTTCTGGGACCTTTACCCTCATGGGTCCCTTAAATTATCTTGTCAAATATTATGACCATCACTGTCATACAGTTGTCTAATATGATGAATAATTATTTATACGGCTAGTATAAAATAATCAAACATAAATAGCTATGCTTCGTTTTATAAAAAATACAAGGTTCTCTCCAAAATTACTCTCCTGCTACTCCGTGGGAAAAATATTGAATTGATAGATTTATTGATATAAATGTACTCTACACACCGTAAATACGTAAAACTTTCTTATTTTGAGAAAAAGTAATTTATTTTTATCAACGATATCACGATTTTATTATTTCTTGTAAAACATCATACAATAAAAATTGATATTATTAGATATCATTTATTAGCAAAGACTTCAGTATCAAAACTCTGAAGGTAAAATATGTACATGTAAAACTCAAAGATATTGATAAGATTTTCAGTTGATGTAAAAAGTTCAGTTCAAATCCGTTTTCAACAGTATCTGCCAAAAACATAGCCATTTTTACAATTAATCCACTTGTTATTTTCAGATTACACGATTTTAAAATCTCTAGAACAGGAAATGTGCAATACAAACTACGTTATCTAGTGTTGATGGGCAACCAGTTTAAGAGAAAGATAGCGAATTCGAAACACGGATCTACTAAAATGTCATTTAAGATAGTTATGGAAGACACAAGGCAACGAAATACAATGCTAATGTAATTATGGTGCCTCTAATACCAGACAGACTCTGACATGTCATAGGAATCTATAAAATTATTGAGTCATTTGCACAGTCCGTTCCATTGGAGTTCAAATGTTTAAGATACGGTAGTGCCGATGGTACTCTGCACACCACATCTGACACTATTTTACGTGCATGCTTCCCTATTTTTACTGATTTCTCTGCTGGCTGAGCTTAAAATACACTGGTTGTATCGCCCGCAGAGGGGTAATACCCTCTCCCCTAAAAAATAGGGTGTCGTGACTAAGACACCAAACAGCATCTGGCGATGTTCTATTTCTGGAGCTCTAGAAAGTGTGGATTACACTTTCATTACCATTACTCCCAGGTCCACTAACTCAAAGTGGTAGTACTTGTTGAGGTATAATCAATGGGTCAAATAGATATGTTCGTAAATTGTTTGTATTATATAAGAATACTTGATATATTACCGTGTGAAGAATCTAAAGAATCAACAACACGAAAATGTAATATAAAGACACAATGTACACATTTCCCTACCTTGTAGGCATACTATCAGCCCGCATGGGTTGACGTGTCTTTAAATTCAATCAATATATTTTTACTGAGAAAACGTGAGCGTCATCGTCATTATCAACAGTCTGCTACGGCCTAACGAGTTCACAGCATCGTTCACAGCAGGCTTATTAGGAATATTATATGCTTTATACTTTTTTCTTCTTGCAAATGGGATTTTTTATACCACTAAACCAAAGAAAGCTAATCTACGTACCGATTAAAACCCTTTGTACCCAGTCTTTGTCCGACTAATGTTGAATAAATGAAATTTAAACAAGTCAATCACCAGCGTCGACAAACTGTAGCCACAACCACCTGATACGTCGACGCACATGCATTAATTCGCTTTGCAAAGAAAGCAATATCTCACCTCTACAGCCCAGCAAAAGATCCCTTGACGCACGAAAAAAAATCATTGATTTTCAATTATTTGATCATTATCGATCTAAACCTCCTCCTGATCACAGCTGTATCGGCTTGGAATGAACAAATCAAAAGCTGGAAAAAAGGAGAAGGGGTTTAACCAACTAAGAGACTATTGCATGTGTACAAAACACCATGGGCGCACGACACCATTAGCTGCGTTAAAAAGGATTGCTTTTGACTGGATCGCGCGTGAAGAATTCAATTCGTGACTGGCTACATTGTGAGAGCTGGCCGCAATAGTGTGGAAGCTTGTAAAAATAACAAACGTTGATCAGTGCTCCCCATTAGTCTGTAACGATTCGTTAGTATCGAACTGTTAGGAATGCAAAGTCTCACAATCACAAGAAAAGGCATTATGTGGATAGTCTCACTAACAGCTTATGCATTTTACAGAACATTAATCTTTTATTCTAAACCAAACACCATGATTTTATTATATCAACCGGAAGATTATAAAGTTAGAGCAGCTATTATTAAATATGATTTAGAACCCAACATTAAAAATAAATATGTAGTACTTAAAATATAGCTCCACTCCATTTGTATGTTAGCATTTTTGCGGAATGTTTGCAATTCGTTTGAATATAGGTAAAATGATACCCACTAATATCCGTTGTCATTATATAATGACATGATGAAATCCGCATATATTTGGTTTACAAGAAAATTAGCATTTTCTTACAATAACAACAATTTAGTGGTAAACTTTGTGAACAGATGTACTCCAGCTAGTTTCCATGTTGTGGTTATTATTCCACCGCAGTAATCTTCGGCCTTCCTCACGTGTCTTTCGTAACAAGTATCATAAGAAAACTTTTTCATAAAATTTTCTTTGTTTTTTTATACAACTTTCTTTGTTTACAGCACTTTACACAAATAACTAGAGGAGATTCAATTTTACGATTTTTTTACGGTTTCTTTCTAGGTTTTCTCCCAATTGTAGACAGACGTGGACATTCCGGCATTTTCGAACAGTAACATTTTTTAAACATACGTTGTAATTTTCCTGTCCATTCCAAAAATATATCAAGTTTTACCTACTCCTTTTTACTTATTTTTTTATTCATATATATAGGCATATATGCATGAGCAATTACCAGGGAGTCAAGTTGTGGCCATATCGAGGCATAGACCTAATATACTTTGTCTGCCTCTTGAAATGAAGCGGATGAAATCATTGATAATACACTTGCCCACGTACACAGTGTATAATAATGATAATTTCTGAGTTCAAAAAGTATATATGTATAGGTCATTTAATATGTATAATATATATATTGGTCATTTAATATATATATATATATATATATATATATATATATATATATATATATATATATATATATATATGAGAATATATGATTGTCACATATCAGGGAAGTCCATGTTGTAAAAAATAGTGTACGTTTAGATACAAGCATATACGCATATAAAGACGCACACATACGCATAAACATACACACACACGTATATATATATATATATATATATATATATATATATATATATATATATAAACATACATATAAACATACATATATACATACGTATATATACAGACTCAAATACTGCACACACACACATTGATAAACAGATACACAAATATCCCTATATATGAATTCAATGTATATGCATACGTACACATACAGATAGACCCCCAACTATATATATATATATATATATATATATATATATATATATATATATATACATTTGCATATATATATATATATATATATATATATATATATATATATATATATATATATATATATATATATGCATATGCATAAATTGAAAACGAAACGCTAACAACATTTATTTCTGTCCAGTTCTCTTATTTTGTAATGGAAAGTCAGCGTTACCATGGGAATCTCCTAAAAAATGAGAAAGAAAACATAACTCTCTCTTAAAAATCCTTAGATAGCGTAGCATCAGTTGTTTTTTGTGGACTGATAATAAATTGAAGACAGGCGCTGGCTCTTTCGAGTGTGAGATCTGAGGGGTCAGCTTTCCTTTTGTTATGAACTGAGGAATGAAAAAAAGAAATATTAACGTTGATATTTATGCAAAGATATTAATAGAAATATCCACATAATTTATATACAGAAAAAAAAAATATATATATATGTGTGTGTGTGCGTGTGTGTGCGTGCGTATGGACACACATACACATACACACATATATACATGCTCCCCAAAACTGGTAGAGCTCTCTACGAGCGACTTTAATTAACTTTCTCCGCCAGCATAAAGCAATGATTTTATGTTGTTTAAAACAAATGTATGTATTTAATATTTAAAACACCGCTCCTTAGTGGTCTCTGCCAATGGCCGAGAGGTTAATAAATCGGACATGAAAAATCAGTCGGGTTTTGCTCCAGATCAGAGGTAGTTGCTGTGTCTAGCAGCATTGATGAGACGAGAAACGTCGAAACACGGTGTCTGAGAATAATGATAATATCTGCTCTACAACCCGGTAGAGCTCTTTAGAAGGAAATTTAGCTGACAGTTACCGTATTCGCTTAAACAAGGCTCTCTGTTATTAACGTGTATATACTCTCTCGTGACCGCAAAATATAGACCTATGTATGTATCTATCAGTTAAAATTCTGCTTCTTGCTTGTAGCTGCTGATGGCTGAAGGGTTAAGAATTCTGACTGAGGAAAAATCAGTCGAGTTTCGCTCCCTGAAGGAGGTAATCTTCTAAGACTAGCCACACTGAGCAGACGTGATACGTCGAAATGGTGTCTGTGTATAACACACACACACACACTCTCTCTCTCTCTCTCTCTCTCTCTCTCTATATATATATATATATATATATATATATATATATATATTGTATACTTCGGCAGCATTTTTTCTTTTAGACATGTTCTGTTAAACGCCACAGACAATTCAAGTCTGAGGAGTTTTTTTATGGTCCTTTAAATTTTCCTAGCGATCTTTTTCGTGTTTGGGTGGAGAAGTTGTAATAGTCCACCAAATCCTTGTTTTTTTCGAGCGCTTTCGGCTGGTTTATCAGCCATCATCAGGTGGGGAAACGATGTTAAGTTTTCAAGTGCCTCGTTTTTATAGAAGAACGAGCACTAGCTTAATTCTGTATCCCCCTCAAAAACCCATTAATCCATTGTTTCGTACTAATTACCACCACCACTCTTAAGCTAGTGCTCGTTCTTCTATAAAAACGAGGCACTTGAAAACTTAACATCGTTTCCCCACCTGATGATGGCTGATAAACCAGCCGAAAGCGCTCGAAAAAAACAAGGATTTGGTGGACTATTACAACTTCTCCACCCAAACACGAAAAAGATCGCTAGGGAAATTGAAAGGACCATAAAAAAACTCCTCAGACTTGAATTGTCTGTGGCGTTTAACAGAACATATATATATATATATATATATATATATATATATATATATATATAATACGTCTCATTTCTTTATTGTATAGTCTTCATTGTCAATCTCAATCTCAAATATATTTACAAATTATTTATTCGTATTATATTTTGAAGTTTACATTGGTCTATGATGAAATAACTGAGTTTTGGAGAAAAAAGATTTATTATAAATTAATTAAAATTAAGAGTTTTCATGTATTGATATACATTTTTGTTTGGTTCTTAATTTTCTAAGCAAATTATTATGCAATAATTCACATCTGCTTTTTATATCCAATGCGAAATGTTTTAATTGGCATCTTGTGACTATCATTTTCCCTCAAAGTATTTACTTGAAAATGTTTCTTTTTCATATATGTATTTTTCCTTCGAATTTGAAACTTCTCATTCTGTAGTCTTCTCACAACATAAATTCCGACTGATTTGTGCTAATTGTAATATTTTATTTTATCATTAGAACAGTCTTCTTCTTTGCGCAATATTTTAAAACTTGAAAGCCTAATACGTACACATACCACTTTTCATAAGTCTAACTCAAACAATTTGATTCAATAGGACAGGCAACTAAACACATGTCATATATATATATATATATATATATATATATATATATATATATATATATATATATATATATATATATATATATATATATATATATATATATATATATAATATATAAATATATATATATATATATATATATATATATATATAACAATTTGATATACCAAGCTTGTTGGTAAATCTGCGCAGTGAGAAAAAACCTAGCAAATAGTTTGATTGTAAAAATATACTACCAAAATCACCCGGGGAGAAACAAATTTTGAAAAAAAGAAAAGACCAAGATAATTGTACCAACCAAAAATAATCTATCGGTACAATATTTGGCCCAAAGAAAAAACAATTCATATATATATATATATATATATATATATATATATTCATTCAAACCCACCAGGAAACTAAAGCTATTAAGTAAAAAGGGCTCAATACCTAAGTAGAGCGAATAATAAATATAAATCTAATGAGTCAGATAAAGCTACTAAAAGTTTCGCTTAGTGCTCTTCAGGGCTAAGATACGCGTCGGATCTTAGCCATGAAGAGCACTAAGCGAAACTTTTAGTAGGTTTATCTGTCTCATTAGATTTATCTTTATATATATATATATACATATATATATGTGTGTGTGTGTGTGTGTGTGTGTGTGTATATATATATATGGCATGTATTTAGTTGTGTGTCCTAAAGTATATATATATATATATATATATATATATATATATATACATGCATGCATGCATGCATACATACATTTATTTGTTCTAGAATCTAACTTTCTGTGAATTACTTTTTAAAATAGAATTGAATTGAATATATATTAAATATAAACTATAAAAAGCATTTTCCCTTTATCAAATTCAATCAAAAGACTAAAAAGTAAAGGTAAATTGATATTTGAATGAATTGCCAAACTGGTAAGTTAAATCCCTCGCTGCCGTACCAAATACTTAATGGCACCTAAAATCATAACCAATAAAACAGCTGAGTGCTTTCTCCGAGCAGTAATTTCTATAGGTTCATTCTTGTAACTATTAGAACTAGAACAGCATTTGTGTTGGTCGATTGTAGATGTTTGAAAAATAGATTTTGTTTCATACAAAATTGATTTTGTTTTAAAAAAATTCCAAAGATGTTACATGCTGAAACATATATATAGACACATTCAAGTCAGCATGAATAAATTATTCATGGAATCTATCTATCTAACTATATATATATATATATATATATATATATATAACTGCACTGATGAGAGGTGATACCTCGAAACACGTGTTTGTAGTTTACTCTATTATACGCTCCCAATTTCGGTTGAGCACTTTATTTAGGAGGGATTTAATTGCAAATTCACCGTATTCGGCGTTCAGCTAAATCTCACTTTGTTTACAAAGGTGAAGTTCATTTCCGCTTAGAAATGTAGCGATTAAATAGCCTGCTATACTTGGCAGCTGATTGTGGCCGTATGGGTAAGAGGTTTGGCGAGCGAAAGTTCGTTCGGGTCTCGAACCCGGCCAGAGGTAGCTGCTAAAAATGGTATAACTGCACTGATGAGAGCGATACCTCGAAACACGTGTCTGTAGTTTACTCTCTCTCTCTCTCTCTCTCTCTCTCTCTCTCTATATATATATATATATATATATATATAGTTAGATAGATAGATAGATTCCATGAACAACCTATTCATGCTGACTTGAATGTGTTTATATATATGTTTCAGCATGCAACATCTTTGGAATATATATATATATATATATATATATATATATATATATATATATATATATATATTGAGAGAGACAGAGGAGACAGAGACAGAGAGACAGAGATAGAGAAGTAGATAGATAGATAGATAAATATAGATATATATGTAGATAAATAGACAGATTGATATACATTCTATCCTCCACCTTCAGTTTCAAATAATACCGTTTGTCCACTCATTCAACTATTTATCAGTCTGTCTTTCTACATCTATATTTATATCTATATCTATCTATCTGGTCCCTCTGCTAAGCCTTGAAACGACGAAACAGAACTGTGTATGTGGATGACAATATATATATATATATATATATATATATATATATATATATATATATATATATATGCCCTACAATCAGTGCCTTATAAAACCATTCGTTGATTCATTGCTTGATAATTTGATGTTTTCTCCCCGCTTAAGTTTGGGGCACACCCTAAAATACCAAATGTATACGTGAATGTGATCACATGAATGCGTGTGAGATATATCCATAGGTAACCTCAGGGCGACACGTGGGGTGATAATTCCCAATTTTTACGCCGCACATCTTACTGCATGTGCATAATAGACACAACCACTCCGGATCGGAGTAGACCTGGGAGTAATGACAATGAATGAGCACTCCAGAATTGGAGTCTTACTGTCTGATGCAAGACACCACTTTTGAGGGAGTAGGGTCTTAATCCTCTGCAGGAGATACGACTGGATAATATTTAACAGAGGACTTTTCGGCAAAATTGTTGATCATAAGATCACGAGCGTTGAATTCTTCGGATTTTGTTCACGTCAAGTGTTTATTCCTCGTTACAAGTTCACACAAAGAAACAAGTAGAATTTGGAACACGTCGAATGAAAACCGTTTGTATTGAGTTAATGTTGATTTCTCTTAGGAAACTTCCAGTTTCTTTTTAATTTTATTTTTTCATTTCTCTCAGGTTCCGTTTATCTATTTTCAGTTCTGAAAGAATGTCCATGAACTAAAGTGTAATCGATGATATTGTCAAGTTTGTTTGTTAGTCAGAAAAGGAAACTTACTCAAAATAGATCTGGTTTGTGTCAATGTCAGTTTTATCTTTTGTCTTTTTCGTGACATGATAGATGCACCTAGGTGAGACTTGCTTGCTAGGACAATACAAAGCATACGCCCTACCTTACATTCTGTGACCGGTCAGAGAGTAGGAAATCGAATCTCATTTTTACATGTCATTTAGTCACGTGTTTTCAAAACGAAAGAGAACTCTAAAGTTGCAGTAAGCAAAGGCAGATAGTCATGCATTCATTCACGTCATATATTAGGTTATTATAATTATTCATTTATGCTCGCTGTCAATATTCACACAACGTCACATGACATGGTGAATTGCGACTGTTCACTTCATACTGTGTAAACATGGTTGTCTCGTGCTGCGATTGTTCACAACAGGTAATACAATTGAGCATATTGATTGAACCACGTCTATGCAGATTCTAAAGGTTTAGAGAGAGTGGATACAAGTAAAAAATCATTTTTTTAATTCTAAGGAGACTTAGCAAAAGCTGTGCATAAAAGTACAAGAGACTCAGCAAAGTGTGGATAGAGCTTTCTGGCATAAATTTATATTTATTCTGTGTACAGACCACAGAAGGAGATGGATGACTTTATATAGGAATGGTGAGTGCAGTGTCGTACGCGTAAGGGCGAAATCGATCTTGCAAGAGGGGGAAAATTGGCTGTGAAAAGTAGCTATTTTTTGTTTTTTATTTATTTTTTATTTATTTTCTTGAATGATCGGATGGTTTACTGAATGTGAAGTAAGTCTTATTTTTTCTGTGGCGAAAGTTACAGAGTTTGTGACTCCCATGAATCATTATCATAGGACATTGTGTTAGCAATGGGCAAGTAGCATCTGGGACGTTCAGATTCAAGCAGATTACGCAATCCTGTCCGGTGGACCAGCCGTAGTTTCAATTCACAAGTAAAAAATAACATGCCATCAAGTCAATTATGATATTCTAGTGGACCACATAATGAAACTCAACAAATACCCGAACATTGTTACAGATATGAGAAAATTGTAGAACATGACGGTAATAGAAAACAAAATTGAAGGCATTGGAACAGTCCAGGAAAGTAACTGTAGAAACTGGAAATCAAGGGAAGACCCGAGACCATACAGGAGACAGCACAACTTAAGTCAACTATAATATTAAGAAGAATCCTGAACATCTTAGGAGACGTATTGTCACTCAGACTTAAGTGAAAAAGCACCAGTTAAAACTAGTATGAGAAACTAACAAAGGGTAATAATAATAATAATAATAATAATAATAATAATAATGGTAGAAAAGAATGGAAAGTGGTGTCAGAGGAGGTGGTTGCAGTGACAAGGATGGAGGATGAAATTAGACAAAAATGAACAAGCAGGGTATCTTTTTAGGAGAAGCAATCATATATTTATTATCCTGAGATGAAGAAAGAGAGAATAAATAAATAGATAAATAAAGAGGAAATATCAGCAGTGTGGTAACAAGACTGACCTTAAAGCTTTCAAAGGATTAACTTTACTTTTTACAGATAGACCGATTGAAATTTCAAGTGAATTCTGATGAATTAAAATTAGTACGAAATAGTGCATCTATTTCAGCTAACTTAAATAACGTATATATATATATATATATATATATATATATATATATATATATATATATATATTGTGTATGTGTGAGTGTGTACATGTGTGTGCATGCGTATGTGTTTGTGTAATTTTAATATAGCAAAACAACTATTTTCGATATAACGGAGACGATTGTAATGTTAATTAGAATTGCTCGCTCCTAGTTAAATAGAAGTATGAATACAATCATTTAGCGTAGTTAAAAGCATAACAAAAGTTATCATTACTTTAAAAAAATAAAGAATAATTATTATAAAATGAATCCGCTGTTATTCTTTTTTGGAGACAATCTGTTTCTCGATATCGTACATAGTCAACGGCAGATTGCAGATTACAGGGTTGCATAGCACAAAAAATGTAATGCGATACACAAGGGATGCTAATTCTTAGGTAATTATATAGGGGGCCGATTATTGAGTCGTCACCGTTGGGCGACGACCGCTGTACCCGTTTTTGGAATGATCATCTGGTGATTAGAAGGCAAATCAATAACCACATCATGTGGTGTTATCAGCGAAGACTGCTATGTCGATTATAGTGATAAACTCACAATCTCTTTCGTGAGGGAAAACACAAAAACACAACTCGCCACAAATATATGACCTTTTGTTGTTAATTCTTTTTGTCCAGTTAGTGAGGCCGTACGTGGAAACGGGTGACGAACACCATGTCCGGGGTTGATTCATGGGTGTTCCTTTGTCCTAATAGGAACCAGCTCATCTGGATCGTTCGGTCCACTCTACAGATAACCTCGCTTTTGTCTCCATCAACAAAGAACGTGTCTAGAAAGAACCCAAACTCTTTATTGTGGTCTCAGAAACAACCAATCCCAACTTCCGTCTGTCTGGGTTGTAGATAGCCCGACCCACTGTCCATTTGACCATTTAAATTACTGATGTTGTCGCATAATTTCGTCAACTCTCGTTAATTGCCGTATTCGCGTTCAATTGTATTTAGCCTACCCATCAAGATATTTAACATTGTCGACTTTTCTCTGCTGGATTATTTTTTATCAATTATCTACTCGCACCTGAATACAACTTCCCTTTACAATATTAAAAACAACCTTATCTTTGTTGTTTATTATACTGTCTTAAGATGTTGAACAGGTGGAATCGTAAGTCTCTTTAAATTAAGTTATGAACTTGAATTTGTATTTACGACTTTGTCCTCTCTATCTGTCTTTTCTTAAACCTTTCTGATCGGTCCTACCTGCCCTTTATTTGTACAGCCTGTCTCAGAATATGTGACGACATTTTCAGTCTGCTGTTTTTCTGTTGAGAGACAATATTTTCAAGAACAACCATGGACATAATTTGTGGTTGACATGCCACTCTAAGTTGACATAAAATATGGATTGATAATATTTTTAGACTTGAAAATGAATTCGAAATATAATTACTATTTACAGTAGTACGTATTAATGGATAGCGTGTGTTATTTCCTTATTGCTTATCTGTGCAATTATAGAAAATGGTAATTATTCCATTTAGAATTTTTGCCCAGGATAACGAAATTCAGAAATCTCTTTTTTTCACTGCAAAAACGGGAACGTTTGCAAATTTTCATTTATCAAAAGTCTGAATGAAAAACCATGTTTAGTAAATTTGTTATCAGCTACTCAGCACTAAATATACAGGAAATGTTCTTGAAAATGGGTAAATTAGAATCTTACATGACCAACATCGTAAAACAAAAGTTTGAAATAACACTTTTTGGCTCCCCCCCCAAAAAAAAAGTCTTACACAGTTTTATAACTAAATAATCTATTGACGTTATTAAATGCTTGGTATAATGTTATGTTGATTTAATCTGAGTCAAATCCAGTGTAATTTTCCAAAACACTCTCTGATGAAGCCCATAAAGGGACAATCATTATAATAAATTAATAATTTACTAAATATAAGTTTTCTCAGGATATTTTTCTTCCATTCTGTCGGAAATCTTTTTTTTTCATATGAAACAGAGTTCATGTCTTTCTATCAATATAGTTTAACTCCTCATTATATGGCATTCTTCTGAATTTAGAAGACCAGTTTATATACTTCGGTAGCAATATCTTATCTATTAAAATCACTATCAACATAGGCATAAGTAAAGTGTGGATTGGTGTTGACAGATAATCAACCGTATGGAAATCTGATTACTAATAGAATAAAAGGGAATTCTTTCGAGCTGTTGACGTTTCATTACCACTGTATGTTTGCACAAGTTGGGCTCTAACGAAACGCTTGGAGAAAAAAAGGCTAGGTGGGAATTTCACAAGGATGGTGCGTGCTATTTTAGGAACTCTGAAGCAGCAGTCTAAAAATATCAATTATATGGCCATTTACCTCCCATCCCGCAAACTATCCAAGAGAGACGAGCAATACATTTTGGTCACTTCTGGAGAAGTAAGGACGAATTCATAAGCAACGTTCTTCCATACACTTTACACATGGATACAACAGTGTTTGTCGACCAGCAAGAGTTGCATTCATCATGGCTGGACTGGATGCCGTCTAGAGCACTTACTATATCCTATGACCACTAGTAACGGATGGTAGAGAGAGAGAGAGAGAGAGAGAGAGAGAGAGAGAGAGAGAGAGAGAGAGAGAGAGAGAGAGAATTCATGCTATTGGCACGCCGTAATGATGATGATGACTTCCTTGTTTGAAAGATGCAGACTGAATATATATTTTCTTCATTTCTTTACTAGAAACCTTTACCCCCACGTCATACATACGCATTTACGTAGAGGCATCTACAAATCAGCTTATTCTGTACTGAGCGCTCTTTCACTTCGAAGGTTAAGTTACCTCGGCTAAAATTAATTTAGTGTAGCAAAGGTCTTGTGGGATGAATTGGAAAAAATAATGGATGGACTATGAAAAACACAGACATTATATAAAAGTGGAAATAACTAACAAAAAAGAAAATAATTGAAAAAGATTAGAGATAAAATCGAATAAAAATCAAAACCAAATCTGTTTACATTATAAAAAAGCTTATAAAAATTTCCAGAAAAAGAGAATCGCTCTCTAATACGATATTAAAAAAAAAAAAGTATGAGAAAGGAAACATTTAAAAATTGAAGCGGAAATAATTTTAAAATTCAGTTGGTACAACGATTGCTCCGAAAGTAATGCTTCATATTCATTTACATGAAGGAAATTATGACCTCAGTGACCCCAATGATCTTAAGCTGTGATATATTTTCATTAAATGCTTGATTAATTTTAACGGCATGTCAACCCCGCTATGGTTATTTTATACCTAGAGCCTAGTGAATCGCGTTCATTATACATTTGCAGAGTTGTTTCTTCAGTATGTTCTCGCACATGGTTCTATTGAATACAATAATTTTTAAAACAATGAACATAGATAGGACCCTAACAGGTACTACCACTCCGGATGAAAGTGAATCTGAGTGTAATGGCAATGAAAAGGTACTCACACTCCATAAATCTCCAGTAATGCAGCCTTAACTTATCAGGCAGTTTAGCTTAATGCCCTGGATACAATCTTTTGTAAGGGGCAAAGTTTTCTGCTAAAGATCATTAATTCTGTAAATATTCATTACCATTGGCTATGTATTTAGGACAGTGATAATCCAAAGGCTACCTGCAGTGCTATCAAGCATCTGCAACAGTGTGTGAGCATTCGCAGAAGCCATGACGGCGTAGTAGTTAGGAAAATTATAGCAGAACTTTCACCGGTAAAGTTCCCCCACTCCTCCACTCCCAGACTATGCTGATCGAAACGCTCTTCATTTAATGGACTGTGTTAAACGGGGCTTCTTAATCATATCGTTCTTGCATCTACTGAAATGCATTATCCGCTGCCTTACTCTGCTCATAGACATTGTTTTATCTCCGTAAATTTACAATAACTATCAATAAATATAAATGTACGCAATTTTTTTCACTGACTCACTAGTTTATATCAAATGAATTGTTGCTAGTCTTTCGCTTAGTTGCTTTCCGAAACAAGGGACAATGTATGGATTATTGAAAGAAAGTTTAAGACTCCACTGCTATATCACCAACATCTGCTTTTGACTTTGTGAGACAACATACGAGAAATGAATTACAAATAAAAAAACTGTCACATGAATTATATAAGTTCTATAGGTAGATATTTCTTAATCAGTGTTGGTTAGAAAATTCAGAATCGGAAGGAGTTAAGTGGAAAATTACTGTCGATTGTTATTGAGAGGTAATGACCTTTGCTTATTACAAAAATTTGCGATTAGAAGCGCGTGACAGTTTTAAGGTTTTAGTCAGTTGCGACTAGTTACTTACTGAGAAAAGACACTGTTACCGGCTCGCAAGAGGTCGCTTCTCATTGCGTGGTTTTGAGCTGGAGTTGTTTTAATAAAAGCTATACAATAAAAAACAGTCTTGATTTATTAACAAACAAAAAATGCACGACACCCAGCGCTAAGAAGAAAGAATAAAGCAACATACAGAATCAGACCAGAAAAGACGATGACCGATGTAGTAGAAATAAGAGGAAAATAAGAACCAAACCAATTTTCCCCCCATCATCACCCTACCCGGCCTCCCTGTCTCTGTCTCTCACTCTCTCTCTCTCTCTCTCTCTCTCTCTCTCTCTGTCTGTCTGTCTGTCTCTCTCTAGCATTTATATACCCAATGTGTTGTGGGTATATAACATTACTTTCGAAGTGACCCTCTAATGAAATGAGAATGGAAGCTTTTGTTTATCGCTGGCAAAAATACACAAGTAGTAGAAATGACTAAGTAAAAAACTATGGTTTCTAAGGGGAAAACTGTTACGATCAATACCGAGAGACTTGTCTCTTGTCTGGTCCCAACTCTCGCTTTTCTGACGGTTGTAACTCTATTGCCCATTCTCTCAACGAAACTTCACCTACGATGTTACGACAATATAACTCAATTGGTCGCGATCCGATAATCTCATAGTTTAAACTTTCTGGTTCTCTTTCGTTGCAAATCACAACCTTCTGGTTGGCATCATTCCCGCTAGTAAAGACGATGGCGTAGAGTCCGCGTTTTGGTTTTATTTTAATATCTGCAACTACGTGAGTGGTTGAGCAGCACAATTTTTGAATGGCAATCTCTGGAATCTCTGGTGTAGTGACAGCGAACACTTCGGTGGCCAGGTTGGATGCCTTCGGTAATGCGGTGCAGAGTAACACCCCTCCTGCAGCTGGCATAGTGAGATCATGTCCATGGTTGCTCGAAGCCACACCGTGTTCCTGGATAGGTGCAAGATGCAAAGTCTGTAGACGCGCCAGTGTAACACGCGCAAGACTATGCTGAAGTCGCTCCGATCTCCTTTGTTCCTGTATAAGGGGGACGATGGTAGCGTCCCGCTTGTCCTGAGGGATGTGTCCATGTTCCTAGCAACTACAGAGTCGCTAGTGTAGTGGTTGGAGAAGTGCTGCCCCATGCCTTGAATATATTAGCTGGTATGCCGTCACTCCCGGTTGCTTTCTTATCAGCGAGAAGGTCCTCTCGATTTTGTAGTGGAAACCTACGTATCCTGGGCAGGTTGTTATGGAGGATAAGCTGTCGCCCTAGCAGCAGATACTCCCTCTCCACACAGCCGTTTTGGTCCAAAGGAAAGGTAGGAACCAATTCGGTTTGGCAACGACGGTGCCACAGGAGTTGCTAGGAAGTACTGAGATTCAGCACCACCCACCTTAGGGACTCCAGCTCCGGATTTGTTTTCGGGGTTTACTTCCTTAGCCTTTCCTTAGAATAAGGTAAAGCCGCGAGGCAACGGTGGTTTTAACCTTCTAACTGTTATTAAAACTGTACTTCCAAAGTAGGACATCTTCCCTCAATTGTGTTTAATGTAACTAGTTCCCTCGGGTTCCAAATACATAATGTTCGTATTATTTTGTTGTTATTGTTGATACTTAAAAGAGAATAAAGTTATATAAAAAGAAGCTGGTAATCTGCTTAATGGCATTGACATTTGGTTATTTGTTATCTGTGTTGTCCTATATGTTGGAGTACAACTACCTAGCAGAGGGTGTAATGCTGATTTTCAAGGCAAACTAATTATATTGTCCATTAGTACTGCACCATCTCCCACCTCCATGCTTATTCTACTATGGTTTTGTGCTGTAAATAGATAATCTTATTAACCCTAGACTAATGGATGTAGAAAACAATGGAAAGAATGGAATGAGAAATTTAAAAAATGGAAGAAGAAAATTGAAAAAGAAAAAAGAAACAAGAAAAACTATAAAGAAAATTAAAAATGATAAGTTAGAAAAAGCGAGATAATAAAAAAAGAAAGAAAAACGAAAGAAAGAAAGAAAGAAGAAAGAACGAAAGAAAGAACGAACGAGTACAAAAATGAAAAAGAAAAAAAAAGCGAGTAATGAAATGAAAAATAAGAGGCAAAGGAAAAAAATTTAAAAAATAAAAAGCGAGAGAAAAAAACAAGTAACAAAGAATGTACAGAAAATAAAATGAAAAAGAGGGGAAAAGAAACGGAAAAATATTAGAATAAATAAGTAAACAAATAAATTTTTTTTGTTGTTTTTTCGAATGAGGTGAAATCTTTCTGGGGATAAAAAGAAAAAGAAAACCAGACATAAAAACGGATTTGTAAATAAAAAAAAGAGAAAAGTATGAATGGAGAATGAGAGAGCTATGTTGATCAATAGAATTTAATCCATCAGCACTAACCTCTTGAGTCTAAAGGGAGACTCTACCGACCCGAAAGTCGACTATAATATCTTTTGACTTATTCTGTTTTTGGTCATCGCTCAATTCCAGGGTTCAACGTCTGAAAGTTGACCCGCTTCTCCAAACAATAACAAGACCACAATGGAAACAAACAAACAAATACACTTGACAAATGATGAAGAATACAAGAAACGAAACACACGCTTATAAAATTGTGCTCATCTGGAATTTCAAGATTTATATAGTATATTATTGTGTAAAGGTTGAATTGAATAAACAAAACAAAAAAGATCGAAAAGCTATTCTTTAAGCAACATTTTGGAGTTAATAGAAACACTGCCCCTCTGTGGCAAAAATTAGGGAATTAGCACATTCAGTAAATATTCAACTTGTTTCTTTTTTTAAAATTTAACAGTAGATAATCTAACAACAGATAAGAAGCAATTCATATTAATTAATAGTTAAACATTCTGATTTCATAAACTATTGATTACACTGGTTTACAAAAAATATTTTTTGTCTGAGGCAAGAATGTGAATAGGTGTTTTTTACTAATTTAGGTGTGCTGAATTCAAATTTATTAACAGTTTTCTGTCTTTTAAATAGTCTCATTTTAGTATATACAGAGTATATACGTGCTTATTTCAACAGTTGCCACAGCTTATTACAGATAAAAAAGGATAGATAAAGAACATTGACAGAATAAATATACTTGGATGACACAATGTACACAATTCATAGTACCACAGACAGTTAGAAGTGTGTTTTCCTAGATGATCTGCTGTATTTTGCCTCCGCAAGAGCATCCAGCAGAAGTTCCGGGGTTCCACTTGCCTTGGTAGTTGCTCTCCATCTTCGTAATGTTTTGGTGGAATCTTTCACCGTGCTCATCACTCCTTGCTCCAAGGTTTGGATGGAAGAAGTTGAGGTGGGATTGGAGAAAATTAATTTTGAGTGACATTCGGCATCCCATATGCTCATAAGTATTTAGCAACTTCTCAATACAGGCTTGGTAATTTGGTACGCGTGTGTTACCAAGGAAGCCACTACAGAGTGACTTAAATGCTTCCCATGCTCTCAGTTTCCTGCATAATAACTAAAAAAGAAGACATAAATCACACAATATTAGAAATTAACCCTGAATGCATATACGCCTTTATGTACAGTATGTGTACAAAATGTATAGTATGCATATCTAAAAAAATAGAGGTGATGAGTAAAAACGGATTTCAAATCTGAATTCAGCACCCCCAAATTAGGTTATAACAGCCAATTTTGTGCTTGCCTCAATTTCTTTGTAAACCAGTGTTATTGGTAGTTTGTTCTACGGCTTATTAAACATTTGTGGGTCATTTAATGCCAAATCAAGTCATTTTGATATCAGGTTGCTTACAGAACCTGCTATTGCTTAAATGGCCACCAATCTAAGTATTGTACAGGGTCATTGCTGCTCAACTTCGGTGATCTAGCGGGAACCGATGCTTTCAATGTGACTTTACCAGAATCCCATAAAATATTCCTAACACAAACTTGATTAAATTTTTCAAAGTAATTCAATAATGTTTTTCATTTCCATGTAGATTAAAATGATATGGAATATCTCAATGCTAAGCAAAAATTATGAAATGATCTTTTAATTTGCATTCCTAAAACAACTATTTAAATCAATGGAATAATTTTTCCGAGACCTGCAGTTTTAGTAAAATCTGAAGGCTAGGTTCCTCCTTTGCCTTACAATATAATTACAGAAATTAGGGATTTCCAGTCCATAAATCAAGGATCGTCTTTGATACAAAAATTAACTTATGCACGAACATATATGGGAGTTGTCGTTCATTGGCCACAAGGAAAGTATTTATTGAATTTATTTATCTATACTACAAATGTGTGTGTATATTTCTTTATCCGATAATCATGTCTAAATGCAAATTCCCAAACATATTTGAAGGAGTGAGGGAAACGGAAGCATAGAATCAAGTAGAAAAAAAATGGTTGAGGGAAACGGAAGTAGAAAATTTTTTTCAAAAACAAACAAAGAGAATGAGATAGCAAGCAAGAGAGAAAGGAAGGAAGGCAAAGTAGATGGAAATAAGTAAATATATTTATCGCGAAGAATAGAAAGAATGAAGAAAAGACAAAAGAGATGAATTGAAAAAAGAAGAAATGGGCTGCTAGAATATATTATCAAATATTACAAGACAACCACCCACAAAGTTGTCGGGTAGAACTTAGAAAATCCATATTTTTCAAATGAGCAGCTATGACTTCGTTTGGTTTCTTTGTTTAATGACATATCAATCTTCGTGGGTTATTTAATGCAAGGCTATACTTGGAGAAGAATCGTAATAACACTATTTAATCTATAGATGTATGGATGAGGGGGTTAATGTGACATTCAAGAGTATTAGTCCAGAAGTGAACATAATAGTGTGAAACATATTACAATGTCTCAGTCCAGCACAATAGCCGCTACTTCTATGGAATACCCTCCATGCCAAATATAGGTTCGATATACATTAATAGATAGTGATATAAACCTCCACATATTTGCTAAAGACAACTTAATACGTGAAATGAAGAGACTAAAAAAAACGAACCAGAATGTTTTTTACGTTTAAAACTTTTAATTGCGCATCTTGGTTACATCTATATACCAACATCCATAGAAAGATTTAAAAATATATGTAAGGGTTATTTCAAATAAATAAAACAATCCTAATGTATATTTTACTTTGATTCAAAATACTGTGACTTTTATCTATTTTCCCGAATAACATAATGCATTTGATCAAGTAAAATCAGAAGCAGAAGCAAGTAACTGTTTTTAGATTTAATATCAAAGTAATGCATTTGTTAGAGTTTTCAAATTCACAGAGGCTTTGTGTATATTCTATGTCTAAAATAATTTTTAACTTAAAAGCATATTTACATGTTTAATTTTCAAGGGACCATAGGTAAAGTAGTTCGTTGAAAATTAAAACATTTTTTTACAATCCATATGTATATATATATATATATATATATATATATATATATATATATATATATATATATATATATATATATATATATATATATATATATATATATTGTGGGTGTTGTAATAGGTAAATTGTCATCGTTTTAAATTCTTCATTTCACGTTTGCACTTTATTTGGTTTTCTCTTCTGTACATCGGAGTCAGTTGGACACTGTTTATGAGGAAAGAAGCACCATGACATAATTCCCAATTTCGAAATGGCATAATGTAATCCTTAGTATTCACACGAGAAGCTTCAATACGAACAGTTTAGAGTGTTTGTGCGTCAATCTGTGAGCAGTGCAGAGGATTCGAAACAGTTGTATGATCCAATGGTGATTAAAAATTATGATCGTTCTGATTAAAAAAGACTCTCGATTTTTCTGGTGAGATCCAGAGCATGATTGACAAGGACATTCTTTATTTCATAAATGGATAAAAAGAGTCATTTTTATTACAGTTTTTGAACAAAGTTAAGTATCTCTTTCAACATAACATGATTTACTTTTTACACAGGAGAAAAAATGTCTGTCACTGTGATAGTGAACTGTGCTAGCTTCTTCTGTCCCCATAAGATGTCCCAAACACCCAGTCTACATAATGGTTACTGTGGTGGTCACTAGTGATGGTGAAGCCTCCGTTCATCTTCTCACATAGCCTTACATTCGGAGGCCTTCCTCACATTCCCAAGAGGGAGTAGTGCTTTCTGTATCGTGAGGGTGTCTGTTAGAAGACCTCTGGCACAAGCATTTTGCACCATGCCACACATGCAGGGGAACCCAGTCCTAACTGTCAGAAAAATTCTGTGATCACATCATCCATAACATTTGGCCACTTAACTCTGAGTTTGAAATTGAATATGTGTGGTGCGAAGTTGAGCTACAAAACTCCGTGCAGCATCAAAATTAAACTAAAGTTAAGGATAAGGACAGCATTTAGAACTTTAAACTAGGAGACCGTTGTAAGGATTGCAAGATATTCCGAAGTTGTCTGGAGGCCTTGGTTGAAGCCAATGACGATTTCTTTGAATGAGTTTAATCTATAGTATTTCAAGATATTTTCATATCATTTTCTTAATATACCTGATAAAGATAGATGTCAGTGTGATTTTCATTTTTTCGTGATTTATACAATTTACACATTGCACCATATATCAATATATATATATATATATATATATATATATATATATATATATATGTGTGTGTGTGTGTGTGTGTGTGTGTGTGTGTGTGTGTGTGTGTGTGTGTGTGCAACTGTTGTTTTATCCGATATAATGATCAGTTTCTTGCAGTTACGTAACAAAAATATGTTAACATATTAACCCAAAGAACCCTCATACGGGTATTAGATTAATACTGATCATCCTCACCGCCACTAGAAGCGAGCAAGCATCGTAATACCACAACACATACAATCTGTAATACAAGCTACAAAACACATTAACCTTCGTATTTAATAATAATTGCTTTATCAAGAAAGATTCCAGTCAAACCATGAAAGAGGTGGTAAAAATCCTTGGTCAGACCAATTGGAAATAACCTAGAATTATGAAAGGTACATGCAATAGTACTACATAGTACTACCGAAGTTCACAAAATTTGGCGTATCATTTCACAATCTTTAAATTATCGAAAAAAATTAATACAATTCATACAATACATTTTCAGCAACCTTTTGTAGAGTTACATTGTCTTTTTATAAATAAATCAATTATTATTATTATTATTATTATTATTATTATTATTATTATTATTATTATGTAAGTATTTCATGGAAAATTATAGATACAAATAGGACAGGCTGAATCCACCACCAAGAGCAACCCCACCCAGTAAAAACCTAGGTGCTACAGATCTGCAGCACTATCACAGACATGGTGCGACTCTAGAATAAAAACTCAATAATTAGTTTAAAAACTAAACACCTAATTAAAAACTAAAATGACCCTGCAAAAATGAAATAGTGTTCAATACTAAAACTCCCGTAGAAACAATACAGCAATATTTTAAAAAGATATCTTAACTTATTACTTTAAGTTCAGCACTCTTGACTGTTGACGTATATATATATATATATATATATATATATATATATATATATATATATATATATATATATGTAAAGACAGAAATAAAGAAGGAAAGAAGGAAAGAAAATGAATGCAGATCAATAGATTATAGGTAGATAGAAATATAGATAGGGATATTTATTCATGGTGAGAGAAGAAAATTAGAAATCTCAGAATGAAATTCAATTCACATTTCGTGACGCGCCAAACTGAGATACCAGACATCCAATCCCAATGGACAGTTATCTCCCTCTATTAAATCCATTTTTAGCGCGCACCATTTTCAGAGGCGACCATCTAAGACTTATTGGGCAACCGACTGAAAACTTTCTCCACCAAATTCGTTTATAAATAACAAACAATGATGAATATGAGTCATGAATCTATTTGAAGACAAAGACAAAAAAGATAAAAAGGAAACCTTCTATTGTGTTTGTCGTTAGCGATTTTTTTCTTGTAAAACATATCAATGTTCAAATCACAGTCAAGGTCTGTCTTCTAGAAATCAGAGCCTATTTTGTGCTTGCCTCAATTTCTTTGTAAACCAGTGTTATTGGTAGTTTGTTCTACGGCTTAATAAACATTTGTGGGTCATGTAATGCCAAATCAATTTTGATAGCAGGTTGCTTACAGAACCTGCTATCGCTTAAATGGCCACCAATCTAAGTATTTTACAGGGTCATTGCTGGTCAACTTCGGTGATCTAGCGGGAACCGATGCTTTCAATGTGACTTTACCAGAATCCCATAAAATATTCCTAACACAAACTTGATTAAATTCTTCAAATTAATTCTATAATATTTTTCCTTTCCATGTAGATTATGTTTTCACTTTTGAGAAATTGTTACAATATACTATTAGAATTAAAAAGATGAAATAAAATTACTGCAAAATAATCATAGATTAACTCGTATAGTTTAAAGACTCAATTAATAATCAAGCAACACACTGAGGAAATTAAACATGAGTTGACCAGGACATAACGAAGAAAAAGAAATCAGAAGAGAGAATCTGGATTTCTTTCAATAGCAGCACAAAAATAGCTAATTATGTCAAGGTAAAATTGATTATACACACAATAGCAAGTGTAGGTTATGTGGTGATAGAGATGATACAGTTTATCATATAAGGTGCAGAAACTTGCACTAGTGAATACAAAAATAATCATGTGGGTAAGGTTTACCTATACTGACAAATAGTATATGCACAAACCAAAATCTGATCCAAAATATAGATAATATAAAATTCTCTTTTATGAACGGACCATCAAATCCCGGTCAGAAGGCCAGATCTAAAGTTGAATTACACGAAGAAAATAAGTTGTCATCTAGTGGATTCTACCGTTTCAGCGCATCATAGTGAAAGAAAAATAAGGTGTAAAAAAGGACAAACCCCCGGATCTTGCCAAAGAGCAGAGAAGGCTGTGAAGCATGATGGTTACGGTGATACCATTTTTAGTAGGAGCCCTTGGTTCTCTACCCAAATACCTAGAAAAGAGACTGGAAATTGGATCTGAAACGAGGAACTGGGACCTACCAGAACACATCGCTGTTAAAATCAACTATGATGATTAGAAGAGTTCTAGATATCTGAGGATTGTCATAGAATATTATTATTATTATTATTATTATTATTATTATTATTAATAATAATAATAATAATAATAATAATAATAATAATAATAATAATAAGTTTCCATGCATTATCACCAGTACTATTTGTTATATCAATGTCACTCTCTATATACCAAGGAAATGTAAAACGCTGTAGAATTCTCAAAATTGCAGTAGAAAATAAACTATCTCAAGTACAAGGGTAATACAGCTAAAAAATCAGGATAATATAAGAACACTTGGAAAAAAGGATACTTAAAATACTTGGTAAATTCGGAAGCGCACAATCAGAGATGAAAGAAAAAGTTAAAAAATATCTCAGAAGAAATTGGTTGCAGAAATGAGGCGATCAGCCCTGTAATAAGCGAATGAAGCAAAATATCATACGCATACTAGGCTAGGCAAAACTGTGTGGAAAAGGTGATTCATTGGGAATTGTGCAAGAAGCTGAATTTTGACCATACAATAAAATGGTATATTAAAAAAACAGAATCTGTTTTTGAGAATGAAACGCATAAAATTCACTGGGACTTTGACATACAAACGAATCATCTCATCCCAGCCAGAACACCGGAACTAGTACTGAGTAACGAGAAAAAGAGAACTTGTCACCTGGTAGATTCTGCAGTCATATTAGATCACAGATGAAAATGAAAGAATACGTAAAGATAAACAAATACATGGACCTTGCTTAAGAATTGAGAAAACTGTGGAATATGAGGCTAAAAGTGGTATCAAGTGCAATTGGTGCACTTGGAACGATTCCCCAAATTTTAGAAAACAGACTAAAGGGATTGGAAGTCAGAGAAAGAATTGAGACCATCCAGACAACGGTATTGTTAAGATCAACAAGAATACTTAATAGAATTTTAGATACCTGAGGAGACAAGTTATCATTCAGACTCCAGTGAAAGTCTACCCTTTGTCCTACTTTTATCTATACTTTTCAACGCCTATTGCATGATAGTGAAATGAAATGTAGCTCCGGCCCACGCCGGGGGTCATGTGGCTTCGGCCCTGGATCTTTACGAGTTAATAGCGTCGATCCCAGGGGGCTATCCACCCAGGCAACACCTGCCCCCTTGATTTAAAGGGGCAGGGCTGGTTTATTGCCCAGTGCCTGAGGCGCCCCCCTTGAGGGGGAATGCCGACGGGATCGACGCAATTTTTCACCTGCCACCCCATGAGTCTCGGCTTGTGGGTGGACCCACGTTAATAGGGACTTTGTGCCTGACCCGTACAAGTGGGGTACGCGGTAAATACTATGATAGTGAAATGAAAAATAACTCGGCAAGTATTTGAACTTAGGCCACTCTGTCCATTAGACAATTTTTGTTACGCCACTCTGATAATGTAAATCATAAAGCAAATATAATTTTCAAATCATAAAAAAAACTATATTTTTAAATACCATAAATTATTGTTGTAATCATCAGGCGGAAAACCAAATCCGAATGTTTTCTCTGAATGTTTGAGATGAGACTTCATGATTAGTATTATCTGCGTTATTCGGATTATTGTCTTCATCTTCATTGTTATCTGTACAATGTTTCGGCCGATATGCCCTCCGGCCTTCTTCAGATATTTCTTGTCGGACTCGGGAACTTCCTTCCGTACTCGGGAACCTTTTTTTTCGGACTCGGGAACCTTCTCGGACTCGGGAACCTTCTTTTCGAACTCGGAAACTTCCTTGTCGTAGTCGGGAACCTTCTTGTCGTAATCGGGAGCCATCAGGAAACTTCGAACCTAACCCTTTAATCAGTCCACGGGTGTATCCTGTTCTCATTCTGCTAACCATAACTGGGGTAGGAGCTGTGTTAATTATTTTTCTATTTAACTGCACCTAGACGTGTGTTTTTTTCAATCTGATCTAGCCTTTTTAATTATGGGTCCCCATATTGTATTCATTTCCATGCTCGGTCTACTTAACAACCCGGACCACTGCTTTACAATGTTTTTCTAGTCTTACTTTCAGTGGACGGCATGTTTCACCTTTGTATTCGTTGCTACAGCTGCATGGAAGGGAATACACACGATTTTGGTCATGTTGTATTCTTGACACGGAGGAGATGTTTATGAAGAGTTGAGTCACTCCTGAATGTTGTCCTGATGTCATAGGGATTACATATCTTTTGTGTCTTTTCAGCCAAGCC
>CM042164.1:26293155-26305655 GCA_023376005.1 Doryteuthis pealeii
GTCCATGGCCCTTCCTTCGGCTCCTCGAATGATTTGCCAGGATTTTTTCGTGATGCCGCTCTACCCTTGCTTTCCTGAGGGTGTGGAGTTTTTCCGGACGATTTGGTAGAGACGAAAAGTCGACTTTCTTTCTCTTGGCCGGCCTCACAACCGGACGTCAATTCGCGCCAAAATCACACGCGAGGTTGCCGTCGCCTTGCAAGGAATTCCTGGCGAGTAACGATCTAGAAGACTGCGTCTGCCTGCCAAAGGAGCAGCTGAAAAGAACACAGGAAAAAGGGGGAAAGAAAATGGCGAAAAGTAGACGAAGAGAAATTTTATCTCCACATTTTTCGGTGTTCATAGAGAAAGTATGAAAAATACATAAACTGAAATAACCCTTTCTTTTTTTTTATCAATTGGATTACGTTTCAGTTCATCTGATCCATTTTTCCTCTTTACTCCTTTATTTTTTTTTTTATATTTCTTCTTTTTCTTTCTTTCTTTTTTCTTTCTTTCTTTCCGAAATGTTTACGAAGCTTAGTAAAATATACATGATCCTTTTTAGATCAATTGGATTACGTTTTTGGTTAATTTGATTCACTTTCGTTTCTTCTTTTTTCCTTTCTTTCTTTTTTCTCTTTTCTCTCGTTCTTTATTTTCTAAATTTGTTTTCATACTTACTTTTCATGTATGGTACATGCTCTTACTGTTTTGAGAAACTTGATTACATTTGGTTTATTTGATTCATTTATCTTTCTTTCATTTTTCTTTCTTTTCTCTTTCATAAACCCTTTTCTTTCTTTCTTTTTTCTTTCTTTTTTCTTTTTATTCGTACTTTCGTTTCCGTTCTTTTCACTTTTCTCTCTTTCATTCTTTTTTTTTTTTACTTTCTTTTTATAAATATGTTTCTTTCTTTTTCTCACTTTCCATATTTATAAAGCTTAGCTAACTATGTTACCTTACATTAGTTCTTTAATGAATTGGATTAAATTTTATTTTATTTTATTCGTTTTTCGTTCTTTCTCTATTTTTATCTTTTTTCTTAGAAAAATATATCTATATCTTTCCGTTTTCTTTTTTGTTTCTTCTTTCTTTCCATGCATACGAAATTTAACCCCCTCTGTTAACTGGCTGTACTATGTGATCACTATTATTGGCTTTAGTTCCTTTGATTCATTTTTCTTTTTTCTTTCCTTCTTTGTTTTTTCCTTCTATGTGCCGTTATTTATTTTTATCTTAAAAAATCTTTTTCCTTCTCACTTTCTTATTTTATTTCTTTCCTACATCTAAAGTTGTTTTCTTCTAATGTCTGTACATGTCTTTATTGTTTTGATCAATTTGATTACCTTTTGGTTTATTTCATTCATCATTCTTCTTTCGTGCTTTCTCTTGTCTTTCTATCTTTCACCTTTTATTTGTTTCATGCTTACGAAGCTTAAAAACGTATAGTACATGACCTACCTGTTTAGATCAATTGGATTATTTTTGCTTTAATCAAATCTTTTTTCTTTCTTTTCCATTACTTTATCGTTTTAAATAATTTCCCTTTTTTCTTTCTTCTTCTTTCTTTTTCAATACTTACAAAAGCTTTACTGTTTGATCAATTGGATTAAATTTGGTTTATTTGATTCATTTTTTCCTTTTATATTCTTTTTTCTCTTTCTTTTTTTCTTTTCATTTTTTACGTTATCATTCTTTTTTTTCGATTATATTTCATTCTTAAGCTAAATATGGCATAGGTTAGTTATTCACTGTATCTTTAGTGTTTGTATATGTAAATGAAATATGTACACACATGTAAATCTATGATTACAAATTAGAATGTAAGTCTTTAAAATCTATTTTCTTACTTCAATTTGTTCAGATCAATTATTTCTGTCCTATTTATATATCATCTCTTTAAATGAATTCAATCAAATATAATGCCCCACTCAATACAATTTCTATTCAGTTTTCAATTCTGGGTTTCATCTGTCCTATTCAGTTTCTGTGCTATTCACCTCAATTCTGTTTTATCTGTCCGATTCAGTTTTGTGCTATTCACCTCAATTCTGTTTTATCTGTCCGATTCAGTTCTGTGCTATTCACCAAATTCTGCTATTTCTCTGTCCGATTCATCAATTCTGTTTTATTTCTGTGCTATTCACCTCAATTCTGTTTTATGTCCGTTCTGTGCTATTCCCTATCTGTTTATCTGTCGATTCAGTTTTGTGCTATTTACCTCAATTCTGTTTTATCTGTCCGATTTCAGTTCTGTGCTATTCACCTCAATTCTGTTTTATCTGTCCGATTCAGTTCTGTGCTATTCATCTACTTCTGTTTTATCTGTCCGATTTTAGTTCGGTGCTATTCACTCAATTCTGTTTTATCTGTCCGATTCAGTTATGTGCTATTCACCTCAATTCTGTTTTATCTGTCCGATTTAGTTCTGTGCTATTCACCTCAATTCTGTTTTTCTGTCCTATTCAGTTCTGTGCTATTCACCTCAATTCTGTTTTTAACTGTTATTTAGTTCTGTGTCAAATTCTGATGTCCGAGTTATGTGCTATTCACCTCAATCTTGTTTATATGTCCGATTCAGTTTGTGCTATTCACCTCAATTCTATTTTATCTGTCCGATTCAGTTCTGTGCTATTCACCTCAATTCTGTTTTTATGTCTATTAGTTTGTGCTATTCCCTCAATTTGTTTATATGTCCTATTCAGTTCTGTGCTATTCACCTCAAATTCTGTTTTATATGTCCTATTCAGTTTTTGTGCTATTCACCTCAATTCTATTTTATATGTCCTATTCAGTTCTGTGCTATTCACCTCAATTCTGTTTTAACTGTCCTATTTAGTTCTGTGCTATTCACCTCATTCTGTTTATATGTCCGATTCAGTTCTGTGCTATTCACCTCAATTCTGTTTAACTGTCCTATTTTAGTTCTGTGCTATTCACTCAATTCTCGATTCATTATGTGCTATTCACCTCAATTCTGTTTTATATGTCTATTCAGTTTTGTTGCTATTCACCTCAATTCTGTTTTATCTGTCCGATTCAGTTCTGTGCTATTCACCTCAATTCTGTTTTAATGTCCGATTCAGTTCTGTGCTATTCACCTCAATTCTGTTTTATATGTCCGATTCAGTTTGTGCTATTCACCTCAATTCTGTTTATCTGTCCGATTCAGTTCTGTGCTATTCACCTCAATTCTATTTTATCTGTCCGATTCAGTTCTGTGCTATTCACCTCAATTCTGTTTTATCGTCCGATTCAATTCTGTGCTATTCACCTCAATTCTGTTTTAATGTCCGATTCAGTTTTGTGCTATTCACCTCAATTCTGTTTATCTGTCCGATTTAGTTCTGTGCTATTCACCTCAATTCTGTTTTATCGTCCGATTCAGTTTGTGCTATTCACCTCAATTCTGTTTTATCTGTCCGATTCAATTCTCTGTCTATTCACCTCATTCTGTTTATATTCCTATCAGTTTTGTGCTATTTCTGTTTTATATGTCCGATTCGTTATGTTCTATTTACCTCAATTCTGTTTTATCTGTCCGATTCAGTTCTGTGCTATTTCACCTCAATTCTGTTTATCTGTCCGATTCAGTTATGTGCTATTCACCTCAATTCTATTTTATCTGTCCGATTCAGTTTTGTGCTATTCACCTCAATTCTGTTTTATCTAAGTCTCTCCTATTCAGTTTTATCTTATTCGATTTAATTGTTTTATATGTCCTATTTAATTGTTTTATATGTCCTATTCAATTCTTTGATATTTAATTCAATTCATTTTTATGTCCCATTAAATTCTGTAGTATTCAATTTTGTTTAATCAGGGTCTGTCCTACTCAGTTCTGTTCTATTAAACTCACTTTTGTTTTAACTATTTAAGGTCTATCAAATTCACTTCCTTCCTATTCAATTCGTTCCTTTTTTTTACTTATGTATGTCCTATTCAATTCTGTCCTATACAATCTGATTCTTTCCAATCTAAGTCTGTCCTATTCAACTCAATTTTAATTTCTCTAAACCCGTTCTATATATCTATGTCCTATTTACATCTATCTTATTCAGTTATCTTCTAGAAAGTAAAAATGTAAGAAAGGATAGACTCTATTAATAGCATCTCAAATTAATGATATTAAAACTAATTATGTCAAAACCGAAATTGACAAGACACAGAATAATATCAAATGTAAGTTATGTGTTGGCAGAGAAAAAACAGAGATGAAATATTTAATGGGAACACAGAAAACTGTCGGAAAAGAATTCAAGTGTAGGCATGACTGGATGGGGAATTTGATCCACTGGAAATTCTGCGAGAAAATAAAATTTGGAAATGCTGATTATGACATATGCCAAACAAGAATCTGTTCGTAAACTGAGGCGCATACAGTACGCTAGGTCTTTGAAATAAAAAAGGAGCCTTAGATTCCAAACAAGAAGACCGAACCTTGTGTTAATTAAAAAGAAGAAAATAACGTTTCAGCAGACCATAGATTGAATATAAAAAGGCACACGCGTGAATATATATCTTAGACTGTAAAAGCAGAAGAACATGAAGGTGACAATGATTGTTGGAGCCCTTGTAACTAGAGCACTTGAAACGAAAAAAAAATGGGAAAACAGACAAGAAGGTGGAGACCAGAACAAGATTTAGGGCCATCTGAGATTTGCTGTTACTGAGACTCCCGTTTAAATACCTATTAGAACTGATGAGAAATACTCAAAGAGTAAAATAATAATAAAGAAGAATGAGATGAAGATTAAGGTTGTGTTTTATGCTGTTTTAAATACACAAAAACTATCCATGTATAACTAGTTGATATTGTCTTGATGCTATCATTGCTGATACTTGCAAAAGCATTGCAGATTATGCTAAAAGGTTCAAGACATGCAATAACCTCCTATAAGTAGCAGAAACCTGATATCAATATTTAAATGCACAAAAAAAAAGAAATTTGATAACGAAACAATTTGTATGGATATAAATATGGGAATTGGGAAAAAGAGCAAAAAGAAGCGGCAGAACGTTTAAGGAAAATACAAATAAAAACATCAATTCATAGAGAAGACAAGATACATCGATATAAATGCATCTACCTGAAATAAAATATATTCAAGCGAATGGAAAGCATCTCGTCCAGATGGAATCGAAGCAGCCTGATTCAAGAAAGTTATAACACTGTACAACACACTGGAAGGATTACGAAGGTGGAGAATGGATTACGAAAATACGGGCAAGTGTCATTTTGTAAGCAATTAGTGACCCCTTTTTTCCACTGCATTAAAACTCACAGGAGATAAGTGTCGTTTAATGTCTGAAATAAAATCTGGCCTATGGAACGTTTAGCGATTTGAACGTTGAGCGAATATCATGTCTCAATAGCCGTGCAGGATATGTGTCATTTTAAAGTTGACATAACTGGGATCAAATATTTTCGCTCGCAATCATCATATTATTTATAGAGCTAATGTCACCATATGTTTCTTTTTTTATTTTGTCATTCGAAACCCCAGAATTATGATTCTGATATTTAAGAAATTGCCAAATATAGATAACGATTTCCCCTTTGTTTGAAAAATAATAGTAAAGGTTCAATTTCTGCTTATGCATGATATAGTATTGCTTATGAATAATTACACCCCAACCAATATTTTCAAAACCTTATTTTTTCTAAATCAATCATTTCTAAATGTTACTATTTATTGTAGGGAATATACTAGCAAAACGGATATTATTAACCCTTTATTACCAAACTCTTACGGCATTAAATCCCTGTATCCCTAATGAAGTTTCAACATCTCCATTAAACAAAACAAAATATATATAATTCCTCCACATTTTAAACTGTCATCTGTCTATTGCCAGGAAACTAGCAATAGTAGCTATAATGTTACAATAACAGCATAATTCGCGTAATATGAAATGTCACGAAAAGTTCTCTGCGTAGCAATGATAGATTTCAAGAGTTTTAAAAAAAGTTTCACTGCTAACTACCAGTGTGCACCGGTTCAAGCCATGATCATAACATCGTAATTGAAATAAGAAAAGAATAGTAAGACATTAGTGAGAAGAAAGGTCGTTGTACTAAGGCATATCTACGAAGATTTTGTGAAAATGTCCTAACGCGCAAGTAAGAAAATAATGACGTCTTTGAAAAATGTATTTTTTATTAATTTGTGATAAACGTTTATTTAGCTTTTAGTTGAGAAAAATGTGGCAATCATGTTAAACTGCAGGATAAATATATGTAATATAATGAACATTTCATGCAGTAGATTATTTGTTTCTTGCTTCGGTCGAATACTTTTTACTGCATCCCCGTATATCAATGACGATGTTGAAAACACGCGCAATCCTTATTGCGTCAAAGATAAATCACTTATTGAGAAAGAATGCGTTACACTTACTGGTATAATTTATAAAAGGGGAAAGATTAGGTACGTCTCATGATTAGTAGTTGTCATAAAGAGGAATGCTGACGAGTTACGCTACTTTGCACCACGGAGTCTGCAACACTGGTCCTTAATTCGGTGTTCTTCACTAAAAATTAAAAAAACAGAAAAGTAATACCAATAAATAAGAGATTATGCCCTGTCAAAAATTGCCTATAGCAGGGAAGCAAGGTACATAATCTTGCTGTGATAAAATTCAGTATTGGCTCTCATAAATAAATACACCATCTACCAATTGTATATAAAATGGAAATAAAAATTTCTTTCAAACAAATAATAGTAGTATTTTAGAGTAATATCATTCGATTAAAACTATTATTATTAGGTGTTACTTATTACGAAAATCAATGTATTAGTGAGGGATGAATACTACTCTACGCAAAAGTACAGTAAGTAAGTATTTTCAAACAAAATATCCGTTTTGATAGTATAATTTTCCACTAGATATGATACAATCATGATATGTTTGTTTTGAAGAAATTTAATATTTTTTATTTTAAAAAAATATTGTTAAATGTGTATTTATTTATGAGCAATACTGAATTTTATCACAGCAAGATTATGTACCTTGCTTCCCTGCTATAGGCAATTTTGACAGGGCATAATCTCTTATTATTGGTATTACTTTTTCTGTTTTATTTAATTTTTAGTGAAGAACCACCGAATTAAGGACCAGTGGTGCAGACTCCGTGGTGCAAAGTAGCGTAACTCCGTCAGCATTCCTCTTTATTGACAACTACGTAATCATGAGACGTACCTAATCTTTCCCCTTTTATAAATTATACCAGTAAGTGTAACGCATTCTTTCTCAATAAGTGATTTATCTTTGACGCAATAAGGATTGGCGTGTTTTCAACATCGCTCATTGATATACGAGGGATGCAGTAAAAAGTATTCGACCGAAGCAAGAAACAAATAATCTACTGCCATGAAATGTTCATTATATTACATATATTTATCCTGCAGTTTAACATGATTGCCACATTTTTCTCAACTAAAAGCTAAATAAACGTTTATCACAAAATTAATAAAAAATACATTTTTTCAAAGACGTCATTATTTTCTTACTTGGCGTTAGGACATTTCACAAAATCTTCGTAGATATGCCTTAGTACAACGACCTTTCTTCTCACTAATGTCTTACTATTCTTTTCTTATTTCAATTACGATGTTATGATCATGGCTTGAACCGGTGCACACTGGTAGTTAGCAGTTGAAACTTTTTTAAACTCTTGAAAATCTATCATTGCTACGCAGAGAACTTTTCGTGAACATTTCATATTACGTCGGAATTATGCTGTTATTGGTAACATTATAGCTACTATTGCTAGTTTCCTGGCAATAGACAGATGACAGTTTAAAATGTGGGAGGAATTATATATATTTTGTTTTGTTTAATGGAGATGTTGAAACTTCATTAGGGGATACAGGGATTTAATGCCGTAGAGTTTGGTAATAAAGGTTAATAATATCCGTTTTGCTAGTATATTCTCCTACAATAAATAGTAACATTTAGAAATGATTGATTTAGAAAAAATAAGGTTTTGAAAATATTGGTTGGGGTGTAATTATTCATAAGCAATACTATATCATGCGTAAGCAGAAATTGAACCTTTACTATTATTTTTCAAACAAAGGGGAAATCTCTATCTATATTTGGCAATTTCTTAAATATCAGAATCATAATTCTGGGGTTTCGAGTGACAAAATGAAAAAAGAAACATATGGTGACATTAGCTCTATAAATAATATGATGATTGCGAGCGAAAATATTTGATCCCAGTTATGTCAACTTTAAAATGACACATATCCTGCACGGCTATTGAGACATGATATTCGCTCAACGTTCAAATCGCTAAACGTTCCATAGGCCAGATTTTATTTCAGACATTAAACGACACTTATCTCCTGTGAGTTTTAATGCAGTGGAAAAAAGGGGTCACTAATTGCTTACAAAATGACACTTGCCCGTATTTTCGTAATCCATTCTCCACCTTCGTAATCCTTCCAGTGTGTTGTACAGTGTTATAACTTTCTTGAATCAGGCTGCTTCGATTCCATCTGGACGAGATGCTTTCCATTCGCTTGAATATATTTTATTTCAGGTAGATGCATTTATATCGATGTATCTTGTCTTCTCTATGAATTGATGTTTTTATTTGTATTTTCCTTAAACGTTCTGCCGCTTCTTTTTACTCTTTTTCCCAATTCCCATATTTATATCCATACAAATTGTTTCGTTATCAAATTTCTTTTATTTTTTGTGCATTTAAATATTGATATCAGGTTTCTGCTACTTATAGGAGGTTATTGCATGTCTTGAACCTTTTAGCATAATCTGCAATGCTTTTGCAAGTATCAGCAATGATAGCATCAAGACAATATCAACTAGTTATGCATGGATAGTTTTGTGTATTTAAAACAGCATAAAACACAACCTTAATCTTCATCTCATTCTTCTTATTATTATTTTACTCTTTGTGAGTATTTCTCATCAGTTCTAATAGGTATTGTTAACGGGAGTCTCAGTAACAGCAAATCTCAGATGGCCCTAAATCTTGTTCTGGTCTCCACCTTCTTGTCTGTTTTCCCATTTTTTTTCGTTTCAAGTGCTCTAGTTACAAGGGCTCCAACAATCATTGTCACCTTCATGTTCTTCTGCTTTTACAGTCTAAGATATATATTCACGCGTGTGCCTTTTTATATTCAATCTATGGTCTGTTGAAACGTTATTTTCTTCTTTTTAATTAACACAAGGTTCGGTCTTCTTGTTTGGAATCTAAGGCTCCTTTTTTATTTCAAAGACCTAGCGTACTGTATGCGCCTCAGTTTACGAACAGATTCTTGTTTGGCATATGTCATAATCAGCATTTCCAAATTTTATTTTCTCGCAGAATTTCCAGTGGATCAAATTCCCCATCCAGTCATGCCTACACTTGAATTCTTTTCCGACAGTTTTCTGTGTTCCCATTAAATATTTCATCTCTGTTTTTTCTCTGCCAACACATAACTTACATTTGATATTATTCTGTGTCTTGTCAATCTCTGTTTTGACATAATTAGTTTTAATATCATTAATTTGAGATGCTATTAATAGAGTCTATCCTTTCTTACATTTTTACTTTCTAGAAGATAACTGAATAAGATAGATGTAAATAGGACATAGATATATAGAACGGGTTTAGAGAAAGTAAAATTGAGTTGAATAGGACAGACTTAGATTGGAAAGAATCAGATTGTATAGGACAGAATTGAATAGGACATACATAAGTAAAAAAAGGAACGAATTGAATAGGAAGGAAGTGAATTTGATAGACCTTAAATAGTTAAAACAGAAGTGAGTTTAATAGAACAGAACTGAGTAGGACAGACCCTGATTAAACAAAATTGAATACTACAGAATTTAATGGGACATAAAAATGAATTGAATTAAATATCAAAGAATTGAATAGGACATATAAAACAATTAAATAGGACATATAAAACAATTGAATCGAATAAGATAAAACTGAATAGGAGAGACTTAGATAAAACAGAATTGAGGTGAATAGCACAAAACTGAATCGGACAGATAAAATAGAATTGAGGTGAATAGCACATAACTGAATCGGACAGATAAAATAGAATTGAGGTGAATAGCACATAACTGAATCGGACAGATAAAATAGAATTGAGGTGAATAGCACAGAACTGAATCGGACAGATAAAACAGAATTGAGGTAAATAGAACATAACTGAATCGGACATATAAAACAGAATTGAGGTAAATAGCACAAAACTGAATAGGACATATAAAACAGAATTGAGGTGAATAGCACAGAATTGAATCGGACAGATAAAACAGAATTGAGGTGAATAGCACAGAACTGAATCGGACAGATAAAACAGAATTGAGGTGAATAGCACAGAACAAATCGGACAGATAAAACAGAATTGAGGTGAATAGCACAAAACTGAATAGGACATATAAAACAGAATTGAGGTGAATAGCACAGAATTGAATCGGACAGATAAAACAGAATTGAGGTGAATAGCACAGAACTGAATCGGACAGATAAAATAGAATTGAGGTGAATAGCACAGAACTGAATCGGACATATAAAACAGAATTGAGGTGAATAGCACAAACTGAATAGGACATATAAAACAGAATTGAGGTGAATAGCACAGAACTGAATCGGACAGATAAAACAGAATTGAGGTGAATAGCACAAAACTGAATAGGACATATAAAACAGAATTGAGGTGAATAGCACATAACTGAATCGGACATATAAAACAGAATTGAGGTGAATAGCACAGAACTAAATAGGACAGTTAAAACAGAATTGAGGTGAATAGCACAGAACTGAATCGGACATATAAAACAGAATGAGGTGAATAGCACAGAACTAAATAGGACAGTTAAAACAGAATTGAGGTGAATAGCACAGAACTGAATAGGACATATAAAATAGAATTGAGGTGAATAGCACAAAACTGAATAGGACATATAAAACAGAATTGAGGTGAATAGCACAGAACTGAATAGGACATATTAAACAGAATTGAGGTGAATAGCACAAAACTGAATAGGACATATAAAACAGAATTGAGGTGAATAGCACAGAACTGAATCGGACAGTAAAACAGAATTGAGGTGAATAGCACAAAACTGAATCGGACATATAAACAGAATTGAGGTGAATAGCACATAACTGAATCGGACATATAAAACAGAATTGAGGTGAATAGCACAGAACTAAATAGGACAGTTAAAACAGAATTGAGGTGAATAGCACAGAACTGAATAGGACAGATAAAACAGAATTGAGGTGAATAGCACCGAACTAAATCGGACAGATAAAACAGAATTGAGATGAATAGCACATAACTGAATCGGACAGATAAAACAGAATTGAGGTGAATAGCACCGAACTAAATCGGACAGATAAAACAGAAGTGAGATGAATAGCACAGAACTGAATCGGACAGATAAAACAGAATTGAGGTGAATAGCACAGAACTAAATCGGACAGATAAAACAGAATTGAGGTAAATAGCACAAAACTGAATCGGACAGATAAAACAGAATGGAGGTGAATAGCACAGAACTGAATCGGACAGATAAAACAGAATTGAGGTAAATAGCACAAAACTGAATCGGACATATAAAACAGAATTGAGGTGAATAGCACAGAACTGAATCGGACATATAAAACAGAATTGAGGTGAATAGCACAGAACTAATAGGACAGTTAAAACAGAATGAGGTGAATAGCAACAGAACTGAATAGGACAGATAAAACAGAATTGAGGTGAATAGCACAGAACTGAAGACAGATAAAACAGAATTGAATGAATAGCACAGAACTGAATAGGACAGATAAAACAGAATTGAAAACTGAATAGAAATTGTATTGAATGGGGCATTATATTTGATTGAATTCATTTAAAGAGATGATATATAAATAGGACAGAAATAATTGATCTGAACAAAATTGAAGTAAGAAAATAGATTTTAAAGACTTACATTCTAATTTGTAATCATAGATTTTACATGTGTGTACATATTTCATTTACATATACAAACACTAAAGATACAGTGAATAACTTAACCCTATGCCATATTTAGCTTAAGAATGAAATATAATCGAAAAAAAGAATGATAACGTAAAAAATGAAAAAAGAAATAAAAAGAAAGACAAAAAAAAAAATATAAAGGAAAAAATGAATCAAATAAACCAAATTTAATCCAATTGATCAAAACAGTAAAGCTTTTGTAAGTATTGAAAGAAAGAAAGAAAGAAGAAAGAAAAAAGGGAAATTATTTAAAACGATAAAGTAATGGAAAAAGAAAGAAAAAAGATTTGATTAAAGCAAAAATAATCCAATTGATCTAAACAGGTAGGTCATGTACTATACGTTTTTAAGCTTCGTAAGCATGGAAACAAATAAAAGGTGAAAGATAGAAAGACAAGAGAAAGCACGAAAGAAAGAATGATGAATGAAATAAACCAAAAGGTAATCAAATTGATCAAAACAATAAAGACATGTACAGACATTAGAAGAAAACAACTTTAGATGTAGGGA
>CM042164.1:26310655-26315516 GCA_023376005.1 Doryteuthis pealeii
CTCAATTCTTTCTCTGACTTCCAATCCCTTTAGTCTGTTTTCTAACATTTTGGGAATCGTTCCAAGTGCACCAATTGCACTTGATACCACTTTTAGCCTCATATTCCACAGTTTTCTCAATTCTTAAGCAAGGTCCATGTATTTGTTTATCTTTACGTATTCTTTCATTTTCATCTGTGATCTAATATGACTGCAGAATCTACCAGGTGACAAGTTCTCTTTTTCTCGTTACTCAGTACTAGTTCCGGTGTTCTGGCTGGGATGAGATGATTCGTTTGTATGTCAAAGTCCCAGTGAATTTTATGCATTTCATTCTCAAAACAGATTCTGTTTTTTTATATACCATTTTTATTGTATGGTCAAAATTCAGCTTCTTGCACAATTCCCAATGAATCACCTTTTCCACACAGTCTTGCCTAGCCTAGTATGCGTATGATATTTTGCTTCATTCGCTTATTACAGGGCTGATCGCCTCATTTCTGCAACCAATTTCTTCTGAGATATTTTTTAACTTTTTCTTTAATCTCTGATTGTTTGCGCTTCCGAATTTACCAAGTATTTTAAGTATGCTTTTTTCCAAGTGTTCTTATATTATCCTGATTTTTTTAGCTGTATTCCGTCCGTTGTTTCTCTCTACGCATATTTCATCACTCGCATGGCCCATTTTCTGATACCGAATTAAATCCCTATATCATGGCAGTATATTCTCATAGTTTGTACAAGGGTTTCAAGTACTTATCCGTTTCTTGAAAAAAAAAATTGTTTTTAAATCTTAATATTACCCTTGTACTTGAGATGGTTTATTTTCTACTGCAATTTTGAGAATTCTACAGCGTTTTACATTTCCTTGGTATATAGAGAGTGACATTGATATTACAAATAGTACTGGTGATAGTGCATGGAAACTTATTATTATTATTATTATTATTATTAATAATAATATAAATATAATAATAATAATAATAATATTCTATGACAATCCTCAGATATCTAGAACTCTTCTAATCATCATAGTTGATTTTAACAGCGATGTGTTCTGGTAGGTCCCAGTTCCTCGTTTCAGATCCAATTTCCAGTCTCTTTTCTAAATCTTTGGGTAGAGAACCAAGGGCTCCTACTAAAAATGGTATCACCGTAACCATCATGCTTCACGGCCTTCTCTGCTCTTTGGCAAGATCCGGGGGTTCGTCCTTTTTTACACCTTATTTTTCTTTCACTATGATGCGCTGAAACGGCAGAATCCACTAGATGACAACTTATTTTCTTCGTGTAATTCAACTTTAGATTTGGCCTTCTGACCAGGATTTGATGGTCCGTTCATAAAAGAGAATTTTATATGATCTATATTTTGGATCAGAATTTGGTTTGTGCATATACTATTTGTCAGTATAGGTAAACTTTACCCACATGATTATTTTTGTATTCACTAGTGCTAGTTTCTGCACCTTATATGATGAATTGTATCATCTCTATCACCACATAACCTACACTTGCTATTGTGTGTATAATCAATTTTACCTTGACATAATTAGCTAATTTTGTGCTGCTATTGAAAGAAATCCAGATTCTCTCTTCTGATTTCTTTTTCTTCGTTATGTCCTGGTCAACACATGTGTAATTTCCTCAGTTTGTTGCTTGATTATTAATTGAGTCTTTAAACTATACGAGTTAATCTATGATTATTTTGCAGTAATTTTATTCCATCTTTTTAATTCTAATGGTTATATTGTAACAATTTCTCAAAAGTGAAAAAACGTGCAATAGGCTCTGATTTCTAGAAGACAGACCTTGACTGTGATTTGAACATTGATATGTTTTACAAGAAAAAAATCGCTAACGACAAACAAAATAGGTTTCCTTTTTATCTTTTTTGTCTTTGTCTTCAAATAGATTCATGACTCATATTCATCATTGTTTGTTATTTATAAACGAATTTGGTGGAGAAAGTTTTCAGTCGGTTGCCAATAAGTCTTAGATGGTCGCCTCTGAAAATGGTGCGCGCTAAAAAAATGGATTTAATAGAGGGAGATAACTGTCCATTGGGATTGGATGTCTGGTATCTCAGTTTGGCGCGTCACGAAATGTGAATTGAATTTCATTCTGAGATTTCTAATTTTCTTCTCTCACCATGAATAAATATCCCTATCTATATTTCTATTCTACCTATAATCTATTGATCTGCATTCATTTTCTTTTCCTCTTTCCTCTTTATTTCTGTCTTTACACACACACACACACACACACACACACACACACATATATATATATATATATATTATATATATATATTATATGTCAACAGTCAAGAGTGCTGAACTTAAAGTAATAAGTTAAGATATTTTTTTAAATATTGCTGTATTGTCTCTACGGGGGTTTTAGTATTGAACACTATTTTATTTTTGCAGAGTCATTTTAGTTTTTAATTTGGTGTTTAGTTTTTAAACTAATTATTAAGTTTTTATTCTAAAGTCGCACCATGTCTGTGATAGTGCTGCAGATCTGTAGCACCAAGGTTTTTACTGGGTGGGGTTGCTTCTTGGTGGTGGATTCAGCCTGTCATATTTGTATCTATAACTTATATGAAATACTCACATAATAATAATAATAATAATAATAATAATAATAATAATAATAATAATAATAATTGATTTATTTATAAAAAGACAATGTAACTCTACAAAGGGGTGCTGAAAATGTATTGTATCAAGTGTATTCATTTTTTTCGATAAGTTAAAGAAGATCATGAAATGATACGCCAAATTTTGTGAACTTCGGTAGTAATATGTAGTATTATTGCATGTACCTTTCATAATTCTAGGTTATTTCCAATTGGTCTGACCAAGGACTTTTACCGCCTCTTTCATGGTTTGACAGGAATCTTTCTTGATAAAGCAATTATTATTAAATACGAAGGTCAAGGTGTTTTGAAGATTGTATTACAGATTGTATGCGTTATGGTAATACGATGCTTGCTCGCTTCCAGTGGCGGTGAGGATGATCAGTATTAATCTAATACCCGTAGCTTTATCAGGTATATTAAGAAAATTATATGAACATATCTTGAAATACTATAGATTAATCTCAATCAAAGAAATCGCAGTTGGCTTCAACCAAGGCCTCCAGACTACTTCGGAATATCTTGCAATCATTCCAATGGTCTTCTGGTTTAAATTTCTAAATGCTGTCTTTATCGTTAACTTTAGTTTAATTTTGATGCTGCACGGAGTTTTGTAGCTCAACTTCGCACCACACATAATCAATTTCAAACTGAGTCTTAAGTGGCCAAATGTTACGGATGATGTGATCACTGAATTTTTCTGACAGTTAGGACTGGGTTCCCCTGCATGTGTGACATGGAGCAAAATGCTTGTGCCAGATGTAAGGTCTTCTAACAGACACCCTCACGATACAGAAAGCACTACTTCCTCTTGGGAATGTGAGGAAGGCCTCCGAATGTAAGGCTATGTGAGAAGATGAACGGAGGCTTCACCATCACTAGTGACCACCACAGTAACCATTATGTAGACTGGATGTTTGGGACATCTTCTGGGGACAGAACAAGCTAGCACAGTTCACTATCACAGTGACAGACATTTTTTCTCCTGTGTAAAAAGTAAAGCATGTTACATTGACGGGGATACATGACTTTGTTCAAAAACTGTAATAAAAATGACTCTTTTTATCCCATATGTGAAATAAAGAATGTCCTTGTCAATCATGCCCTGGATCTCACCAGAAAAATCGAGAGTCTTTTCTAATCAGAACGATCATAATTTTTAATCACCATTGGATCATACAACTGTTTTCGAATCCTCTGCACTGCTCACAGATTGACGCCCAACACTCTAAACTGTTCGTATTGAAAGCTTCTCGTGTGAATACTAAGGATTACATTATGCCATTTCGAAATTGGGAATTATTTCATGGTGCTGCTTTCCGCATAAACAGTGTCCAACTGACTGCGCGATGTACAGAAGAGAAAGCAAATAAAGTGCAAACGTGAAATTTTGAAGACTTTAAAAAACGATGACAATTTACCTATCACAACACCCACAATACTATATATATATCTATATATATATATATATCTATAATATACTATATATATATATATAGCTTAAACATATGGGTTGTTAAAAAATGTTTAATTTTCAACGAACTCTTTACCTATGGTCCCCAGAAAATTAAAAATGCAAATATGCTTTTAAGTTAAAAATATTTTTAGACATGGAACATACACAAAGCCTCTGTGAATTTGAAAAACTCTAACAAATGCATTACTTTGATATTTAAATCTAAAAACAGTTACTTGCTTCTGCTTCTGATTTTACTTGTTCAAATGCATTATGTTGTTCGGGAAAATAGATAAAAGTCACAGTATTTTGAATCATATTAAAATATACATTAGGATTGTTTTATTTATTTGAAATAACCCTTACATATATTTTTAAATCTTTCTATGGATGTTGGTATATAGATGTAACCAAGATGCGCAATTAAAAGTTTTAAACGTAAAAAACATTCTGGTTCGTTTTTTAGTCTCTTCGTTTCACGTATTAAGCTGTCTTTAGCAAATATGTGGAGGCTTATATCACTATCTATTAATGTAACCTATATTTGGCATGGAGGGTATTCCATAGAAGTAGCGGCTATTGTGCTGGACTGAGACATTATGTGTCACACTATTATGTTCACTTTTGGACTAATACTCTTGAATGTGACATAAAGTAAGTAAAGTCGTCGGGGCAGCCAAAAGTAGGTATCAGCCAGTCAGCGAGTGGAGTCTATCCCCTTTTCAATAGCGCTAGACCAAGGAGATTATTTTGGCGGTCTGAGGTGGAGTGCCACACGCTACGCATCA
>CM042164.1:26315616-26353116 GCA_023376005.1 Doryteuthis pealeii
AAACGGAGAGAGAATAACAAACATTTGAACACTTACTTATTTATTGGCGGTTGTCTGATGGGAGGAGAAAAATACGCAGTGTGCTGACAGAAAAAAAACGAGATGTAAGGTAAAAAAAAAAAAAGATATCTTAAAAGACAATAGTATTTGTTCGATAAATATAGATTATATTAAATTGTCATGAGAAGGGCTCAAATATTCTACAGGTTTGTTTTAATGTAGATTTTCACCAAAATATATATGTGTAAGAATAGAAGTTACCCATTTACTCAAATGTTAGCGTGTCCGGGGTATGATACTAAACTACATTTGAAGGTGAGGATTCAATTCTTCAGCTGTGAGGAGTGTGACGTACCCTTCAGTGACATTACTCGCTGGTCCACACTCTCCCAAAGTGGTACCTGTTAGAATCCCATCTGTAGAATACTTGATATAACCGTGTAAAAACTAGATACAACATGTAAATATGAAAGTACAATGATTCATTTCATTAATCAATCAATTTTATTTTGCGGGCATCACTGTACAATCCTAATCTTCCCCCATTTATGCAGAAAAGAAGGTGCTGTCTGGGAGACAGGGGTTTTGAGCCAACGGAGTTGCTCAAGTCGCATCTCCAGAATAAAAGGAAGAATTAAAACGGAAGAATAAATTGATACGAAAAATACTTAATGGCGGATGGGGGAACAAGCATAATCTAAAGGATTTAGATAGAAATTCCAAGATCGTTACCGATAATGACTAACACATGAAGATTAATTGATTTAGGGTTATTTAATCCCTAGAAATTAGGGATTCACGTTCGTATTTACATTTTAGTATAGTTATTAATTTTTTTTGCATTCGAATACGAATATTTTTAACAGGTCAATTTGGCTCATAGATCGGAGCTTAAGAGGCTCTATCGCTCCGGGTCAGTCTAATGGCAATGAAGGTGTATTACACATACCCTAGAGATTCAGAATAGAAGCCTTATCGTCAGATGCAGTAGAGTATCATACCCGGATACAAACACCTGAAGAAGGCCGAAGGGTACAATGGCCAAAACATCGTGATAGTAACAACAACATTGATGAGGACTCTAGTCCAATAACATTAGTGAATAATGATCACAATTTTGTACATAAATGTAGAGAAAAATTTAAATATTTTGAAAATTGTATTTTTTTTTTTACTATTGTTGCTAAAGTAGAATTTATGTCTGAGTTATTGGAATGTCACAGCGTTTTACATCAAATTAACTTACCATGTATAGCAAAATAAGATCAGCCAGAATTATCGGTTTCGGTATTGCAGGGATATTGTTCACATTGATAATGATAAATACATTATTGATATTGGCACTTATATGCCCGCGTAGTCACGAAGAAAAGTATATTTATACATTTAGACTCTTTTGGACTTTTAAAATTCTGTTTAATGATCTTAGAGCACGAGGGCTTAGAAACATTCTTATAAGTCCTGTGGTGGCATTAACAGATTTTTAACATGCAGATACCAGCAAAAAACTATTACCAGTTTCATGCTATTTCAGTATTTGGTATTCGCTATGATTAAATCTATGTTATTGTACGCAAAGGATGTATATATTCTTATCGGCCTTACACGCCGTTAGCTCGTATTGTTTGCATATCATTTTAATGTCCTGACGTAAAATGTTGTTAAGTTAATTTTTTTGCATCTAACTAGGTGTGTTTTGTGTTTAGGTTATGTGGTTGTCTTTTCTTATACTGTAACTGGAGCTATGTCATTAGAATAGCGTGTACATTCCTTGTCTGCTCTAATAGTTATGCGGTTTGAGGGTAATATTTTGGCACTCTCTAACCTCAACGGAATGCGCTCCTTGTGTGACCGCTAGAAGGGTGGTGCGGCATGCATTATGTGCTTTGTTTGCTGTCATAGGGATTTTGTGCCGGGTAGATAGTATTGAAACGTTTCTCTGGCTGTTTTGTTCACCCATCACGCTAGGCTTAGAAATGATAAATAGTTTCTTTACTGAATTGTTCGATTCTGGCCCTCGACTCACTTTGGGTTCATCCATCCAGCATACTGTGGGGCACGCCATTGACCCACTTTGGTTTCATCCACCGCGTTTCATTTCCATCATTCTGCCACCCCATAACTTCCGGTGTTACACGCTCTTATGGCATGTATAATACTCCCCTGTCTTTAATCTGTTGTTCGATGTCAGAAAGGAATATATATATATATATATATAATATGGGGGATCGTACACTTACTTTCTCACAAAAATGGACTTCGGTAGAAAATTCAAGTAACACGCAATTGCTTTCTTCTGTGACAAGGTAGACCACAACTCGATCCTTCGCTGCATCGATACCCCTAAAAAAGAACCTCTGAAAAGCACAGTTCTGGGAGGTTGTTTTTTTTTTTTTGTTTAATGGCTTGTCAAATTTAATTTGGGTTAATTAATGCCAAAATCATCATTGCAATGAGCCGTGGTGATACTATTCCGATCAAGATACCTATCCTTTATAGGTGTATAAGTAAAATAAATGAACATAGTAGTGCGACTGGAGTTCGAAATCGCTTTCTACGATGTTGCAGTTCAGCACGTTTAACACTAAAGCACAGAGACTCTCACGAATGGTAAGAGGAACACATTGTTAACACAACACTAATAATAGCAAGAGTAACAGTAACTTTCGCATAAATAAAAAAGACAACATACACTATTTATTATTATACAAAGACTGTGATCAATATAGGAATGTTAATAACTCTTCTGAAACTTAAAGACAATTTTAAAAACCCATTTTGAATTGACACTTTCAATTGAAATGACATATCACTTGTGGCAGGAAAAATAGATTTAAAAAAATGTTTGGTTATTTGGCGTGATGAATTGTTGTATGTTTTCATTATGAGGAAAGTGACAACATACAAAAAATGTAGTAAAGATATCATTGCGAAAAAGTCGATTATCATAAAAAGAGGAATTGACATTTTGAGGGCATCGTAAACAGAAGAAATTTTATCTAAAAAAACATACGAACATATTTTTTAGACAGATAACAACATAATTTTCTTTAGAAATTTGACGTTTTTAAACAGAAATCTATTTTTGTATAAGAGTGTACTGCGCAATGAGAATTGAAACTCTTTCCCCCCCTCTCTCTCTCTTCTCTCTAGGTCATTCAGCTTAATGCTACTACTAAATAATTCGAAAGTATGTTGCTATTGTAACGTGATTGATTATATTTATTGCATAATCATTAATCAAATGTTGAAATCATATAAATCTATAAATATAATAAAAAAATATCACACATTTTCATTTTCTAATATATATATATATATATATATATATATATAAATCAAGTCATCTATAGACACCGTGTTTTGACGTTTTACGTCTCTTCGGTGTGGCTAGACACAACAACTACCTCTAACCGGGAGCGAAATTCGACTGATTTTTCGTCAGCCCGATTCGTTAACTCTCGGCCATTTTACAGTTGTCGTAAAGGGGTCGTGTTTAAACTATCAAATACAAAACATTTGTTCATATATTTTACAATAACCAGAGAGATCCTTGCTTTATCCTGGCAGTGAAAGCTAATTTAAATCACCCCTGGAGAGTTCTACCGTATTTTTGGGGCTTATAATAAGTCATCCAGAGACACCGTGTTTCGACGTTTCACGTATCTTCAGTGTGGCTAGACACAACAACTACCTCTGACCGGGAGCGAATATACGAGGTATGTCAGAAAAGTTCTAGTATGTCAGAAAACTTCGATGTGAGGGGCATCGTCCACTGCAGATTCTTGGCACAGGGTCAAAAAATCAACCAGCATGTCTACAAAGAGATGTTGCGGCGTTTGTTTCGTTCAGTGCGCGAGAAGATGCGAGAGATGTGACAGGGCAACTCCCGGATGCTTCACCATGACAACGCACCTGTCCACACTGCCCTAAGTATCTGAGAGTTCATAGCCCAGAAGAACATCACTGCTGGAGCAAGGTCCCTACTCGCCCGGCCTGGCTCCATGTGATTTTTTCCTCTTCCACAAGCTGAAGTGTGTCATCAAGGGAACCCGTTTTGAGTATGTGCACGACATGAAAATGGCCGTGACGACGGAGCTACGGAAAATCCCAGAAATATCCTTCCAGGAGTACATGCAAGCGTGGCAGAGAAGGATGGGAAAGTACATTAGAATCCAGGGGGTACTTGGAAGGGGATAACTGGTAGTTTGTAGTTTGGATTTTTTAAAAAATTTTGTGACACCAGTCTTGAACTTTTCTGACATACCTCGTATATCTATCTATCTCTATCTCTCTCTCCTCTCTCTCTCTCTCTCTCTCTCTCTATATATATATATATATATATATTATATATATATATGTATATATATATATATATATATATATATATATATATATTCTTTTCCTAACTAAAAGGCATTGAAAACATGGTGTTATTCTTGGCAGAAGTATCAAGGAAAGACATGTGATCTTAGACAGAGCGCACAGATATAAGTCATACTAGGCCCAAGTACTAATCTAGTTGCATTTTTGATGGTTACTATGCAAATACATTATTAAAATGTATGCATAAATAAATCTACTCAATTAGGCATAAAGGAGAAGGGGTAGAGAGAGAGAGAGAGAGAGAGAGAGAGAGAGAGAGAGAGAGAGAGAGAGAGAGAGAGAGAGAGAGAGAGAGATTCACTGATTATCATATTCTTTATAAAGATGTCAGTTCCCATTGACTATCTAAGCTCTCCCTCATATTACCGTCATCATGTAATTTACATTATAACTATTAAATGCTTAAATGTTAAAATGTGGTTTCCGAGATTAGCAGATTTTGTTTTTGTTCTTATTATTCACGTTATTATTTTTGTTTCTGTTATTATTATTCATGTACTAAAATGATTATTAAAGAAACAATATGAATTAATCTTTTCAACGTGTTGTGTGATTATATTCGAATTCCTAAATTTGTACTGTGTGCAATTATAGTCAAATACCTAATGTCATTTTATGGCCCAAATATAATCAAATTCCATTCTGCGTTCCGTTTCCTGCTCTCTATGTTCTATACACTATCATGTTTCCAGATCTGTATGATGTACATTAACCGCTTTTTCCATCTAAGAAGGAAAGAAGGAAGTAAACAAGTTATATATGTAGAATACACATACATGATATGCTTGCTTCTTACATAGATGGGGCAGGTAGTTGCTTTAAAAATGAAAAAAAACAACAACAATTCTTTGCCACATGTGTCTTCCGGCTTTATGAGAGGCCATACTGTCAGCCATTATAAATGTCCATTATACGAGGTTTATTCAATAGATAAAGTGAATTTTTCATCAGAAGTTGACCATAGGAAAAAAAAAACGTTTATAATTGCACCTTTTTTTTAAGAAATCAGTGATGGGTTTATTCATGTCTCAGAAGACTGTCATCATTATATTCTTTATTTTTCTTCATACAAAACTTGTGCATTACCGGAAAGTATGTTTGTTTACATTCTATACACCTTTTTTGACTCAGAATCGTCGTGCCAAACACATGTTTAGCCTATTTGTAAACATTTCCTTCATTCAAACATGCTTTATAGTACGATACATTTCACATCCTTCTGCCAATTTTACACCTGATCTTTGATTTACCTTATTTGAATAGCCCCAAATCAATTATTTCTGCGAGATAAAAATAATTACATTATAAGCATATTCTTAACAATGCAGAGTTTACATTTATAGAAATGATTATGGATAAAAAGGTACTTTGCTTTTTAAACAAATCCCTTTATCTATTGGATGACCTTCATAAATAGATATATACATGGATAGAGAAAATAGTTCGTAACTAAAAAGGCATGGAAAAATATGCAAACGACAGAAAATATGTAAAGGACAGAAAATATATTTATTTTATTAGAATAAAAGTTTTTTTTAAATTATTATCCATCAGCATTTTATGAAATTCACATGGATTATCGTAATATTTAAGGTGATTTAACGATTTTGAATTAATTTTTTGAACTAAACCTTATCTTACTTATTAATTATTAAACGCACTATATGTGTAACAAAATTTCAAAGGATTATGAGGATACGACTCTTTTAGATATTAGGAAGGAATTCGTGCAAGGAAATATTTTTCATAGTAGGGATTAACATTCTTTTATAGTTTTACAGATATCAATTTAAACAAACATGAGGCCGGTTCTTCCAATAAATCAATCCACGTTACTTAACTTTAATTACGGAATCCAACGTTGTATGGTGATGAGTCCAGTCTACACAACATTGGATTCCGTATTTAAAGTCGGATCTGTATGCTGATGAGTCCATCATCACCATACAGATCTGACTTTAAATACGGAATCCAATGTTGTGTAGACTGGACTCATCACCATACATAAATGAATGTTTATTGAACACATAGTTGCCATGATACCCAATCAGGAATTATTTTAGGTGTACGATATATATCAACTACTGTTCATGTTCCAGCGATTTTTGTTCTGTTATAAATAGAGTTATAAATAAAAACTAGTTAATTCGCCCTCGTGGACTCCGATGATTTTATTTGGTCTGCATCCAAAAATATGAATATGTAGCCCATGAAAAATAAGTACACTCCCATAAAAATAATATAGTAAGTACTATAAGTTTAATAAAACGTATTCATTAACGTTTCTCCTTCACACTCTTTCTCCACCCCTCTCTCTCTCTCTCTCTCCCTCCCTTACACATGCGTAACCCTGACCTAACAAATATCTTCTAAGTATTGATCTCACTGTTAGGTTTTCACGATAGCAGAGATCATAAAATGGCGGTTCAATTTATTTAAGAAATTGATACGCTATGTTACCAGTTTAATATTAATAGTTTATTTTGTGGCATATCAATCCTTTTAAAAACATTAAAGCAATTCCTTCACAAAAAACTCTTTTCCTGACCTAAGGTTGAACCTATTTTTAAGATATAGTATAAATCTGAACCAAATCTATCTTTTATTGGTTTTACTGTTGAAGATATTTTCAAACCATACCTAATATCCGTTATCAATGTATAAGGTTCTACTAAAGAAAATATTATCCCAGTATATTTGCTTTTTTATTAAATAAAAGGTGTATTATTATGTACTTATTTTGGGGCGATATTGTATGCTATTTTTCATGAAATGTATTTTTCAAGTCTTATTTACTGTTATTCATAGAAAACTGATCTATTTCTTTTATAGATTTAATTTTGGATTTGTAGGTAGTCTGGCAACTTTTGACTTTATAGGAGATATTGTAAAACCTTAATACTGCAATATGTTCTTTGGAATGACAGTACAAATAACAACCTTCTTTGTTACTACAAACCAGTAATTGACCCGGTAATATAAAATAGATCGCTGACAAAAGAATCAATTTGTCTTGGTTGAGTGAAGTAAATATACACGATATCAATATGTTTCAAAACTAAATTACAGCAACTTGTGGGAAATAGACAGAAGCACTTCTAAATAAGAAATTCACAAGAAATTTCTCCAATAAAAAAGATAATTTTCTTCTGAATTAAAGCTAACAGGATTTTACTATATCTAGTGGGATATGATACAATCAAAACATATAATTAGATATTATTCATTACTCGAGTCTACAGCTTTTGAAATCTTTAACCAAGAATATTAATACCTAGTTATTAAAATATAAGTATCTTACTACGCAAATTTCTACATATAATATTTATTTTAAAACCAAAATTGAACTTTATTGGTAATAGTTACAGTGCCGTGTAGTCTTGTACTAAACAGTATGTAATAATATATGTTTTGATTGTACCATATTCTACTAAAATAGTTAATCCAAATTTATTTAGCTTAGAATAGAAGGGTCTCGAAAAAATTGGTAAGTGTGTATTTATTTATGAAGGATACAATATATATATATATATAATATATATATATATATATATATATATATATATATATATATATATATATAAGGAACCATTACTGTAACTTTTATCATCATAGGAAATGAACAAGTTGACCTGAGTTCAAATCTGAGACGATTCTGTTTGAATTTCACATTGCGCTAATACCCTTCGGAACAATATGCAACCAACAATTCTATTCCAGCAATGACTAAATAGTACGATACACTGATCTTTTTAATGTAGATATGGCAACCTATATAATATGAAAACTTGTTAAACTTAAAAAGTGACCTTGTGCCACATCCTTTTGTGAGAAGCAGTTGACTATATATATATATATATATATATGATATAGGAGGGTTGGAGTAAATCCGACCGAATGTGGTAAAGAATAGAGGGAAAAATGTTGACAAAAGATCAAACTCAGACAAGTAGATGTAGGAGATATATTTTGCTGTGCTTGAGCACGGCTTCTTCAGTCTTTATTTGAACATGTGATACATGTGTTTTTTTTGTCAATGTTTCCCTCTATTCTTTACCATATATATATATATATATATATATATATATATATATATATATATATATATATGTGTGTGTGTGTGTGTGTGTGTGTGTGTCTGATGTATAATTATGATTATTTTGATATCCAAACTTTTTTAACTGGCCATTAAAAACACCGAAAAAATGAACTGATAAACTAGCGTATGCATCCACTGAAAGAAAATTATTTCTTAGTATCTAAGTGTTAATCGTTACTATCAAGAATAACTGACTGATCTACCCTATATTTTTTAAATATATTTATTTGGCATTGGGCGTGATTGAGTACGCGTGCATGTGGGGGGAGGTGTTTATGTGTGTTTGCGAGACAGAGCGAGAGAGAGAGACAGACATACAGAGAGTAAATGACTTTTTTTTTGTTAATACGGACCTGTTTCGGAGATTTATCCATTATCAAGGAATATCTATTTTCAGAGGAATACATTTCAAGACAGATTACCTATAGATGCACAAAGGTTTAACAGCGCACTCGAGTTTAAGATACGTTGATATCATGTCTGCAAATCCAAACTCTGAACATACTAATTAAAAAAAAAACAAATAATACCTCCTTAATTCAACCTGATGAAAATAGCAGATTATGTCAAAACTTGCTGTTTGTATATTTGCTCCGACAATTTCATTTAAAAATCTCATCAGAATAAGTGATAAAAATATGGTTAAAATATACTTAAATATAGATTGAAATACATATTTTATTTATGCTTTACTAATTCTTTGACGGCAATACGTTATGATATTCATATTTCTGGCAACAGACATACAATGTTGTAATGTTTTCTCAAATGTGATGATATCCATTTCCTAACGAGATACATTTCCTGTTAAATGAAGTACGTGATTTTTTTATCATATGGTGTCTTCAATGTAGGTGTGAAAACATAATCCATCAGGTAATTGTCGGGTAATATTAACAAACTTTTTCTTGAATTATATAATTGATGATGCTAAAATGAAGCCCATAAAGTGAGTTCCAATGTTTGATTGTAAAATAAAACTTGGGAGGGAAATGCATTACACTATATGCCAAATACGCTGTGCAGTGAATTACGGCCGGTTCATGAGAGTCGAATTTTGATCAATACTCGCTTGATCCCCTGGAACTAAGGGTCCGATATTGAGAAACCAAATGACATTGGAAACCTGATAGAGAATTATCTTCCCCTGCCGCTAGAGGGCGAATCACAAATACGATGTTGGCGCCAAAACCAAATTTCTTCACTTATCAGGGAGCAGTTATCGAGGAGAGACGCTAAAACATCAGCTTGCCCTTAACCAGCATACCACTGAAGGCCGTTTCGACAGCATACTTATCAGTAGGCTGAGGAACGAGAACAGACCTGAAGAAGCGTCTTAACAACATTCAAAACCAGCAGAACACCTTTCTAGCGCAGTTCACTAAGGATTTTTATTGCACGTCTCAGATAAGTCTCGTAGCAAATGCCATTAAAATTTGCAACAATTCTGTACTTTTTGATAATACATGTGTCTGCATTTTATATTCGTGTCTGTTTCCTTCTTTCGTCGAACAAGAACCACTAACGGAGAATAAGGACTCCAACGAAACACCGTAAATACTCTTAATGATCCCGACATAAACAGAATCATGTAGTACAAGTAAAGCATCAATGTGAGTTTATTGGTGCGAGTTGAAGTAACTTTGCATTTGATGTCGAATTTGAAGATTTGTTTCTTAAAATAAACATCGACTATTGTTCTGGATAGGCTTCTTACTGATAATCTTACCAAAGCACACTCATTTGTATGAAACTAAACTACATTTGATGATGAGGCTCCAATTCAGATGTTCTTGGGAGTGTATAGTACCCGTTCATTTCCATTACTCACAGGTCCAATTTGGTGAATAGTGGTTGTATATGTTCGAGTCTTATCAGTGGATCAAATAGATATGTTTAAAAAGTAATTGCATTCAATGGATTTGTGCAGCAAAAACAACTCATAGGAAGCAACTACACAAAAAATGAAAATATGAACGGGATTCACTAATCTCTTGTCATAGAATAACCCTAGATCGGTTAACATGTCTTTAAAATCAATCAAGCAAGCAAGAAAATAAAGCACATGAAAATATACTTTGTTCCCGAATATCGGCGATATGAATTTCAATGGCGCGGTATTCTCTTCTGTTTATGATGTAGCGTTATATTAAATAATCCCCAGATTTCACCAGTCTCAGGATGTAACTGCAGATTTTTATTTGAAATTTTCAAGTTTCTTCATTCTAGGTAATGGTAAAAATATTTGGTATGTGAAAAGCAATAAAAATCACAGATATCGAAAATTCTGACCCCGCCCCCAATCAAAAAAAAAAAAAATACGAGGACATAATATTTCACTAAAGGTCAACTTATACTCACACGTTAGTTTCACAAGCTAAAAAATCACACGATATAAACAAAAAAAGAACATTTTGGGAGAATTTAGGCTAACATTGTATCGCATACATTGCATAAATTTCAGCTTTTAACATTTTTAAGGAGAATAAAAACAGACAAAAACATGTTGATTTGGAGCTTTTTGGTTGTTGTCGCCGCCGTGTGTTTCCTCCCTCCCTCCCTCCCTCCTGTCATTAATTTGTATTTTGCATGTGAAGACCCATCAATCATGTCGTCTGAAGCGTAAGATACATTGAACATGATACATGTGTTAAATGCACTGCGGCTCGTGTGCATGCGTGTAAACTAACCCAGAATTTGACGACAAATACGCATGTGCGAATTGATTGTGGTTGCGTATAAATTACGATGACAAGATGCAAAAAAAAGACGTTCGAGTTTCTTTTTTGTTTTTTTGTTTTTTTTTTCCGGTGTTTTGTTCTGACATTTTGTTTGTTTGTTTGTTTCTTCCACACGAGGAGGTGGGATTGTTCAGTCGGTCTTATTGATTGTTAATATAGTTTTTTTTTACTTCATCTATTCATGGATACTATCAAGGACAAAACAAATGCAGAGAGGTATAATATAAGAGAAGAGGCGTAAAAGATATCATATAGACAAGCAGAAAAGATTAATAGATTAACACCATTTTTATCAATTAATTTAGGTTTCAGACAAAAAGAAAAATATAAGTAAAGTACCAAAAGATATATTTATCTCACAGAAAACAAGATTTACTATACTATTCACAAAAAATGAAGATTAATTATACATTGTAACATTCGAACTAAAATAAGAATAGATATTTTAATCCAAATGAATAGCAGAACACGATAGACTAAAAAAGAAAGAATAATCAGTTCTATTTAATAATATTTCTGTATTGAACTCAGCCATATTTTTCTCTCTCTGGATCAGACACCTAGATATGTAAAAGTTTCTACCTTAATTGATTACAGTTGTATTGTATTTCAGTCAAGTTTCGGGTCAAATTATTACCTTATTCGTTCTTCCTTACATTTTCCAAAAAAGAATTGACCCGAGAAAATAAGAACCAACAGATTTCTTATATAGATAGATATATTGTTACGTAAGAAATTTAATATTCCCTTTTACAAAATAATAATTGGAAATACTTCTGTTCGAAAGTTCATTTTTGTTTTGTCGGAGTAAACTTCACGATTTGATGAGCGATAAAAGTTGATGTACATACAAAAAAATCAGAGTTCAATGACAAAATTGAATGACATACAAGAAATGCAGACCTGGCAAAAAAGTAAATATACATTTTTTTAAAAGTTTTTTTTTAAAAAAACGATGTGTTAAAGGCAGTAAGGACACCATTTTCCTTTAAGTAAGCTAGCACACCATAGATTTTTATGTATTTTCGTAGCATTTAAGTTGGATTACACAAAGCTACATACATTTTGGTTTTCTCTTATTCTAAACACATATTTCTAATATCAAAAAAGTATAAAAACAAACAAACATTGAGCAATTCAAATCAAGAAATGTTTTAGAATTTAAAAAGTAATATTTTAAAAGTACGATATCACGTATTTTACTATCTTTCAACATGACAGTATATATTTACCCAACACAGCTAAAAATTTTGATGGTCAAATTGCGATACCGGTTTGAATTCAGTTTTCCTTCTAGACAGATTACTATAACAAAACTAAAGGATGTCTCATCGTGATATAATGATTTGCTAATATTTCAGATCCATTGCTACTGAATAGTGAAATCTATCTCAAATCTTGCGACCTTGGGCCAAATCTAAGCGATGCTTACTTCTTTTAGGAGGATCGAAAAGCGTAATGATTATCGGAGTATGAAGAGAAATCGGCGACTCGAGGTTATTTACGTTTTACTTCACGCTAATGACCTTGGGAAAGATACAAATCCATCTGCCCTGCCACGAGCTATGGGTAAGCTGACTGACTGGGTTCTTTAACTTTGGCAAGGCAACCAGTTTAGAAGAAGAAAAACTCTCAATTCAGCAGCATTCCGCTTAAAATCAACCGTATCGCATCCTGTTAGCGATGTAGAGGTTGAGTATATGCATAGGGATGAAGCCAGTTTTAAGTCAAACCCATGCACACAAGTGTAATCTACTATTTCCACTTAGATTGGGCCAAATGTTATTCATTTATGCCTTTCTCAAGGGCATTAACACCAGAACAAACGAAATAGCCGAGTTGAGGATTTGAAGCTGGTCCGTCCAGATATATTCTTCACGTAGATAATTATATCACAATTTGCTTCAACAGAGAGTATTAAATGAATAAAAACACGTTTGTAGTTTCTCCTCTATTATCATTAATACTATTTACTCTCTGAAGCGGAATTGTAGTACCTGTTCGAATCCCATCTATGGCTCAAATAGATGTGTTTAGTGAAAATACTTAAAATAATTTTCAGCCAAATTAATACATTGACTTTTAAAACATTGATATTGTTACTAAGTAGGAACTATTTACCGGTTTAAAATGATTGCGAACAAAAATTAATAAATGCTCTTAAAACGCTGAATTTACAGCTGAATAGGGTGGATTTAGCTGTTCTAAATAATTGTAAAGATAGGATTTTGTATTGGAAAGCATAATTGTTAAAATGACTCAAGCAAAAATAACTCAGCAAGGGTTAATATGCAGTAAAACTAACCAAGTAAAATTATACAAACTCATTCAAGGATTTCTGTATCAATATCGTTTCGTTTTTCCATTCTCATATTTGTATTCTTTACCGCTGATTATTGATTGTATTCTATTCTAAGGATTTCTGATCTTCTATTTAGAACATATCGTCATCATCATCGGCGCCGTGTTCGCCATCATCGTTATCAGTACCATATTATCGCAGTCTATCTTTCAATCTTTTTATATATTTCTTCTTCTTCATCATTCCCCTATGTCTCATTGTTCTTGATAATATGGTTGTTATTTCGTTTGTTCGTTTCTATTTCTCCTTTCACCTTTCCATTTTATCTTTAATGTTGTCCATCCTTTTTACTTTGTCTTGTTTATTTTGCCGTTCATAATCGTGTTCATCTTATAAGTTTTGCCATTGCCATTTCATGGTTGTTATCTTCTTTACTTTGTCTTCTTTTTCTTCTTCCTCTTTATTCCCTTTTACTTTTTCATATTATGATATCATTCATTTGTTCTCTTTATATCACAGTCCCCCCCTTTTACGCTTTACGTCTAAATCATACACCCTTATGATCCTATCGTCTTTTACTTTTCCTCCCTTCTTTTTCACTCGTTTTAGTTTAGTTCCCTTTCTTCCTCAAAACACTCCTTTTCTCCCAGCATTTACATATTCCATTTTGCCCAATCAACCCCTTGATCATTAGTATCGTTGTAAAGTGAGCCAAAAGCGGTCTTTAGTAATTGGAAATCAGTTTCAATGTCAACTTAATTCCTAGTTCACAACGGATGCTATAACATCCGCCTGCTCAATATATATATATATATATATATATATATATATATATATATATATATATATATATATATATATATATATATATATATATTCATCATTTAAATTTTTTCAGTATATATCTTGTTAAGATATTTCAAGTTGTTCAGTGCTTTTGGATGGATGCTTATTACTCGTTTAGTACACAATTTTCTAACGAAGTTAATAATAGCTTTTAAGCATTTGCTGAAAAAAGAAAGAAAGAACAGTTCCAAATTTGCGGGTAAATAAGTCCTAACTCTTTTAGGTAGATAATGATTCAAAATAGACCTTTTTAATCAACACAGTATTGTTACGAAATTAAGCATTATCTTAAACGGGCATTATTTTTAAGGAAGACGATTGGATCGATGTCTCTAAAAGATCGTAATTTCAACTTGTTATATAGCGATTACCTTGTTGACTTTTTTTAGTTTTAGTTTATTATTTTTATACATTGTCGACTTCATATTGATTATATATATTTGTGTGTGTGGACGATTATGAACATATATATATATATATATATATATATATATATATATATATATATAGAGAGAGAGAGAGAGAGAGAGATTCAAATGTAAACATCCAAATAGCTTTAAACATATAAAAGGAAGAACTTTAAAAAAGATAAAAACATTTACATGCACACAAAAAACCCAATAATTGGATCATGAAATACATAAGATACATCAAATTATAATATATATATTTACAAGTAAAAATGAATCACATTTTTTAAAATATGACGTCACAAACATGAACAACACGCGCAAACCATATGTTATTTTTATATCGCCATTCTGTATTTAACAATTGGGGAAAGAACAATTTGGAAAAAAAAATGTGAAGAAAAACAAATATCAGTGAAACTGGAAGATCATTCCAACCATACCGGGTATGAGGTCTTCAAATCAAAATAGATCAACCTGAGGAGGCAAAGAAAAGCCGAAATAAATTTATATGCACCAAGGTATTCATTTAAATATATATATATATTTACCGCGCGAGCAGGATGTGACACAAGGTCAATTTCTTAAGCGGAGTTCAATAGATTTGAATTCAGAGTTTCCTTCTCTTAGACCGGTTGCCTAACCAAGATTAAAGAGCCCAGTCTACCCACCTATTTACCCAAAGCTGGAGGGAGAGTAGGATTCATACCTTTCCCAAGGGTATTAACGCTAAGTGAAATGCAATTACCAGGATTTGAACTCGGGGCGACGAGTCCATTTCCCATGACTTTAACCATTACACCTCGTAAAAGAAAACGAGATGGAAAATAGTATTGATATGTGTGTCTATTGGCATAGTGCCCTCATACTATTGTTTGATGTCTTCATTCTAATAATGATAATTGTTTTTCGCTATTGACTTTTAGCTCATCCACACACATACACAAACACATACACACACACGCACACACATACATATACATATATACACACACACAGACACATATATATATATTACATATATTTCAAACTTCAAAATGTTTTAAAACTGAATAACACATAACTACCACTCGCTTTTCTCGTTATTCTGTGATAAATAATTTATTATCACCTTCCATATACCAACAAATGCCCTGAAGATGATCTAATTAATAGATCGAAACACTGCAGCGTCGGCCAATAAACTCGCCACTATAACCCATTTAAACCTGTGTTTTTTAATTTTTCCTAATATACTTCATACCGTCGGATTCACTTCCTTTCTTCACACACACACACACACACACACACACACACACACACATATATATATATATATATATACACATATATATACAACATATATACGTCTATATATATATATATATATATATATAATATATATATATATATATATATATATACATACACACATACACAAATATGCATACATATACATACATATACACACATGTAAATATATAAAGAGAGACAGAGGTGTTGATACTGGCTCACCTGATATCGGATTCGTGAGCTTTTATCCTGTTTTTATTACTATTATACTTTATAATTGAACATTTTGTGATATTCATCTGCGTAGTTGTGTGTAGATCATTGTAATGATTTTAATGATTAAATGCTTTTTTTGTTTAGATTTTAAAGCAATATGTGTGTGTATGTGTATATATGTGTTAGGCAGTATATTACAACGATCAAAATCCTATTTACATAGAAAATATACGAAAAAATATGTTGGATTAATAAAGAGGCCTTTGAAAATAATTAAAAACAGTCTCTTTTATTTTACAACAAAGTATTTTTTAAAAGTTTTTCAGTTGACTTATTGTCTCAAATGCAAATCTTATTATAATGGAGATTGTGGGTTTGTCTGTCTGTAACCGAAACTATATTACCATACAAGTCACAATTCCTTTAGTTATTTACATCATATTCTCCATGATTTTATTTTTATTTCAACCTCAATTATTAATAAAATTGTTTTCATTACTTACACTGTTGACCATATCTACATACTAATAACATGCAATTGTATTCATATATACAACAAAATAGCAGTTTACAGTATGAATGGGAAGGCTAATTTGCATATTGATCTTAAAAAAATTGATTTTAATAAATATATGCTTAGTATTATTGATTTCTAATTGTTTGGTTTTATCTTATTGAATATGAGCAAAAATCTCTTCAATAAATCTTAAAAGAAATCCCTTAACAAGAAGAAATAACTGTAATATTATTCTTTACTTCCTATTTTAACTAAACAGTTAAATTAGGAAAATTGATCAATGAAAGACGGGAGTAACGGAAAATGATGGAAGAGTTAGTTTCAAAGTTGTTCTATTTTTCAATCATACCCCCTCTGTTCAAAATCTTTTTATCTACATTCTTATTCAGTTTCATTAGCCTTTCTAATTCAATATGATATTTTATTATAAAATTTAACTAAAATACTTGCACCCGGAGGGTGCATATATTTGCTAGTATAAATTAAATTACATCTAAAATCGAACTGAAACAGACAAAATTGGCTACAATAAATAAGACAAATCATTTCTCAACAGAATTTTACAAAGGTAAGATATCCATTGAATTCTAGTTGGTTTTGATTTTTAAGTTTTACATTTCCTATTATCTTCCACTTATATTCATATATATCTTATTATAATGGAGATTGTGTGTTTGTCTGTCTGAAGCCGAAACTAAATCACTACTCAAGTCACAATTCCCTTAGTTATTGACGTCACATTCACCATGAATTTATTTTTATTTAAACCTCAGTTATTGATAAAATTGCTATACCTTATTAATACTTTTGACTTTATCTACATTCTAATAACATGCAATTGTATTTATATATGCAACAAAATAGCGGGTTACAGTGTGAACAGGAAAGCTAATTTGCATATTGATATTAAAAGTTTAATTTTATTAAATATGCGCTTGGTATTATTAATTTCTAATGGTTTGTTTTTTTCTTAATGAATATGAGCAAAAAACTCGGGGATAAATCTTAAAAGAAATCCTTTAATATAAAGAAATAACAGTAATTTTATTCTTTACTTCCTAATTTAACTAAATAGTTAAATTAGGAAAATTCAGCAATAAAAGGAGGGAGTGATGAAAAATGATGGAAGACTTAGTTTCAAAGTTGTTCTATTCTTCGATTATACCCCCTCTGTTTCAAATCATTTTATTTGGATTTTTATTTAGTTTCAAAAGTATTTCAAATTTAACATATTTCACTACATTAAAATTCAAATACTTGAACCCGGAGGGTGCATATATTTGCTAGTTAATTTAATGCTTTAAAAGAGTCCAGTAAAAATAAAAGAATATTTAGAATCCAACATTTTTCACAAAGTTGTAATAAGAACCCGATTCCGTTTGGCTATTCTGTGTTTTCTATATATCAAACGCTCACAGCAGATGTTTTTCAGAAGGTAGTTTTGACCAATGAACATGTACATGTGAAATTATGAACTGCAAAACATAGTTTTAATTTCTGTATTATGACACTGATAAATTTACCTCTACATACTGCAACACTTAAACGCATTGAATATATATATATATATATATATATATATATATATATATATATATATATATATATATATATAGTAAATGAAGAAAAACTCTAAACTTGCTTCATTACAATAATTTATTTCAACCGTATTAACACGGCATCTTCAGGTAATCACAAGAATATGACTCTTACTCTATAAGAGTCATGTTCTTGTGATTACCTGAAGATACCGTATTAATACGGTTGAAATAAATTATTGTAATGAAGCAAGTTTAGAGTTTTTCTTCATTTACTAAATTTCTTGCTCTGTCCTGTTACTCACTGATATTAGGCACATTGAGCTCTCCTTATGGTCTACCTGCATCAGCTTGGTTAAACCACACATGGAAAAACCCTAAGTACGAAAAAAAAACTATATATATATATACATATATATATATATATATATATATATATAGAGAGAGAGAGATAGAGAGAAGGAGGGGACCGCGTCGGTGTGTGCGTGTGTATGTGTGTGTGCATGTTTGTGTGAGTGTGTGCGTGTCTATGTCAGCTTTGGTGCGCGTGTATATTTACATTCATGTATGTGCGTAAATACAAACACACACACACATACATATTTAGTATATGTGTGTGTATTCATTAATGTACATGTTTGGATTTAGTTCCTTATAAAGTCACGCGCTGAACCTACGAAAGGTTACAGACTTCCTCCCTGTTTTTTTTTAGTTTAATAAAGGCATCCACAGACTCATGGAAAAGTGTGTACTTGGCGATACACAAAACAGTTGCAACATAGGAAAAGTTAAGCAGTAACAGATGAACAAAAATAATATCTGAATAAAGCAAATACATATGTGTACTTAAAACCCTCTGACAATAAATATACAAGCACCTAAATGTATATATTCATTCTTTTATATATATATATATATATATATATATATATATATATATATATATAATAATGAATAGAGAATAAATGAGAAAAGTATTGGCATATAAAGGTGCTCAATGCTAATATAGCAGAGCAGAATTACAATCAATAATATATTATATTATGGATATTATTATCTTGTTACTATTAGTTTTATGCTTACGCAATCCTCAATCAAATGGTTGAGATTTAAAAAAAAACAGTAGTTTTTTTAGCGTTTATATAAACGTGAAGCGTGTTCACGCGATGGAATGTTATAGCTGTAAAGTTGTATTAAAAAATTAAATAAAACAAACTTGCTGTGGTCTTAATGTACGCGGTGTCCAGAAGATTTTTTTTAAATAAATAAAAGGGGACGAAAATTAAGGGATTAATTAGGATCCAGTAGTAAATGGCACAATAAGAATTTCTTCAAATGCCTGCATTTCGAAACGATTTCACTTCTCTTGTTCCATAAGTTGTTTTTGTATTTTGAAGAATACACAATTTTTTTTCGATGTAGAGATCGCCGCCTTTGTATGCCTGGGCCTATTTTTTAAATAATTTCCCATTTTATCATAGGTGTTTTGTCCGTTATATATATATATATATATATAATATATATATATATATATATATATAAGGCGAGAACGAAACAGCATTTAAGTGTTCTCGAGACTGTTTTGATTTTCTTTCCTCGTCCTTCCTTGTGTAGGCAAATAAGACCCAAGCACTCACTATTTTTACTTGGTCAAGGGCTTGGTTTGAGTGTGACTTGATGGGGTTTCGGAAATTTACTTAATTAAAAAAACATTTTTTTCGCTCCCCTCTTGTCTAACCTTATTCCATATCCATTACCGACTTATCTAATTTAATATCTGACCTTTAATCGTTTCCGGGTGTAAAACTTGAAAAGCACTGGACGAAAGGACCCTATTTTTATATCAATAAATCAACCTTTTCCACTCTATACTTCCTTTCTGTCTCCCACTCATTATCATTGGTGATCGCTATATATGATAGACTTAAATATATATATATATATATATATATATATATATATATATATATATATATTGTTGTTGTTGTTATTGGCATACTTCCGTCTACTACAGACGATGGCGTAATGTCCACCTTTTTTTATTTATTTTATTTCTTAATTTAAAAAAATTTGCAACCGCGTGAGTGGCTGAACAGCCCACTTTTTGAATGGCAATCTCTGGTGCAGTGACTGCGAACACTTCGGCTGACCAGGTCGAATGGATGCGGTGTAGAGTGGCATCTGACTCTCCCGGCACTTTTCATGCAGCTAGCGTAGTGAAAAGATCATGTCCACGGTTGACCGGTTTCCTTGGAATTCACTGTGACTCTGAATAGATGCGAGATGCAAGAGTCTGCAGACGCACCAGTGTAACACGAGCAAATACTTTTCCAACTATTCTGAGGAGGGAAATGCCCCGGTAAGTGTTGCAGTCGCTCCGATCTCCTTTGTTCTTGTCCAAGGTGACGATGGTAGCGTCCCGCTTGTCCTGAGGGATGTATCCTTGTTCCCAGCAGCTGCAGAATAGTTTGTGTAGTGTTGGAGCAGCGTTGCCTTCCCTCTTTCAAGACCTCTGCTGGTATGCCGTCACTCCCGGTTGCTTTCATATCAGCAAGTCTATCCTCTCCATTTTGTATTGGAAAACTACGTAGCCTAGGTAGGTTGTTATGGAGGATGAGCTGTCGCAAAAGCAGGAGATCATCCCTCTCCACACAGCCGTTGTTGTCCAAAGGAAGAGTAGGAACCAATGGGGTTTGGCAACGACAGTGCCCTAGGAGTTGCTGGGAAGTACTGATATTCAGCACCACCCACCTTAGGGAATCCAATCTGGATTTGGTTTCTTGCGATAAGGTAGAGCCGCAAAGCAACGGTGGTTTTATAAGACTTTTCCTTGTGCTAGATAAGTTGCGGACCAAGGCTAAAGAGTCCCTTCAAGCGGTTTTTGTGATTTTTTTTAGTGGTAAGGAATCTAATCTTGCTACTGCCGGTGTGGTCAGCTTTGGTTCCCCGAGAGCTCATCCGCACTTTGGTAGCAGAAGGCGTACGTATATCGATGCACATCTATAGATTAATACACGGTTTCTTTCAAGTCCCTAAGGGAGCGCAATCTATGATAATTAATGAATTACTTTTATACAGAGCAATATTTACACTTAGAGAGAAATCTTAATCGACCGTTATTTGGCTATTATAAATGTATTTCAACAGGAAACTATAAACGAGCGAAAAATGTTTAGAGAGAGAGAGAGAGAGAGAGAGAGAGAGAGAGAGAGAGAGAGAGAGAGAGAGAGAGAGAGAGAGAGAGAGAGAGAGAGAGAGAGAGAGAGAGAGTATCTACATAGAAAGATACATTTACCGATTGAATCAGAGTTCAGATTCTGGATGGGGATGTATACGCTTTGATTCACGCTGAAGCCGACCACCTATAGACCAGAATAGTATTCTTTAAATTAAGTAAAGAAATCAGTCCATCTGATGGAAATCTCTGAATTTAAACCAGCATAAATCCCCTCAAAAATTGTCCTTGTGTCGCCTTCCTACTCGTGATGGAGAGGTTGAGCCAATACATATTTACAGACAAGCCGACTTGTCGCCGCTTATCACTGGTATATATATATATAATATATATATATATATATATATATATATATATATGTGTGTGTGTGTGTGTGTGTGAGTGTGTGTGTGTGTGCGTGTGTGTGCGCACGAGCGTGTGTGTGTTAATGCTTTATAATAATTAGTTTTTACTCTTTTTTAATAATCTTTACATTTATATATTATGAATATTTTCTGTATGTTATATTTTAAATGACTTCTAATCTCACTAGTTTTTCTAAACAATAACTCAAATAGAAACATATTGTTAATGTTTGTAAACAACAACACTACACGTAAGGTGGGTGATGCCGTTTTTTCATCTTTATTACTACATGCTTAAAAAAACAATACATTTAATCATTTTGATTAATATACTCCTGTCCAGCTATAAAGACTAAGGTGGGGCAAATATTTAGTTAGATTGGATGATGGAAGACTTCAAAATATATTATAATTGAGACCTAATAAATAGAAAGAGATATCCCATTATGCCAAAAGTGAGAAAGAAGAACTCTTTGCGGATTTTAATTCACGCAGTAAATATATAAATATATCATCTAATAACTGAGAGCTTCAGAAAAATAACCATGCCAGTAGCTAGTTTATCTTTAGAAGGTTACAGTTGTGCATTCTCGAAACTGGATTGGATAGAAAAGCGATAAATGGTTTAAGAATATCTGGAACAACCTTGAATTCAAACTCTCTTCCCTGAAAAGCGATCACTGAGAACTTATTTGTTATATCTGTGGGAGGATCTGCTGAAGTAAAGCTGCAATGAAAAACCATTTACTTAATCATAAAAGTAGGCCACGGGTGGATTATCAAACAGATACAAAATTGGAACAACACCTGTGGAAAAGAATTCAATCAGCGGAAGGTCTTAAAAGTCGTACTAACATATATGTATTTCTGAAACAGCGGTTTTATGTAGGATCAAATCTCCCGTATGCCAAATTTGTGCTAGAGATTATAAATCACCATCTGACATTTAAAAAAAATCACATCCGTTAATGACATGTTTGATTATTTTTTCAGAAAATTGATGTTCTGCAATACTCGATGTAATAGATATTGTATATTGAGGTATTTAAATAGCTCTCTAGCACTGTGTACTTTTCAATGTGTTTATGCGTGTGGGTGTATGTGCACGTGACTATATGTGATGCTATATTGAAAGGAAGAACCAGTTTATGTACATTATCATATAGAATCTTCAAGAAGCTCAAAATCTGTTTCTTTTTAAATATTCAAAGACATTAAAGAGTTTTTATTTCCTAAGTTACAGTGGACATGGGAATGTTTTCTGCAATCGGAGAGATCCAAATTAATTTACAACTTTCAAAAATCTTTCCAAATTCCGATTTAAATCCCTTTGATCGATTTGAAAAAAGAAGAATATAAAAATCTATTTTTCTTATTGAACACTTTATTATCATCGAGGAACATGTTCCAGTGATAAAGCATTCAAAATACCAAAACATGACTAAACACTTGCCTTGTTCTTTGGATTATCAATTTAGTACTGGTGTAATATTTATATTTTTTGATAGATGCACATTTTCTTTTTGTTCAAATATTTATGAGAAACACAGTATGCCTGAATATGTGTGTGCATGTGTGGCCGTGTGTTAGTTATAATATACCGGCAAGAATACGTAGATACAAAAGATATATAAACATTGATGAATGCATATAGAAAGAATGAGCTTTATCTGTGCTTTTAAATATGTGTTCTTATTTTTTTAAATGCACTCGGAGCGTTTTCTCGCATTCTATTCATAAATAAACATAGGCAATTGCTTTTCCACCATTTTATCTCGTTCCATCACATATCTCTTGTGGGACGAAAGAAAGACGCTTTCATTCACGCAATGCCTTGTAGGACAAATGAATTTTTCAGTGCGTTCTCTCGAGAAAAAGAAGAGGAAAAACGCCTTCTTTGGGCTGAAAATGAGGCTCACCGAAGATAAGTAAAAATTACTCGAACAACGTCACTTTCTCTTCAATCCCTAATGGTCTTTGTTTTAGTAGATAATACTTCCGGGAATGTTGTCAGCATAGATTCGATCTTCAAATGAGTGGGAATAATATCCGGATTTCTAAGGAGATTTTGGAAGATTTCTTCCACGAGAAGAGTGTTTTTTCTGAAAAATATCCATTGAACTCTCCATATATATTTTGATGGTAATAATAAATAAATAAAATCTGACAACACCTACACAATAGCAAATCAGTTGCTTTCGAATTCCACATCCTTTAAAAATAAAAATAAAAATACCTTGTTATAATTACAAATACTGTTCCCTAATACTTTGTAGTAATGGTTCTTTTTTACATTAACTACAATGAATATAGGGAAAACAAAAATTTTGAATGCAGTACATTTTCAGCTACAAAAATGTTTATGTATGAGTGTTAATTATTACACGTATCTTAAATGTCACTGCTGAAACATGTTACACACTGCTTAACTGTCCACGGGTTGGTCTTCGTAAATATTCACCAAATAAATCAGATAGAGCATTTTTCTTCTCTTGGGTATCTCAATGATCCACCTCTGCTTTCATGTCTGTAGCCACTTTGTCAGACTACGGCTTAGCTCCAAAAAAGAATTATGGTTTATTGGTGGAAGGGTTCGCTCTCTAATTCCCTCCCGCTAATAGATACTTCTGACATTGTGGGACTTCATGTTAAAATTAGAGGAATTTCTATCCAAACAAACCTTTAATGAGCTCAGCATGCAGGCCCTTATTTATTACTGGTAGAAAGGAATAGTCGACGGTGATAAACATGTGGGAAAGTAGTGTTCTGTCGCTGCAAACTGTGTTACCGTAATCCATGTATTTGCTGTAGGTTTATGTCGAAGTAAATAAGAGAGATTTCTTTCGGACAACATTCAAAAATATGAAAATTCGTTAACTATTATGAGATAAAGATAGTATTTGTAATTTTGTTAACTTGGTTAGTAATATCTGAATTTATATATGCAGACTTCAAAATGGCGATAAATGATACCGCGAAAGAAAAGCTTGTTAATACGTTTCTATATTATTCTCAGCAAAATTGTTTAAGATGATTTGTCTAGTATGTAGTTGTGACACTATAAAAGCATCTGACCCTAAATGTCAATATTTAGGTTTAATAACGCATCTACGTATAGATGCAAACATCTCTGTGCATATAGGCTTAACTTTTATGTATGTATATCGGGGTGCCAGTATATTTGTAGGGATGTATGTAGGCGTAGGCCTAGTGTAAAATAGTTAAAGAAGTAGCTGAATAAGTTATGGATATCGGCAGAATTTAGAAGATAATAAAATCAAAACGAGTTTTTTTTAGAATTGAAACTATAAATAAAGACGACCATATAATTGTGTAATCCATAATTAATTAGGATTATTTTCATTTCTTCAACCTAAACTGACGACCGATTTAAAAAAAAACACAACATGGGGAGGAGTCTGTTATCAGGTGAAACTCGGAGGGTCTGCAGATCGGTACTGTTATATAATGATACTGTAGTTACTTTCGGATCGACGTATGTGATACAGCTATTGCGATATGAATGGCGGTAATCAGTTCCCAATTGTGTCTCATTCAGTGTCTAGTTGCGTCTCACTGCTGACTCCGCCTCGGAGTGTTACGGCACACCAGCTTGACCTGACATATCTTTTTCTCTATCTAACAAGCAAAGGCTCATTAATAATTTTCCTGCAACTGTCAAGGGACCCCTGTTTGGCCTGGCAGTCGTCTTTATCTATTTCAAACCCCAACTGCTAATTTCTGTTTTAGGCGACCCACTGCGCACGAGACTTGAACTTTAATACATGGGATTTTAATGTTCCACGGCTCTTATTCTTATCCTCCACATTCTTTTATATCTTCTACCTATATATTTGTTATGATCAATCCCTATGTCTTCTGGTCTTCTTGAGTTGACTTGCGTTGGTTTGGGTCTCATCTTTGTGTCTATCTTCTGTTTTTATAAATGAACTCTAAAATAATGTTAATTTTTGACGGGTTATTTATTCACCCAAACCAAAAACAAGGGCACAAGAGAAATTATGAGGAGGGGCTCAATTCATGTCCGTCACAACCGATCGTCTATTTCGCTCCGAGTAAATCTAACGGTTTTCACACTGATCTCAGTACCATGATATCCTAAACGAACCAGAACATCACGAACAGGTCCATAAAGGGCCAAACAACTGGTTATTTTATACGTGTCTTCTAATGAAACGCCAGACACCTTTTGAATTAAAATATTTCTACACTTCCTTACATATTTAATAGGCTACTATTCATTATGCAACAAACCTGTCGCTCATCATCTTCAAATTCTTAATCGTCTAATTATAAATTTATTTTAATTGCTTCTCGATTTTGGAGTTCTACTCTGATTCTATCTAACATTTTATTTATTTTACCTTCCTCTTTGCCCGGTTGTTAATTCCCACATACATGCATTACAATTACAAAATACAATTATTTTTTTTATAAACTGCTATTCATTATGTAACATTAAATTCCACTAAAAAGTGCATTTCCCGCTTCCATTGACCAGTACCAAAAGACATTAGAGAAATCACGCGCTTGTCTGCGCCGAAGATTTCAGTTCATTATGAACATTAAAAAAAGCAATTTATTCCCATCGATTTTATTATCTTTTAAAATCTGCCCATCTCCATACACATACATATCTCTGTGCATACATGCATATATGGTTACAAATACTCATGCAGTTGTGATGGTACACAATCATTTGTAACGAACATTGCACCCAATGCCAGTGCAATATTAATCACAAAGGCAGAATCTGGCCCTAATGTTGACAGAAAATGAGTAGAGCACCAAAAGTGATAACTGTTACTAAAGAAAAACATTTGAATATTTAGAGAAAATGACATAGAAAGAAAAAAAAGCTGTAGAGTTGACAGCTGAACATAATTCTCTCTGCAACAACCATTGTCATTCTTGATTGTGCGATATCGTACTCGATCAGCGAAGTTCAAGCGATGCATAGCCATTAAGAATACCTATTTACGGAAAGTGAATGAACAGAAAAGACTCTTTATGGTAAAAAAAAAGTATCAGAATTTAACATCAAAAGAAAGGCAAATTGTATTGTTGATAAATGAGACATAATTTGAATTCATATAGTCTAATTTACGTACAACTAATTGTAAAGATAATCTAAGAAATTAGAGCAACTTCTATCACATCTATAACAGTTTTCTTTTGGCTCTTCCAATTGTGCTGACATATTAGTTTTTAATATAAGATTAATCGACCACGGGTCAGTTCCATTGAGATAGAAAAAAGAACAATCGAACCTGAGAAAACTTGCCATTTCTTTATCCAGTCTTCAAGTTTATCCTGGAGTGTGGGCTCACACTTGTGTCCTTTTCCATTATAAATGATTCGACTCTAATTCTGGATTGTGAGATTGACTCTTCTTGTAACCAACTGAAGTGAAAGACCCCGGCCTCCTAGTTTAACACTCATTGCCTGGGTTGCATCCTTTGGATGGACACATAACTGCTTACTTGAATATATGGGACCTCACCCCCAGAAAAAAAACGCTTTCCTACATGTACCACCCAGAACTAATTTATCTTTAAAATGTCCCCTTTCTCAGCCATATCGAGGTCTTTTCATGTGCAATATATCCAATTTGTCGCTTGAATTACACATTTATTTGTTTTTCTTCCTATTTCTACTTTTTGTAATTATATTTCTATTTGTCCATATCTTGTAATAGCTGTTTCTGTTGCAATTGATGTAATTCGACTTTTTTGCTCTTTTTATTGTGTACCTTAAGTGCTCGAATTTGTTGCATCTACACAATGTTCAATGTTGTTAAGAATGTTTCCTCCTTCTTTTCCTGACATATATAGTCTGTCTATGTCGTCTCTTGTGTGTGATGCCTTGTGCATTGTCATGATCTTAACACTACAATTGTCTATCGTCTTGATTTTTCCTATGATCTCCGGCCTTCCCAGTATCATTACCAGATATTTGCAGACCATTTCAAGGGCACCGATAATACTTCGTATTCCAATTACTTTCAGGTTACACAGCTTTTTCAGCTCTCTGGCAAGATGCTTAACTATCATTTGCTTTCTAGTATTTTTCTCTATAGGGCATAGGGATAGCAAAATGATCTAGTTGACACATTCATTTTTTTTCTTTTTAATAAACACAAAGTCTGGTCTTCTGAACAAGATTGGAAAATCCGTTTGTATTTTAAAGTCTCAGATATTTTATCGGTTTCATTTTCTAAGACAAATTATGGTTCGAGAATATACCATTCAACATAATTTTCAAATGCTAATATCTGGCACAATTCCCAGTGGATCACTTTTATTACAGAGTCATGTCTTCTGCACTTCTTTTCTGCAGGTTTGCTGCATTTCCATATTGTGTTATTAGTTGTTCAATCTCTATCACCACTAATCTTAATATTCCGTCATAAATCTTTGCTTTCATATAATTAGTATTTATGTTATTATTTTGTGCTGCTATAAATAAAGATTTAGTTTTCCCTTTAAAGTTTCCCCTTCTAAGCCAGTTCATATAATAAGACATTTTTTGTATCCATATAATGGTTTTGGTTTACATTTTTGTGTTCTAGACTTTTTGTTTGTTGATTTGCCCTTTGTTCTTAAGTTAGATATGTTGATATTATTGGCTGCTTTAATTAATCTCTCATTACTATTCATTATTATTATTATTATTATTATTATTATTATTATTATTATTATTATTATTATTATTATTATTATTATTATATCACTCCTTGAGAGATGTTAGTCTTTCAGTGAAGTCTGAAAGGCAGCAAGTTTTCTCTGTTCTCTAGGACGTTTCTGAGTATTATAGCCGATCATAACAATGCTGTTGTCTTGGTGGTCTCGACTTATTCTCTAATTTTCAATTCGTCCAGTCTTTCTTCCAAATCTTTGAGGACCTTTCCAAGGGCAGCACCTATAATTGTGATCACAATCACGCTCATGTTTCACATGTTGTTTTTCTTTCTTTTTTTTTGTTGTTGTTTTCTGACAAGGTCCAACTATTTTTTACATCTTTTCGTTTCCTTTAATTTAGGAGAACGAAAAGATCCACTAGATAACAAGTTCGTAATATCTTTCTTAAGATTGAACTGCACATTGTCAGAATCTTTGAATGGTCAAGGTCAAGCAAAACTCTCTGCAGTGATAATTAAATTAAGAACAAGCCCCCAAATAAATTATCTCATTATTTACTGATAAAAATACAGAAACTGAAATGTAAGCAAAACCTTCTCAATTAGTATACATTATCGATAAACAGCTTGTATTTTGTCTCAATCTCTGAGTTATCATTGATCTCACTGGAAGAAGACCGATTTTAAGTAAATGCACTTTTCGATTTACTCTCTAATCTCACTTCAGTAGCATTAACCAAATTCCAAAAGCTTCGTTCTAGAAATAAAACTAGAATCTCTGCTGTTCTGCTCTTGGCCAAACGTATATGTTCAATCCTGCGATGTTGTAATCTTAAACACACTGAACAGGATTAGCAGTAAGATCCCACCCTTTGTGAAGCAATGTGGCGTCATTTCAACTAATCGATAAGATCTATGGAGAGTGATTTGTATACAAATCCCTGCCTGTTATTCAGAAGTTGATTGAGTAGGACAAAGAAATCTACCTGACTTGGAGGCTGGACTAGGTGTGGTCAATAAGCAACGATCTCTTATCGTTTTCTTAAATATTGATTCCAGCTAATAGTAGTTAAACATAATTTTATTTAAAGATAGATCTGATGTGTTTCCCTTTGAAACTTATCATTTTTTATCGCATTTCATCCAATATATATATATATATATATATATATATATATATATATATATATATATCGTTTTGATGTCATTTAGTTTGGTTAGTTTTTGAAATCGTTAGTTTCATGTGGCGTACGACGAATTTGTTCTCATGCCTATATTTGCACATAAGTTCCGAGACTTTATTTAGGAGTAAGTTTGGATCTGGAAAGGGTATTGTGCCTCTTTTCTTCTATTACAACCCCCACATATACATATGTACGCACTCACATTCATATATATGTATACACACATACACAAACACGCATATATATATATATATATATATATGTATATATATATATATATATATATATATATATATTTATGATGATGTACACAGGAATAAACTACTTGGTTTCACCATAAGAATCATCAGGGTTGATTTAACACTGAATTAATCAAGATATTGATTAATTGCAGCCGATTGTACGTGTGTCTTTAGTTGTTATAACCGTTAATGACAGACTCGCATGGGATGTTATTTTGAAAATATACGGAGATGTTTTTTTTTCAAAGAATCAAATATAATTATTATGGGAAATACACTTTACGTTATTGTTTTAACAAATTATAAGGATTATAAGAATTATTTATAAGATTATTATTGTTTAATGCAACTAAATATAAAGGTTTTGCTAATATATGCCTAAAGTTTGTATTTTTATTTTTAATATAATAGAATGTGCATGTGTATACACATATGCAGGTGTATTTATTCATTTAAATGGCCTTAGCAGTTATTGTTGGGATATTATCGTGATGAAATGAGTTCTGATATTGCTTTTTGTTTTTTGTTTTTCGTTAAGAGTGTGAAAAGTTTGAAAGCTGCTTATAAATTTAATTGAGTTAAATTTATAACCAGCTTTCACACTTTATTCAGTCTAAACTATTATTATTACTATCCGAGTTTTTTTCGCCAGACCCAGCATAATAAAAAAATACGTGACAGCAAGTCTGCCTATATTTATTCAATTTTTACTTCCGTCTCAATTCAACCTGCTTTTATGCATTCCCTCCTGATCCCAGTGATGGTATCAGATTTCAATTCATCTTATCTTGTTCCGGGTGGCAGTGCTTTGATATTGTGGTAGCTATTTATTGGGGGCTTGTGACATTCCTTTTTCCTGGGTGCTATCATGCAACCGTGATACGCCACCTGAAACACGTTGGATCAGTTCTCGGATCAGTTCTCGGAGGACGGCCAATTCAAGAACCAAGAGCAGGACTTCATCCAAAGAAGAGCATGTTGTGTGTATGGTGGGACATTAAAGGACTAATCCATTATAAACTGTTAGACAACAACCAAACAATAAATGCTAATCTTTACTTTGAGCAACTTTCTCGTCTTAAAACCGTTTTGAGTCAAAAGCAGATATACTTTGGTAACAGAAAGGGTGCCATCTTCCATCATGATAATGTTTGTCTTGGCGGAGAAATACTGCCTTATCCTCCATATACACCTAAACTTGCTCCCTCTGATTGTCCGAGGAATACAAAACCATTTAATGGACAACAAGAGAAAAAATTGAAAATGATTCATATTTGAATTGTAACCCTACAGAATTTTACATGGGAGGCATTTATAAGCTTGTTGACAGATGGAATGAGGTCATTGAAAGTAATAGAGTATGTTAATGAATAAATATTTTCATGGTCATTGGCTTATTCATTTTTACGCAATATCTTTAAATCTGATATTATTTTTGCACCACCCTAATATATATACAAGCAAACGTATTTATAGATATTCTAATATATATCAACAAAAACAGAGAACTTTAAACACTTTTTTACACACAAAACTCACAAACACATACAACTATCTCCATAAGAAATCATCTCACCCAAAACATCACAAAGATAGCCCCTCCTATTCACCAGCAATTCGACTAAGAAAATCTGCACTGATGACAATGAACTTAGACAACAACTCATACAGCAGTTCTCAAGACGGTGATATTCCCGTACGCTTATCGAAAACCGGATTGCTAAAGCCATGACCATCCCTAGACAGGAGGCCAAAAAATCAAAACCAAATGAGAAGCTAAACGCATCCCCGTAATAACGACATTTAATGACACTCTCCCACAATTAAGTTAAATATTCAAGGACAAATGGAACATTTTAAAAATAAATCCCGGACTAAAAGATTTTTTTTCAATAACCAGGTTTAGTGACCTATCATCGACCTAATAACCTCAGAGAAATGATAGGAAGCAACCATGTACTAGATAATAAAGTAATCAATATGAAAACAGCAATTAATTCTACTAAATTTTGCCGAACATGTAATATTAAGAACAACATATGCTGCAAACACCTAAAATCAACCAACTCATTCACTATCTCACCAATTAAAAAAGGGCTTTCAAATTTATTACAAATCAAATTGCAGAAGTAAAAATGTAATTTATTTGTAGATTACATAAGGTGCGATAATCAATATGTCGGAAAGTCAAAATGGCCATTTTATTTGAAGCTCATGAAATATAGAAACCGGATAAAATCCATGGATCATAGCAAATTAATACGAGCAGAACATCATACCCAGTCACATAATCCTGATCTTAAGAGAGATGTGTAATTCAAAATCAGTGAAAGAATTGAAAATGACACCAACATTAAATCTGTAATCGAAAACATGAATAAAGATAGATTAAAATTATTAAAAACGTCTTTATCCATTCAGACTTAACATGAAACGTGATACCCAACTCTGGCATTAAAGATTTAGTAATAAAAATGTGGAAGTCATTAACTTAAAAAAACAAACACACTGACCTTTCAATTTCAAACAAATCCTCCAGCGAGGGAGTCTATCCCCTTCTCACTTGCGCTAGACCAAGGAGATTGTTTTTGAGTCTGAGGTGGAGCACCACAACTATCATCAGCTCCTTACTTTACCGCTCAGATCCCTGAGCTTCTCATACGCTGAGTTGGCTAGGGCTGGTATCGAACTAGGAACCTCGTGGTTTCTAGTCAATATATATATATATATATATATATATATATATATTGGAGGATATGTGCTTAATTGAAATTATACCTAATTTTGAAAATTAATTAGTTAATAATTAATGAATTTCGGCGGGCAAAAATAATAATTAATTAATTTAGGCGGGCAACAATTGTCGGCTAAAAGCCATATCAAATAAACACATTGTTTATTTACTTACTCTCTCATATATATATATATATATATATATATATATATATATTGACAATTCTCCAGCCAGGTATCCACACACATATACAAACACAAACACACATACACAACACACACACACACACCACACACACACACACACATAAGGATAGGAGGATTGGAGTAAATCCGACAGAATTTAGTAAAGAATAGAGGGAAAATGTGGACTAAGGAACAAAACAGTCAAGTATATGCAGGAGATATATTTCGCCGTGCATTGTGCTCGGCTTCGTTGGTCGTTTATTCTGATCATTAATGCATTATACATGTGTTTTATAGAAGAGAAAATAGGCGGGTAAGGGGGGAATTTGGAGATGAAGTAAGGTGGGTGGGATAGCGTTTGTGAGGATTTGATTGGTCAGAAGGAATGTTATATATATATATATAAAGAGAGAGAGAGAGAGAGAGAGAGAGAGAGAGAGAGAGAGAGAGAGAGAGAGAGAGAGAGAGAGAGAGAGAGAGAGAGAGAGAGAGAGAAGGATATATAGATAGACATATAGATAAAGATATTAATTGTTTAAGATAAAATGCAACTCAGAAAATTGCATAAAAAGGTTTTGATAATACTATGGCAAAGAAAAATCTCGAGCGTAAATATCCAAATTATATACTCTTAACGTCCGACTTATGAAGATCAAACAAATGTCAGACGCATCTATCTCTCAGAGAGAGAGAGAGAGAGAGAGAGAGAGAGAGGGAGAGAGAGGGGGGTAGAGAAGGAGAGAAATAAATTGAGATAATGTGAGAGAATTTGCATACATATGTAAGTAACGATCTTTCTCGAAGATGTAGTTTAGCCATATGAATAAATAGGCATGAATGACGGAGGATATTAAGACGGTAAGTGAGGGGGAGTTAGTGATATAGAAAACTGAGCAAATATGATAGCCTCTGGTTTACACAAATATAAATAGCTATCTGACTATTGCTAGAAGAACGACCTTTAGCTATTTAATATATAGGTGAATAGACATGAATCAAGTAAGATTTCGATACAGAAAATGAAAGAGGACAAATAGATACAGACAACCTTTCTACAGAAATATTAAGACATTTTTGGAAATAAGATACAATAGAAAATTTGAACTTCTACCTCAGTTTGGGTAATACTTTATTCATCCACTATTATACGTTCCCAAGTACAGGCTCTATACAAGAAATGATTGCAGGATAGAATTAAACAAAATCGTATATATATATATATATATATATATATATATATATATATATATATATATATATATATATGTGTGTGTGTGTGTGTGTGTGTGTGTATCTATCTATCTATCTATCTCTCTCCCTCTATATATATATATATATATATATGGAGGTATATATATATATATATATATATATATATATATATATATATATATATATATATATATAATATACGAAGCGTGTTGGTAGATCCTTGCGGAGAGAAAAAACCCAGCAGAATGTTTGATTGTAAAAATATACTACCAAACATCAACCAGGAAGAAAAAACTTTTTGAAAAAAAGAAAGGACCAAGATATTCGTACCAACAAAAAATAATCTATTGGTACAGTATTTGGCCAAAAGAAAAAACAATTTATATGTATATATATGTATATAAGATATATATATATATTCATATAACCGCTAGGAGAAGGCTTTTATTCTTTATTCTTTATTCTTATATATATATATATATATATATATATATATATAATATATATATATGTGAAAAATTCAGAACGTATTCAACTATATCGAAACTGTATATTCGATATAGTAATGGTATTAAACAGATAAAAAATGTTCTTAAGTATTTGAACATTCAAAAATATATCATTGCATTGATTAACATAGTAGAAACCATTGAACCTTTGCGCTGGTCGAAGATATAAATCAACGTATCAGTTGGCACCCACTTCCAAAAACCAATGGAAATTTGCCGATTTAAGATCTTAACGATAAAAAACAGTTTTCTCATTTAACAATTTAATTCTATTAAAAAAACATTTTCAAGAAATGTAGCATTCAAACTTGATTCAATGAATTAGTTATGAATGATGATTTCAATAATTAAAAAAAAATGGTGTTTTGCATAATCTTCTTAGGGAAAACGATTAGAAGCAACCGCATGTTTTTCAAATTATGAATATATATATATATATATTATATATATATATATATATATATATATATATATATATAAACGTTTGAATGTGTGTATGAGAAGACTCGTGATATTTTCGAATCCGTTCTCTGCTCGTTCAGCTTTCACAACACGTCAACTTTCACATCCAAAATAACTTCTTTATTGGACAAACAGCAGAGTTATTACGGAACCAATCTGAAAATGTCGGCTCAGAACAAGTGTGTCTGGTCGTAGCCCTTAATACAATAAAAGCTAACAAACCCCCTGCTATGCAGTAAATCTCTGTTTAAAATAAACCGTCGCAACCTTTCGCTGATTTGTGTGGCACAGAACAAAACAAGCACACAACCCCAATGAAAAAATAAAAACGAACAAAATAAAAAAAGTAAAACACAACAAAACTACTCTTCTTAACCTTTCATCGATTTACAGACTCCCCATCCCACTCTAAATACAGACCTATATCCGTCTGGGACAGATTTGGCTTTGCGTTCATAATGTATCAATATAGCCAACAACTATCGGCTAATTATTTACAACTGGCTGAAGTACTTGTCTGCGTCGGGTAAGATGTCAAGTCCTGGACTGTAGACATTGCAAAGTAACGGACAAATGTCAAAAAGGCCCTTCTACTTAGCCCCTTTTAACTAAAGAATATCTTTTTTATAAAAAATTAAAGATCTCTACGAAGCTATTACAAACGGTAATTTTTACTACAAAGTATAAATCCACCTCATATAAATTAGATTTACCGAACATAAATTTGATATTATCAAAATGAAATTAAATATCAATTAATAAATGTGAATTCTAATTATCGTAAAACTAGAATTTTTCTTCTGTTCAATTATTTACATTTTGGTGTAAGGTTTACCCCTAATGCAACAGGACCTACTGATGGGTATTGTTTATTGTTCGAATTCGCCATTCCACTTCCAAATTTGATTAGGTTAAAAACCTTCCCTAGTTCTATACCAGGTTTTTTTTTATTTTACTCATATAAAGTAGATATCTAGGGACATGGCCTATTTTCTCCCTTTTACACACACACACACACACACACACACACACACACACAGTATCGTATATATATATATATATATATATATATATATATATATATATATATAAGTATAATTATATATGTTAAGATAGCGTGGAAATTAAGTCAACGGTGTTTCATTACAGACAATTACTTTTCAAACTAAGTGCAAAATTTTAGTAACCAAGTGACTTCATGTCCACGTATACTAACTTAGATTTACATGATCTATCAACGAAATTGAGCACTATTTAATCATATGTATGACATAATATATATACATATATATATATAAGCTAAGTCGATCTATTATAATAGAATGTTCGTAAAGTTATATTCTCCTCATGAATTACACTTATAACACTGACTAAAATACCTCGTATATATATATATATATATATATATATATATATATATATATATATATATATATATATATATGAATTTTAATTTGTACTGAAAACTGAAATTTTGCTGCAGTAAGCAGTTACCATTGCTGCCTGAAACATTTCCCAGATAAATAGATTTTCCTAAATTATATGACCTTTCCTTACGAAAAAAATTGTGCAAAGTTTATAGTCATTTAATTTTATCATAAAATATTAATTGAAACTCTTTCAATATGGACTTTAAAACTTCAGTATATTATCACTTTCATAATACAATTAACACAACAATAACCTTTTCTTTTTTTACACAAGATCACAAGAAACTACCGTTACCTGTCTTAAGGGCTAGCAAGTCATAAACTATATATATATTTGACTATAAAAATATTGATTTAAAGAAACAATAAAACCTACATCAAATATGACGTTAAAATATTAGTACACTATACAAACAAGTTTATTTTTTCTTGAGTCCTAGAATTTAGGTATATCTGGGCAGATTAAATCCAAGTTTAGTTTTCTATGGTAAGAGAAATGGATTATGAAAAATAAAAAAGGTCAAATATCAGTAAAAACTTTTCGGGAACTCACGAAGAATTGTAAGTAAATGGAAAACACACGCAAGAAAAAAATTACCTTGCAAGAACCTCTATACGATACCAACAATGTCAAATATTTTTTCTTGTGAAGTTTGCTAGAGTATCGACGCAAATAGAAGCAAGCTACTGTTTGATTCATAAAATAACTCTGTCTTAGAGTAATATTCCAAAGACACTAGATCCCTGTTTCGAATTGCTTAAGTGTTTTAATGTAAAGGAACGTCACGGGGGACTTGAATAATAGTTAACATTGTTTCCTAGTTGATGAAAGAAGAACAATACGGGCAAGAAAATTTAGTAACAGTTTGCTTTTTTTCATTTTTTTTGTTCATCAATAATTACGACATCTTTCAAAAGATTGCACCATCTCGTATTCCTGGTAACTTGGATATATGTGTTAGAACTGATTTCTAG